>JARCFY010000004.1:19272500-19592500 GCA_029233225.1 Lepidodactylus listeri
AGGAGCACCTTCGAGACCAACCAGATTTTCAGGATATCAGCTTCCGAGAGTCAGTTTGGTACAGCAGTTAGGAGTGTGGAGTCTAACCTGGGAGAACCGGGTTTGATTCCCCACTCCCCCACATGCAGCTAGCTGGGTGACCTTGGGTCAGTCACAAGTTCTCTCAGAACTGTTCTCTCAACAACAGTTCTCGGTCAGAGCTCTCTCAGCCCTAGCTACCTCATAGACTCCATAGGTGTCAACTACACGGGGGCTCAGGCCATCCCTGAAATTTTCCAGGGGGGACTGAGCCCCCCTGGGCAAAACAGAGCAGCTGCCTGCTGCTGCGCCTCTCTGCCCTCCAGGCCCCCAGCCCACGAAGGAGCTGCCGCCGCAAGAGCCACTCCCCTGCACGCCTCTCCCCACCCACCTTTCCCTCCAGGCCCCCGCCCCAAGAAGAAGCTGCCACCGCAAGAGCCACTCCCCCGCACACTTCTCCCCACCCACCTCTCTCTCCCTCCCTCCAGGGCTGACTGCCCACTGTGATGACATCACCCGGAAGTGAAGTCATCACACTGGGCACATTGCCGGGGCGATGCTCTAGCAATCGCCTCAAAACTCTATGGCACCACAGAGTTTCAGGGCGATTGCCAGAGCATTGCCCCGGCAACGAGCCCAGTGTGATGACTTCACTTCCGGGTGATGTCATCATGCTGGGCAGTCGGCCCCGGAGGGAGGGAGAGAGAGGTGGGGAGAGATGTGCGGGGGAGCGGCTCTTGCAGCGGCGGCAGCGGCAGAGGTGATCACATGCGGCGGCGGTGGCAGACATCATCCCGGCGCATGCGTGCTTCGCGTGCATGCAAGAAACTACAAGCTAAAAGGTAATACTTGGCAACCCTACTCTCTCTCTCTCTCTCTCTCTCCCTCTCCCTCCCCCTCCCCCTCCCCCCTCTGGCCCAACCCCCCCCCCCCGGAAATTGGAAAGTCTATGCGCTTGATAGACTCCAAGTGAAGGTCAGTCTCTAATCTCTTCCTCTTCCTCCTCCTCCTCTTCCTTCTCTGGAGCTTACTGGTCAGCTTCCAAACTATCCAGGATGACTCCATGTCTTAACACCACCAAGCATTGAACAGAACCATAGTAAGTAGATAAATTGTAGCTGCTGATCTTGTGGTATAAGTTTATTTGTTTTACTGACATTGTGTTACTTTTGTGTTGTTAGCCGCCCTGAGCCCGCCATTGGCGGGGAGGGCGGGATATAAACTTTATGAAATAAATAAATAAATAATAAATAACTGCACACGTTCCTTGGGGGGGGGGGAGAGATTTTCAGCCAGTAATGTGACCCTGTACTGCCATCTACTGTTGGTTTCTCTGAAATGCAGGAAAGGATTAAACCAAACGCAATAGAGAATTACATTCATTCAAACCATTGCAGGGGAAGACACAATCATTAAGGGACAGCAAACAGTTCCACTTCTGATTTGTTTACATGTTCAGAGGCTCAAAGGTCAAACTGAACTGACCAAGAATCAGCCTAAAATCATCTCAAGTGAGTTAATTTTCACATCAGGCATCTGAACATGCTGTGGTGGAAAGTGCCATCCAGTCGCAGCCCACTGATGGCGGCAAGAGACGAACAGAGGCGGTTTGCCACTGCCTGCCTCTGCATAGCAGCCCTGGATTTCCTGGGTGGCCTCCAATGCTCCCTCTAAGCTGTGGAGTCTTGTGAGCAAAAATTCTACTTTGGGAGCCACTGGCATTAAAGTTGTGAGCGAGCGATTTGGCTCCTGCATATTTTAGTTTGCTCTGGAGCCCTCCTCCCTGAGCTAACCCAAAAATGTGTGAGCCAGAGGCTAAAAAACTGTGAGCTAGCTCACACTAACTCAGCTTAGAGGGAACACTCCCATCCAAATACTGATCACAACCAACCCTGTTTAGCTTCTGCACACAGCGAGAACAGGCTAGAACCTGGACCATCCAAGTTAGAGTAAGTGATAATGCAACATCTATTTTATGGTTTGGGTTATTACTAGTTTTAGCAAATCTCAAACTGGAGGGATGGTTTTGAGGCCAAGTTGAACTGTCATGGTGAAGGTAAAATGTCTGTTGTTGTTGTTGTTGATAATAATGATGGTGATGACGATGACATTGTGGTCACTGAACAATAACACCAGCTGAGCTCCAGAAGACAGTGTTGCTTGGAACAGCAAGGATCCTGCAAAGATATACCTGCAATTCCCAAGAACTTGGATAGATCTCGAATTGCAGAGCACCATGTACCAATCAAATGTTTGACTGTGACAACTGATGACGATGATGAAATTGCTGCTGTTGTTGTTGAAACAGTCTGAGGACTGATACACTGTAACACAGGGGTGCCCTGTCAAATTTAAACTATCCTCGTACATTTGCTCTGGTACATCTGCCCTGTTACTTTATTGTCAGCCAAAAAATAACGAAAGCAGCCCTGAAGGATGTAAACATTCTGTCCCTTTAAGATCATATTTCAGCAGGGTTTATTTCTCGCTTGTATTTTGTATGTCCCTTCATGTAATAACACGCGTTGTAGTTTGCATGTTAGGCTGAGATCACACACACTAAATAATCCACTTTCAATCCACTTTCAATGCACGTTCGAATTGGATGATGCCAGTTCACACAGTAAAATCCACTTGGAAGGTGCATTGAAAGTGGAATATTTAGGCTGAGGACAGACTCAGGAAGTGGAGTGGGAGAGCTCCGCTTGTGAAGTGGGGGAAGGGAGCCTGTTCAAACAGCCACAGCTGTTCCCCTGCTCCCTTCCGTACTTACCCGCTTCCCTGCCGCTTTTCTGCTGCTTCAGGAGGACACCGGCAAAAACCAGTGTCCAGGGGCCGTCTGCCGCTTGTCTCCCACTTCCTGGCAGTGTGGACTGGAAGAAGCAGGAGTCAAGTGGAGGCGGCAGTGTGAATGCGCCATCGCAGAGATATGCGCATGAGCACCCATGCACCCATGCACACCCATGCCCCAATACAGGAGGTGGGGAGATTTTAAATTTCTAGACTGCTGATGCAGCCATGCGCCTATGCGCATAGGCGCACATCTGCATACTGCCGAAATGACTCCGCCACGAGCTGCAGAGGCCGGCCCACCCAGGGCTACTCCGCGGCAGTCTGAATGCTCCCTAACGGCATGCTCCCGCAATACACTGGCCAGTGTGAATGGCCAGCCCCGGAGCACTTGACCCCCGCAGCTTTTGGCCCCGGTTTCCTCCCACTCCAGATTGCCAGTCTGTCCTCAGCCTCAGTGTGTGTGATCACAGCCTTAGTTTATATAATATCACTATAAACACTTTTTTTTGTAAAAACAGCAACAACCCAGATTCTTTTTACATTCTTCAATGCTGCTTTTCTATTTTTGCCTGATTGTGTTGTTGGTAGCTTTCTCCTTGCTTGTTTGCTGTTACTTTATTGGTCAGCTACAACCCCATTGTAATAGCTCATGACCTCTCACCAAGAAGTGGGGTGTATGGATATATTTTTGGCCACAACAGAAAATGTCCTTAATCTCTTTAGACTAATGGTGGCAGCAACAGACTGGGGTGCCTTTGACATCCCAGGAAGAAGGCAAGACACATTCCCTCCCACTGCTGGCTTCAAATCCTCCCTTCCTTTCTCTCAGCCCTGCCCCAGAACCCAACAGAATGGTGGAATATTTGCATTGTTCCCATTTAAAACTTTATTGGCAACTGGGCAGGGGGGCTGTGTTCCAGGAGAAAAATTTAAAGGAAAAAGAGGGCCTCAGGTACTTACCAGACGTTCTGAGCATAGTCTCTGGCATTTGCGAAAGCTACCCTTGTCAGTTTGGGGTAGCTCTAGGAATTGTCAGGAACTCTATGGTCAGAACTTCCTGTAAGAAGACAAGACCTTGTTTTTCTTTTTAATTTTTCTCTCCAGGACAATGGTGCCCCCCTTTGGCCCTAGTTTTCCTTTGCTGATCAGCTGAGCATGGCCGGCCAAGGCCTGCAATTGGCTGGAGGTCTCCCACCATCAGTGGGCAAATGGGAGCCATATAGAGTTGCCAAGTCCTACCTTATTAAAAGCAGGGGAGTCCTGTCCCATCTCCTGGAGTCTGGTGCACGTGCGCTGGGATGATGTCACCTGGAAGTGACATCATCATGCTGGGCCTGTTGCCGGGGCGATGCTCTGGCAATCACCCTAAAACTCTATGGTACCATAGAGTTTTCAGGGCAATTGCTAGACCGTCTCTCCGGCAACGTGCCCAGCGTGATGATGTCACTTCCGGGTGACGTCGTTATGATGGGCAGCTGCTTCGGGGGTGGGGTTCCCCCCGCCAGCCAGATCTGGACCGGCAGATTGGGGACCCCTATAGCAGGGAAATCCCCGCCTCCCAGGGGGACTTGGCAGCCCAGAGCCATATATCTGGATCAGGGGTGGCCAAACTTGCTCAACATAAGAATAAACATCAGATGTTTGAGAGCCGCAAAACATGAACAAATATCACACACACGGTGTTATTGAAAAATATGCAAATTTGCCTTTTAACATTAAATGAGACTGCCAAAAATTAAAAACAAAAGGGGTAAAAATGGATATTGATAATGATATTTATTTGTCCAATGATATTTATTTGTCTAAGAGAGAAAGAAATAGAGAGGTGGAAAGAAAGAATGAAAGGGGTGGAAAGAAAGAGAGAGAGAGAAACAAAGAAAGCAAATAGATGAGAGGGAGGGAGGGAGGGAGGGAAGGAAAGAAGGAAGGAAGGAAGGAAAAAAGAGGGAGGGAGGTAAAAAAAGAAAGAATGAAATAGAGAAAGGGGGGAAGAAAGAGAAGATGGAAGGAAGGAAGGAAGGAAGCAAGGAAGGAAGGAAGGGAAAAACATGCCTCACCTTTGCTTCCCCAGCTGCCCTACTGGGAGCCACACGATATGTGTGAAAGAGCCGCATGTGGCTCCTGTGCCACAGTTTGGCCACCCCTGATCTAGATCCACTCAGAGCTCTTGAACTCCTGTTTGTTTCACTGTGTTCACATGCCTTCAGCCACCATACAGAGAGGGACAGTGGATGCAAGTGTGCCCACCCCCTGCCTCTGCACAATCTCTGTTTCATCATCAGAGCATGGAGGAAGTGTCTGCACTGATGGGGGATGTGGCCTCCAAATAGTCCTGGTCACGAGGAGATAGTGTATATGCTTGCATCCACTTTTCCTCTCTGTGCATTGACTGAACACAAAGAGGGGTTAAGAACATGAGAGATCATAAGAGAGAAGCCATGCTGGCTCAGGCCAATGGCCCATCCAGCCCAACACTCTGTGTCACACAGTGGCCAAAACCCCAGGTGCCAAAACCCCAGCAAAGGGGGGGGCAACCTGAGAGTCAAGTCAGGAACCTAGAAGGTTGAACAGCCAAGACAGAACAAAATATTATTGATTGCAAAGTGCACAGTAACCACAAATTAAAAACAACATTTGTAGAATGTAGATAAAAAACAAAGAGGTAGTGGGTGTAACATCGCATCCATTAAGACACTGCATGTAAGTTACACATACATTAACCAGTAGACCAAAATATTGGTTACACATACAATATCCATTGGTCCAAATGTGTTTTGGCCTTAAGAACCTTCTTCAGAGGTCTATCTAATAACAACACGCACTAAAAGTATAAAATATATAAAGTACCTGTGACAGTCCTGTAAGGTAGGCTTCAGTTGCAGTAACACACGCAAGATAAAGTTGGGGGGGGGGAGAGAGGCTATTTCCTCCAGCATAAGACCCACAGTTGCATGATCACATGGACTTTTGTAGAGGCGGGCACAGCCCGCCACTGCATGATCAGACGCGACCTCTCCCCAGTAGTTTACCAGTTTTGGAAAGGCAAATACATGCACACACCCCAAAACACCTTCCCAGCAGCTCTCTCCTGGCCTTTTCTCCCAACCTAGTTGGCTCAGTTCTTTCTAACTGGAGATATTGGGGCTTGAGCCTGGGATTTTTTGTACACGTCCCACTGCGGGTCTCACAGCTGCCGTGATGAGCCTCCCCACCTTCGCAGAGGAGCACTGGAAGGGCAAAGCCAGGCCTGAAGAAGAAGGAGGAATGGATGCCAGGAAAGCATTGGGGGCCGCCATATTGGCAGGGCAACTCCAGAAGATATCCCCCCGGCAGCCCATCACCTGCCCTGATGGAGGGCTACCCACTCAGGGGACCCGAGGTGTGGGCCTGGATGTGGGAACAGGCTCTGCACCCAGAGGCCCCGAGGAGAGCACCAGAATGGGGGCCACCAGGGAGCCCGAAGGCTGGAGCAGCAGAGGACAGGACATGGGGGGAGCCGCCTGAAACCGACTGGTCCACCCCTCATGCCCAGGGCCTGCTGAAGGAGCAGCACGGACACACCTATTCACAGCGCAATGAGCCACGGCCGAAGATGAGGCAGTCAGACCGAGCGGGAGGATACTCAACAACGTTGGAGACACGGGTGGTCATCGAGGCATGGGCACAGCCCAGCCCTGAGAAGAACACTGAGACTGGTGCACTTGGAGGAAGGGGAGGGATGACGAACACTACACACAAGGGAGGGAGCCAATGGGAAGGAGGGGAGGGCAGACAGGTACAGGGGGTGACCTATGGCACTGGAGAGAGAGGGAACTGGGGAATGGCATGTGTTGGAGGCAGCAATAAAAAGGAGGAACATGCCAGAGCCAGAGAGGAAGTGGGAAGAGATGCAGAGGCCGAGTGTGGGGGGAGAGAGGGGACCATGAGCAATACAAGGCAAGGCATACTCTGACCCAAGGAGGGGTACTCTTAGTGGTGCAGCTAACCTGGGGCCCCTCCTATTTCTGAGGCTCCAGGCGGACCCCTGCAAACTTCCTCCAAAACAGCCAAAGGACCCGCCTCGCCCCAGGGCACACCTGGACTTGACAAAATGGTGGAGAATGCAGGCAGCTTGCCCCGGCTAACGTGACCCCGGCCAGCCTTTCCTGTTTCCCCGGCGTGGAAGCCCCCATCTGACAGACCACAACCCCACGTCAACACCCTGGAGGCTACTGAAGGACTCTCTTCAGATGACACGTCCGGGTCAGACGGCAGCCAGGACTCGATGATCAGAGGGCCAGTACAAGGTGCAGTAGGAGGAACCATGATGGACCTCGCCCAATTTGCCCAATGGCTGACCGAACTCAATACCTGGCTCTTGCAGGATGTTGCTCAGCAACAACAATTAGCCCAAGCCATGCTGGTGTGTGACCTACAGCAGACCATGGTGGGCCAACAGGGCAGAGCCATCAGTGGGGTCAAGCCTCAGCCAGGAGACGGATGGCCCAGCTGACGGTCATGGATTCCCTTGACAAAGCTGAGTAATTTGGAATCCTTTGAGTGGGTAGCGGAGGCCGCCCAGTGGCCCCAGGGCCAGTGGCCCTTCATACTCAGGCCGTACCTGACTGGAGAAGCAAAGGCAGCTGTAAAGGCCCTTACAAAAGAAGAGGCTGCTTTCTATGCAAAGGTGAAGGCAGCCATTTTTGACCGGAACATGATCACGTTGGAAACATCCTGGCAAAAGTTTAGGGGAATCACCTGGCATGCCGGTGATAGGCCCCAGGCAGTTCTGGCCTCATTAAAAGATGCTGCCACGCATTGGCTGAGACCAAAAACTGAGGAAGCTTGCCAGGTGATGGAGCTGGTTGTCCTAGAGCAATTGTTACAAATCTTCCCCCAGGCATTGGATTGCGTGTTGGCAACCCCAGACCCTGACGAAGGCCCTGGAGGTCTGGGCAAACTTTATGGCCACAGAAGGCACTGGGGGACCCTGGGAGCATGCCAAGGCAAGAGAGGCTGGGCCCTTAGGAGGATGGGGAGGGGCAGAGAGGACACCCCGGGGTGTTGAGGGGTTCTGGAGAGGCCAGGCCTGCCCTCCTCTGCCCCCATGCTTGCGATCCAGGTTTAGCACCCCATGGCATGGCCCTTCAGCTCGCGAAGGGAAGGGAAACTTCCCCTGGGAAAACCTCCCGAGCTAGGGCTCTGTTACAGGTGTGGACAGATAGGGCAACTCTGTCGAGATTGCCCCATAATGGAATGCAATGTGGGGTGGGAGTCCTCCTTCCTGGCAGAGGAAGGAGAGGAGTGAGGCCTCCCCCCCTTTTGTAATAACCATGACAGTCAGAAGACAAGATGTTCCAGCCTTGATGGATAGTGGCAGCTCCATTTCCATGGTGTGGGAAGATTACACGCCGGACAAGCTGCCATTTGTATGTGAGACTGAAACTGGGTGTTTCCATGGGCACAAGGAACACTGTCCCATGGTCTGGGTCCCGATTGCGTACCAGAGGTGCATTTATGCGTTACCCATGACACAGATTAGGGTACTACCCTTTCCAGTTCTGTTAGGAAGGGATGCACCCGAGTTTATGATAATAGTGAGACAACAGGCGAGGGGTACAGGGGGATGGTCTGCCTTGGGGGTCGAGTCTGGGGAGGATTCTGATGGATGTTACCCTAAGGCATCCCCGGAATTTCCAAACCCAACCACGGAAGAGGTCACTCCATCCATGCAGGCCAATCCTGGGTTTATGGACGCCCAGAGGGAAGACCTGTCATTGGATGCCCTCCAGTCCCACACAGTGGGGAGGGAGGGGCAAGTAGTGGATGAGCATTTGCTCCACCGGCCAACTCACATAATGCGGGGGGGGGGCTGGTACAGAGTCAGTCAGGATTGGGGCATTGCCCGCAAGCAGCTGTTAGTGCCCCAGGCTCACAGGCACACCCAGACTTGACAATGCAAAACAGATGTGTGCTCCACCACTGAGCCACAGCCTCTCTCCTAGGGTTCCTTCCTCAAGAACTTCAAAGTTCATTATTCAGCTTTCCCATCCTTAGTTATCCTACTAACTCTGTGAAAAGACGAGCTGGTTTTGAACTTATTACATTTAACATAGCTCAAATATACTGTCCCGTCCCCCCCCCCCTCCCAAAAAAATTAGTGAGCAGGTTTGATAACCACTGCTCGGAAGAGGATTCATGTATGTGTATATTTCTTTTTAAAAAATAATAATTCTAGGCCGCCTTTCTACCATAAGGCCACTCAACATGCCCCTTCACTTTCCTCTCAAACAGCACAGGAATAGCTGTGTTAATCTGCAGCAGAGAGACAGGCACAACAAAATATGCCGCTGGAGAGACGAATGGATGCATGGCAAGAATCGCACTGAGAGAATCGCGGGTGCCAGATGGCCTGGGGGGCAGGTCCTGCATCATCTCGCGTGGGAGGAGCCAGAGCTCAGCAGTTGCATTGGCTCTGGGGGTGTTGGAAGGTCCCAGATCAACTGTTGCCATCTCCATTTCATAATGGCAGGCTGGGCCCACTTTTGCACATTTATCAGGAATTGGGGCTATCAGTAGAAACTATTCAGTGAAAATTTTTAAAAAAAGTAACTAGTATGGCCTGTACATGCCAAGTTGGTCAGTATGACAATGTAAATGGAATGAGAGGTTGTGTGGGCATATGGGGTGGAAAGGGTGGCAAACTGGTCTCCCCACCACTGCCACCACTCTCTCTCTCTCTCTCTCTCTCTCTCTCTCTCTCTCTCTCTCTCTTGCTGTCAAGTCAACCAACTTATGGCCAACTTGCTGTCAAGTCAACCAACTCCCTGTAGAGTTTTAAAGGCAAGAAACATTCAGAGATGTTTGCCATTGCCTGCCTCCAGTTTGGTGTAGTGGTTAAGAGTGGTGGACTCTAATCTGGGAGAACCGGGTTTGATTCCCCACTCCTCCACATGCAACCAGCTGGGTGACCTTTGGTCCGTTACAAGTTCTCTCAGAGCTGTTCTCTCAAGGGCAGTTTTTGAAAGAGCTCTCTCAGCCCCACCTACCTCACAGGGTGTCTGTTGTGGGGAGGGGAAGGGGAAGGAGATTGTAAGCCGCTCTGAGACTCCGTGTGAAGGGCAGGGTATAAATACAATCTCCTCCTCCTTCTTCGGGACTCTGGTCTTACTTGGTGGTCTCCCATCCAAATACTGACCAGGGCTGACCCTGCTTAGCTTTGGAGATCTGACAGTCTCAGGCTATCCAGGGCTATCCGTGTCAGGACAGCTCCCGCCACACCTAGGGCCAGGCTATCACTGAAGCAGAGTGGCCCTGCCCAGACCAGTCTATTCTGCAGCATCTTTTCCCCCCATTGACTGTTGATGCCACTTTTGGAGAGGAGGAATATTTCCAGACGTGGCAGTGAAGATCCATCTTCCACCTGGGTAGAGCTCCAAAGTCACTCCCCCCCAACAAGAACTGGATTCTGATCCTGAGATCTATATATTAAGTGGTTGTAAATACTTAATCGTGAGCCCTTTAAGGACAGTAATGCATTTTGTGGAGGGGGGGGAGACTGCTTTAAACCACTCTGAACTCATGGACTGTATCAGGATATAAGTCTGTTTATATTAACTGGCCCCGGGAGCTGCTGATTTACACCATCGAAGTGCTCCACCACCGCTACCTGGCACGGGTCTAGCATGGACTGGAATGAAACTAATCACCATCAGGGATTTTAAATTCATCTCTTAAATGTTAACTCTGTTAGAATTAATTTTAATATGTTGATGTTGTTGTGGAATTGTTTTACTGTGTATTATGATGTAAGCCGCTCTGAGCCCGCTTGCAGGGTAGGGTGGGATAAAAGTCCCAATAAATAAATGAATAAATAAATAAAATTAGTCAAGAATATTTGTGATCCGTAGCTCATTAGTTCTCCCCATATGAGCCCCAGAGAGTGTTACTCAAGTATTACCACTTCTGGCTTTTATCCTTTCCCTGCCACCACACAGGTTCTAAAGGCCTATCTCATCTTCTAAGAGGTTTCATGTATTATATTACAGTGAATGTCTCTTTGCTCAGTGTTGATGTCCCACGGGAATACTGCATAAAGGTATATCCGTGGGGCTAGAGGTGCCAACCAAAGGGCAACCGCCAAAGGGATCGTAACTCTTGCCTCTTAGCCTTCGGCTCATGTCCTTGGATTAGTGTGAGGCTTCTGAGTAAACCAAATAAGCCAGGCCTTGATGAAAGCAAAAAGTCCTTTTATTTCTTAATGGTCATTCAGGAACACGTTGTTTGTCAGTGATAGCAGGCTACACGCGGCAGGGACTCATATATAGGATTCAGAAGGTAAAGGCAGGTGAACCACCAATCAGAGTAAAATAAAAGAAGTGTGAAAACCCTAACTGTTTGGTTCTCACAGAAAAAAGGCGTGGAAGCACTACACCCCCCCCACACGGCCCCTTTGTGAACTCTGCTTGCGTTTCACAGGCCAGGAACCTGGCCTAAATCAGTTTCAGAAGTCTTCAAGGTTACCAAGCAAGATTAGGCATCTCGAGGCACCGGAATGAACAAGACAGGGGGAGGAGGCGAGTGGGAGATAGCTCTGAGCGAGAGGGCAAGGTGACGTGGGAGTAAGTAGCAAACCAAGCTCCCGGCTACAGAAAGAACCAGTGTTCAAGACAGACAATGAATTTATGGCAGAGAATCTGACAATTAGTTGACCCACTATATCAGCCCAAGATATAGCTGTTTGTTTTTCTTTGTTTTATTTAAATTGTGTTTTTTCTATTGTTTTATAATCATAGAATCATCAGTGTTAGAGTTGGAAGGGACCTTGCAGGTCATCTAATCCAACCCCCTGCACTCTGCAGGAGCATAGCCGAAAGATAGCCCTACAACATACCCGAAAGATGGTCGTCCAGCCTCCGCTTGAAAACGTCCAGCGAAGGAGCCTCCACCACCCTCCGAGGCAGTCTGTTCCACTGCTCAACTGCTCTTACAGTTAGGAAGTTCCTCCTGACATTTAGCCCGTATCAACTCCCTTGTAATTTCCACCAGTTAGGTCTAGTCTTGCAATCCAGAGCAAGAGGGAATAGATCTGCTCCATCTTCTATAGAACAGCCCTTCAAATATTTGCAGACGGCAATTATGTCCCCTCTAAGCCTTCTCTTTCCCATACCCCACTCTTTCAGCCTTTCCTCATAAGACTTGGATTCCAGCCCTCTCACCATCCTAGTTGCCCTTCTCTAGACATGCTCAAGCTTCTCAACATCCTTCCTAAAATGTGCCCAAAACTGGACACAGTCCTCCAGGTGAGGCCTGACCATAGCAGAACAGAGCAGAACTACCACCTCCCATGATCTGGACACAGTGCTTCTGTTAATGCCTCCTAAGATTGCATTAACAGAAGATTGTTAAGATTGTTTTAAGCTTGTTTGGGTCTCTTTAGGGAGAAAAAGGGGGGAATTTAATACTTAAATAACTCTTTAATTAAGGAGAAGGCCAAGAAATGATTGGAGCCTGCCAAAATTGGACTAGGATCTTTGTCAACATTTTCATTGGAGTGTCAACAGTGATAAAATGTTGAACATTCACTTTGAGGAATGTCAGTAGTAGGGAAATAATTGGGAAACAGGAGTGAGCTGAGCTGCAAATTGACCCAAGCTGGGAAAGTCCAAAAAGACTGACTCCCGTGGGTGCCATCTTTGTCCTCCAAAGACATCATCAAAGATAAGCAGGACTAAAGTTTTGTTCTCTCCTGAAACTGAGTTGAAGATGAAACAACCTTTCCCCCCTCCCCAAAATGATTAAACTCATATGCACAAAGTTTCTCTATCATTCCATGAGATAATTATTGTAATTAGCCTCTTAATTTGAATCTAGAAGCAATTTCCTTTCTTCCCTTCTATGCTCCCCCCCCCTTTTTTTCTTTTTTGGAAATCTAAATTAATTCCCTTGGAAACTGATGAGAATTTCTCAAACTAGAAATAAATGCCTGTAATAAATCAAGAGATAAGGGAACGACAGAGATTATTCTCCAATTAAAGTTTACAAAATTAATTCCATTTAAAATCCTTGGCGCTTAATGCCAAAAAATTAAAAAAAATAAAATAAAACAGAACACCCTAGTAGCCAAGTCTCTGCAACCCACTTAGAAATTTTGGAGAGGAAAAGAGAGAGAGAGAGAGCTTCTGACGAAACACAGGCAATAATCAATACTCATTTGCACCTTAATCATCAAAGAGACTTCAGTGCTATCTTTGTCTGCGTGACATTCACATTAAACAAAGACACAGAAAGTGTCCAATAGGATGCCACACAGAAAGAGAGTTTGGACAGGTGATGGGGAGTTGAACGAGCGTCCTTCAGTTTTACCCTGATGAATGTAAATTTCATTAGTTGATAATTAAAAGGAAATTATACCGACATTACGTTTACTGCCAATGGCATAAGTGATGAAGCTATATGGCACAACGATTTAGGAACTCTTACTGCTGGGTGTTGTTGGGTTTGTTTGTTTTTTTGTCAATTTGGTTACCAAAGAAACCAAGAATAAATAATGTACTCGGTGGCTCTGCAAATGAAGCACTGATGTGTTGCTAGGCTGTTAAAGCTTAATGCCATTGCATAAAACAATAATGTTAAACATTATTAGTTTTTTAATTATGTCAGTTAATTAGAATTGCTCCTGTTAATTGCCTATGATTCATCTCCAGATTTTTTTTTTTAAAGGAGAGGGACTTTGGGGGGGTGTCTCCATGCCCCAACACTCTAGATTTTTTTCCCTCAAAAATAGATATGAAAGATATGATGAAACTAAGGTGTATGATTCGTCGAACCGACTCAGTTCAAATGCAGTTTTGCAGATGTGCTAACCATAGTTTAGGGACCACGAACTGGGTATGGGCACCGGAGTTCCTTTTTCGGCAAAGGGTTGCATCTCTACCAGCAGAAGCAATGGCTGACATTAACTGTGGCTAGATTTAACCAAGGTTTCAAAGCCAACTTCAAACCTTGGTTAAAAATTAAACCTGGTTAGAATTAGCTGGGTCAAGAACCAAAAAGGTAAGGAAAAAGCCTGGTGGAGGGCCAATAGTTAAAACCTCATATAAACTTATTATAAGTAAACATTCATGTATTTATTTTGAGAAAAGTTTTAAAAAAACATATAAGGCCCCAATGAAAGCCTTGTTAACAATTACAAATGACAAGTACACAAGGAACTATTATTGTGACCTGATGCGTTTCGGTCCAACCAGGCCTTCTTCAGAGGTCAAATAATGTGAGGTACATGTAGGTACATGTTATGAAGAAATAACACAGAAGATGTCAGTACTGAACCAAAAAAGGAATGCTGTTAAAAAAGACAGAAAGAAATGGGTTTTAGTTGTAATATGTAATATGATGAATTTTGCTTATAATATGGTTGCGAGCCCCTATATTACTTACTTCCAAAACGAAATTAATAGACACAGGACAGGAATGCTTTATGAGGCCTCTTCAGATTAAATCCTCTGTCCAGCGCAAATGCACAGGTGGTAAATGGTGTTATTTTTGTGTTTCTAAAAATATAAGGAAATTTTTTTAGTAAAATAATATAGGTAAAATGTAAACGCAAAAACTAAAACATCAATTATGTAAAAATATTTACTTTCCAACTGTGGTCCAGATGTAACCAATTAGTATGAGCCAAAATGTCTTCGATAGAAAGCAGTGCTAATAGACAGGTGTAGTTTGCTTATATAGTTTAGTACTGAATGATGTAATCTTAATGCAAAGCCTGATAACCGTCACATGTTCACACACTATCAATGTGACAATGCATCAGTATTCACACACTAGAACAATATAACAGAGGCCCGCCCGAATAAATTGTCACGTTGATTGGAAACTTTGGCTCACACTAATTGGTTACATCATCACTTTCTGGACCACAACTGGAAAGTAAATATTTTTTTACAAAATTTATGTTTTAGTTTTTGCATTTACATTTTACCCATATTATTTTACTAGATCTTTTTTTCTTACATTTTCTTACAACTTCTTACATTTCTTACATTCTCACAACCTGTTTGGGGGCCCGTAGAATTGGACCCCCTGGTCCAATCTTCTTGAAACTTGGTGGGTATTTAGGGGAGAGGCTCCAGCAGCTACCCTGCAAGTTTAGAGCCTCTCCCTCAAACCCCCTCCTCTCCAGCCACTTTTTAAGCCGCCGCTGAATTTCAGCGGCAATTCGGTGGCGGGCTGAATCAGATCAGAGAATCTGATTCAGCCTGTGGCTGCCCTACTGCCCACTTCTGGGCTGGCGGAGCCCTGCTCCACCTAGCTCCAGCTCCAAATGACCCCTGCATACATTTTTACCTATAATAAATTTATTTGAGGTTTTAACTATTGGCCCTCCACCCATTTTTTTCTTTACCTTTTTGGCTCTTGATTCAATTTTATTGGGTTAAGTTTCTTTCCCCTCTTCGGTTCTGTCCATTATAATTAGCTGGGGACAGAACCGGTGCAATGGGATCATAACATTACATCTTGGTTCATACCCTGCAGAAGAGGATGGTGGAAGGGCAAGGAATGTGTGAGCTCACATCCTGGTCCAGTCTCTTAATCAGGATGTAATTTATTTACTTATTTATATAAAATTTATACAGCCTCTCCAGGGACCCTGCCTGGGGCTGCATACCCCTCCCCCTAAAAAAAGAACAAGAAAGTAGAAGCTGGTTGCAGTCACACGCCCGAGATAAAGTGGATTTTTGTAGATGCAGGCACAGCCCGCCGCTGCATGATCGGACTCAACCACTAGTGAGTTGGGTTTTTTTTTTAACCATTTGTTCCCGATGCGCTTACACGAAGAATTGATGATTCGCACCTCTCCCTATGGAATGTGCAGGGGTGTGCGCTGATGCACATACTGCAAGGGGGGAAAAACCAACAGCATGGAGTCTGGACAGCCTGCTCAGACTATCCCGGTGCCATGGGAGCGCGCTGGCACAATCAGACGCAGGAAAGCCCATCTGTGGCTCGTAGCAACCTGTTTGCTACAGGACTTTCTGAGGTGTTTTTTTACTCCATGTGTGCGGCGTGACCAGATGTTGGCATCTGGTCATGCTCCTTTAATCCGCCCGGCTTTTGTGCCTATGTTGGGGCAAATTATGGGTGTGATTGTAGCCATTATTAATTAAAATCCAGCATTAAAAACCCAACCACTGCATAAAAACAAAAACTATAAAAACGTGGACCTTTTTCAGACTAAAACACACTAAAACGGTGTTAAAAGATCAACCCTTTAATTCAAAGCCTGAATAAACAGAAACTTTCGGGAGTGGTACCTAAAATAGAGCAACATAAGCACCAGAAAAGGCTCAAGGTGAAGGGTTTGAACTATCTGCAGCATTATATCTGTGCCTAGCTATGAGTTCAGCTTATTATTCCATAACTCATAGAACAGCGATGAACCAGGAACCATACCCATCAATAATGAAGTATTGTTTTTATTAGAAACATTAATGATCTTCAGAGTTCTGCTGCACTGAGCAATTCATGCTGATATTTGATGCATTAATTTTGATTGAAAATCATGAGTGCTGGCGAACTTTGATGACTGTATGCCACAAGATTGTGACACACCAGGATATTGTGGGAGGATATTGCACTGGGGAGAAGAACACTGTTTCAGTGTGCATGACAAAATGTCAAGCTGCCGCCAATATAATGCCAAAGGTTGGGATTCTGGGTTGCCACATCTCAAGAAGGATATCATAAAGCTAGGCAGGGAGCAGGAGGGAAAGAGTAGGGAACTGAAATGTTCAAGGGGTTAGATACCTATGTGGAAAGTCTTAAAAAACAGAGATTTTTAGTATAGGTGAAAAATGCAAGAACCCAAACATACAGAGTTCTGGATGGTCCTGGCTAGCCCTATGTTGTCAGATTCTGGAAGCTAAGCTGGGTTGGCCCTGGTTAGTATTTGGATGGGAGATCACCTAAGAAGTCCACAGTTGCTATGCTGAGGCAAGCAATGGCAAACCACACCTCGGTTCATCTCTTGCCTTGGAAACCCTACAGAGTCGCCAGAAGTAAACTATGACCTAACAGCACTTTCCACCACAAAACATACAGAGGAGACATCTGAAGGAGGTATTGGAGGGTTAACTGGTGTGGTCAAGTCCAGTTCCCACTAGTTAGCATAGTGCTTAAATAAAGGTACAACCGTAGCAGTGTTACTTTACTAGGTCACTCAGCTTACAAAGCAGGGGTGTAGCCAGAAAATTTTTTGGTGGTGGGGCATTGGGAAATGTGGGGGAGGGGGAGCAGGGGATAGAGAGAGAGAGAGATCCCATTGGCAGGCAGGTGAAAAAGAATGGTCTTTCCTTACTTGCTGGCACAACTCGCACAGCAGGGGTTGTGGGGCGTGGGCCATGAGTGAAGGAGCACCGACTCTAAATGCCCCACTGTGGCTATGGGCCTGTTACAAAGCTACACAGAGTCACGTTGCAAGTTTAGAAGAGAAATACTTCTCTCTTTATTTGAGAAGTACACTTTTGATAGGAAAGAATAGGGATAGGATAGAGTACTGACTCTAGCTAAGGATGGAAGCAGATGGCAAGAGGCCCATCTGCCTCCTGGTGCAAAGAGAGGACAGCATGTAGTCCCTCTTGGTGCATGCTGGGAGACAGTTCGTCTTCATCTGTGAGAGAACCGAAGGAAGGAAATGGTCCCTGAGAACACAATCTACATTTCAAGGGTGACAGTGGCAGAAGAGTAAAACACAGGAAGAAATGTCAATGTGCCTATCTAGCTGTCTAGTCTCTCTTGCCTCAAAATGGCAACAGGAACTTCCAACAGGAAGTCCATCTCAAACCTTCCCCTGAATTGCCCCTAGGAATGCTCGAACCCCCAGCAGCTCAGTTCACATTCTGCTCACCAGTCACAAGCAGAGAGCTGATTTTTCCTCAGGCTGTTTGAGTGCTCATGGTCACTTCAAGTCTGTTTGGCGGATTATTTCTGGCTCATTCGAACAATAGAGTACAGTTTGCTAGGTAGAATTTCCTGTATCTGTGTTCTCTTGCACAGCTGTTAGCCATGAGTAAGCTCTCAGATCAGCCCATATGGACATAGCTGGGATCCCTCCATAGATCCTCCAAAAGGACTATGCATCATTTTTATTTATTTCTTAATTTGAACTCACCCAAAATTTGGAAGAGTAGAAAAGTATGCAGCGAAGGGAATATCATTGCGGCGAAATGCATCCTCTACTTTAAACAGAGGAAGGAAGGTAATTAACAATATGCTTGGAAACATGCTCACAGCCCCTCTCTCTTTCAAAAGGTGATAATAGTGTCTCAGTTAATTGACGTAGGCATTACATAAACGCCAACAGAACCTGTCCGAGATTTAGAATGGCCATGTCAACATATTCGTCTCTGAATATATCTTTATTTCCTTTTGCTATGTTTTCCCTGGAATTCAATTTAACCCAACGGTGACCATATAAACCGAGTTTGTTATTCTATTTGGGCTGTAAACCTCATCAAAGAAGACACTGGTATCCCTGGTTCCCCCTTCCTTAAGAGATATCTTTTCTGTGTAACTGTTATTACAGCGATCCACTGATGAGATTTGAAACTTTTGGCTCCAATCAAATTTGTTTTGAGAAGTGTTTTATTTCCCTTGCTATCAAATACTTCTTGAGTAAAAAGCTGACCCCCAAAACCCCCCAGCTCTTTGTTCCAGCTGTTGAGTCCCATCCGAGGGTTCCAGCAATGGGCTCCAGACCACCGGGTGCATGACCCTGCATCGGCCCTACCACCCAATTCAAGTGCTCCTGGGGATATCGTACTCTGCTCTTCCACCCCTCTCTCAGGTTGCTTTCTCCTTCTTCTGATGAACCTTACTCAACAGGTCTTCTTTCTGCCTTCTTCCCCCCATCTCTCTCTAGAGTATTTGCTGAGGTCCAGATTTAGTAGAAGTTAAGAAGTTAGACGTTAGGGCCATTTATTTAGTGTGTGAGTCTGCGTTCCCAGCTCTGTATTCAGTTTACTAATTCTCTTTGCTGTTACTCTTTTTCTTAATAAATCCTTAACTTTATGCCTGCTTATGGCTAAGAATCTGCACACTCTTATGAGGTGTTAGATCAGGTCTTGAAACCTGTTATGCACCTGGCAGAATGCTCTCCTCCCGGAAGAGCGGGGGGACGTTTTACCACATGTGGTGGGCTTGTAAAGAAGTACAGAAACTTTGGGTTTCAGTTAAAGATTTGATTTTTGAAATTACAGAGTATGATTTAGATTTGGAACCAGAGACTTTTCTATTGAATATGTTTGCAGACAATTTGCCTCATCCGGACTCACAACTTATAGCTTATATTCTTACGGCAGCTCGTATACTACGGGCGAAAGCATGGAAGTTGTCATCTTTACCAGGAAGAGAAGATATTATCAACAAATTAGCAGAATGGGCTGAACTGGATAGACTGAGTTACATGTTAAACATGGACTGCAAGGTGGACCCTGTTACAAATTTCTTAATTGGTTGTATTAGTGTTGGTATTATGGTTCAATTATAATTTCTATTGTTATAGGCTGTTTTATCTTATATATTGTTAGAAAACCTAATAAAAACTTTCAAAAAAAAAAAAAAGAATGCTCTCCTGAAAGTAATTGCCCTGAGCACACACATGTACAAGCTTTTGACGTGGTAAAAGTGGACGCACCTATAGTCTGAATATATACACATGCAGGCTCTTTGGGAAACAGCACCAGTGGGACTCCTAGGCCCTTTCTGCACTAGACCTTTAATCCTGGTTCATCGTTCTCTCCTACTAGCTATTCTGCATCTGCACTCGGGTTTACCCCTCTTTTTATCTCAGGTTTTTTGTCAATTCTGCATTGCATTGTGGTCACCCTGGGTTTGGACCACTGTTGTCCTGGGGTATATGGATCCTGTTTTGCCGTGGGCTTTCCCTCGATCTAGACTGCCCCCAGTGCAGATCTAAGTGTAGAATGTTTAAGTCAGTTTTGATCCTCCCTGCCCCTTTCCCACCATACTTAGGAGAAACACCCTCATTCATAACGCAGGGTTTCTAACCCGGGGCAGGCAAGGAAATTGGAGCAGGACAAACTTAGAAGAAGAAGAGAAGAAGAGATTGGATTCATAACCCGCCCTTCACTACCTGAAGGAGTCTCAGAGCGGCTTACAATCTCCTTTCCCTTCCCCTCCCCACAACAGACACCCGGCTGTGAGGTAGGTGGGGCTGAGAGAGCTCTTTCGAGCACTGCTCCTGAGAGAACAGCTCTGTAAGGACTTGTGATTGACCCAAGGTCACGCTAGCAGCTGCATGTGGGGGAGTGGGGGAATCACACCCAGCTCTCCCAGATTAGAGTCCATGCTCCTAACCGCGACACCAAACTGGCTCAGAAAACAACAGATAAACAGAGATAATTGCAAGGTAAATGGCCGCAAGTCGAACACAGAGAAAATCCGGGGTGAGCTCCATGCAACATGTACTTTACACTTTTGTGAAGTACCAATCTTTTGGAGATAATACGTACAGCGTGTTTGTGAATTGGCTCTATGCAAAGGGAGGTCAAGGACAGGCCGGCGGGTGTCACCCTGACTTCCCTGCTCCTCACATTCATTAACATGAACAGGGGCCGTGCTTGATCCAAAGACTCGGTTACTTTTTTCCAGCTTTCCAAGTACAACGGGCTTCGGTTATGAACCACGCCTTTGTTTGCTGTTCCATGTTTTGGCAACTCTCCAGAAATAGCTGGTCCCCCTTTAGATCCGGCAACAGTGCGGAGGCGTCAAAGCCTGCCGAAATCATAGTCCTGGACACCAGCCTGGGTGTTTCCCTTCAAGTACTCTTGACATAAGTCATACCTGATTGCAGTGTTTTTGTACCTGTAGTAAAGAGTTTGCTGGGTGCAAACTTGAGTTACTGTACCATAATTTGAGCCTGTCTGGCTGTTTCCATTTTCTCCCAATCTGTTAATTAATTCTCCCCCCCCCCCATACTGCTTCTCGGCTAAGCACCTGTGCAAAGAATAGACCATACTGTAGCACAGAATAAAATGTATACAGACATTGTTTATAACACATAATCTTTGGATACAGCTTGACACTACTTAGGTGACAAATGTTTGGTTCAACTAGATGTGTCAGAAATAAGTGTGCATTAGCAGGTTGATTAACTAGCTATTCCGTGGCTAAATTTAACATCTATTGTTGCTAACTGAAAATTCTTGATGGCGATGAAAGATTATCTAGCTTTGATAGGAGCTTTGTTGTTTTAAGTTCTGTTTTTCTCGCAGCAACATGTTGTTGCCAAATTGCATGCGAGAGGAGTTGCAAGTAGATACGGAATATAGGATTTGCCATTAAGTCCCTAATTTGCTTTGGAAATTCCAAAGGTTATGTAGATTTAGGCCTTAGGAAGAAAAAAGGCAAAGATAATTCGGTTGTCGCGTACGGGATGCTTGACTTTTAATGGACTCTTTGGCTCGGTTCAGACAAAGCTAAGGTTACTGTGATGTTCTGAACATGGGCCACTCCACTGATTGACTGTGGCTGCTTCCACAGAGAGATTTTCTCCAGCATGGAACCCAGTAAGCCCCCAAATTTAATGGCAGCTTCCACATGACTCTTTGGGTGATTCTGCCTCTAGCATTCGCTCCACATTTTCTCAACTGGGAGGAAAAGGTGCAGCTCAAAACCACATTTAAATCCCTCGGGGCAATGCCATACTGACTGCAAAGTCACCCCTGAATGGCCGTAAATCTATGCAGAAGGTACCATAAAAATCCAATGATCAAAGAAAGTGAAAGCAGCATGCAGTGCAGAGAGGAATTTCTGTTCCAGCATGGGTTCCATAAAACAATGGCGGGAAAAGCCAATGCAGAATCGAATCACCCTTTGTGAACGTGACTCATGAGCCTGCCAGGGCTTTCCCCTTTTGAGGCAAATCAAGGGGAACACTCAAAGGAGACGCTGCAAGGAGGCTAGGAGTGGAGGCATCCATGGGCATACCCTGCCTGCAGCCAATGCAGGGAGGGAGGGAGACGACCGAAGCTCTGGCTTCAAAATGGCAGAGCTAAACTCTGCGTCCCACCCCAGCTTAAATGGATGTTTTCCTTTTCCCAACTGAACTGCAGAACGTGGCTCAGCTAGAAAGGAGAAATGGGAAACAAAAGGGGAACTGCCGGGCCGTTGTGGGGCCCAGGGCAATCTGCTCTCTGTGTAGAAGCGGTCGATGGAAACCACGATATCAGCGCTCACACATTATTACTCAAATCCCGGTTTGCCTTGTCAAAGGCTGGTTTCATTGCCTCGACTCCTCCCTCCGCCTCCCTGCAGAAACTTGGCTGGTATTTTGGCTAGGGTTGCCAGACGAGGTAGGCAGGGGTCATTTTGAGCAGAAACGCGCAGGAATGCTGTTCTGGGAGTAACAAGCCCAGGAGAGGACACATATAGTGATGCGCTGTGGGGAAAAGCAAAAGCGTATTGACTTGATCTGTATTTGCATGCTTGTCGTAGGGTAGCTTCCCTGCAAGAGCAAAGGAAACCTCAAGTGTCTTTAGTCAAAGTGTAAAGCTGGCTCGCCAGCTCTGAGTTGGGAAATACCTGGAGATTTTTTGGGGTGGAGCCTGAGCGGTGGGTGTTGCCTTCTGACACATTTCCAGTGATGTCAGGAGTGTGTGGCATATGCAAATAAGTCATGCTAATGAGTCATGCTAATGAGCTCCTGCACCTCTTTTTCTATGAAATGACCCCTGGAGGTAGGCAGTTGGCAGAAGACTCAACATGGGGAGGGGACTTGCCGGTGATGTAATGACCTTGCCAGCAGTGCTCTAGCATTTGGGCAAAACTCTACAATTAAAACTCTAGAGTTTTGGCTACACTTGCAGCTTCGCCGGTGGCAAGATGATGTCACTTCCAGTTGTGCTGGAAGTGATATCAGTATGTCACAATGCCGACCAATTCCCCTCCCATTCCCCCTCATTTCTTCTGACCCGCTGAACAGGAGTCAGAAGCGCCTGCTAGGGGTGGGACATTTCTTATTCCCAGCAGCAGTTTGTCAAGCCAGATCTTGGCTTGCATTGCAATAAGGACAGTAGAAGGAAACATATGAGGATCAAGCCGGGATATCCACATTCATACGTTGCTTGAATGACACCAGGGCTATTTTTGGGCAGGAACACACAGGAATGGAGTTCCGGCTGGCTCCTGAGCTGGCCATACCCAGCAGGAACTCATTAGCATAATAGGCCACACCCAAGAGCTGAAACTCATTAGGATTGGCTACATTAGGGGTGTGTGGCCTAACATGCAAAGAAGTTCCTGCTACAAGAAAAGCCCTGGGTTTTGACAACAAACAAGGTAAACAGAATAAGAAGCAAAAGGTGAGTGTGGCTGGATGACCACTCTTCTGGTAACGTGGGGGTGTGGCCTAATATGCTAATAAGCAGTGCTGTCAGTAGTCTGGCCTAATATGCTAATGAGTTTCTGCTGCTGGGTGTGGCCTATTATGCTAACGAGTTCCTGCTGGGCTTTTTCTACAAAAAAAGCCCTGAATGACACACTTGTAGGAGAAGCAAAATTGTTCAAGTTCTTCCATATGACACAGAAAGTAGAACTTTGGGAGACTGTGGGAGGGGGCATGCTTTCAAAACACCCTCATGTGCATTCTGAGATGGGAACAGACTTGGGGGGGGGGGGAATATACCACATGCACTTTTAACGAATGAGTTGGCTCTAAGAACAGATCTTACAGAGGAAGACTAAGCAGGTCTACTGAAACGTAAGTCCCATTTTATCCAATGGGGCTTACTCCAAGGAAAGTTCTCTTAGCGCAGTAACCTCAATAAATGCTCCTTCTATGACACGTTCTGGAATTCTTGAGATGAGGTGTTCTTCATTTTACTTAAATATACTGATGGGAATATTGACACAGATTTTGGAGAGAAACAAATCCGGGGGATTATTTATTTATTACAATTCCGCATGGCCTGCAAGACGGAGCTCTTCCACCAGGCATTCAACTGAGGAGTGGCAGTTAACAGTTTTATTTAGACTTAAGAGCCAGTGCCCCCAAATCCATCATTGGCTGCCTGTGCCATGCCTGTACTTATTATGTGGTCTGGACAGCAGTTTTATAACTGCTGCTGACTGGATACCCACTACGGTTAATATCATAAGAACATAAGAGAAGCCAATGTTGGATCAGGCCAATGGCCCATCCAGTTCAACACTCTGTCACACAGTGGCCAAAAACACTAGATGCCATCAGGAGATCCAGCAGAGGGGCCAGGACACTAGAAGCCCTCCTACTGTTGCCCCCCCAAACACCAAGAATACAGAGCATCCCTTGCCCCAGGCTGAGAGCTCCTATCTATACCTTGTGGCTAATAGCCACTGATGGACCTCTGCTCCATATCTTTATTTAATTCCCTCTTGAAGCCGTCCATGCTTGTAGCCACCACCATCTCCTGTGGCACTGAATTCCATGTGTCAAAACTGTGTTTTCATCGTCCTATATGTAGCATTGTATATGTAGCACCTTATAAATGTTTTATGATTTTAATCTGTTTTAACTTTTAATGTAAGCCACTCTGAATCTAAATCTAATATAATTAATTAATTACCGTATGTTTCGCTCCATAAGACACACTTTTCCTCCCCAAAAAAGTGGGGGGGGGGAATGTGTGCGTCTTATGGAGCGAATATGGAGCTTTTCTTACCTGTAACAGGGCTCTTTCTTCAGCAGGAACGCAGGGGAACGCCATTCAGGCTGGCATCCCAGCATTCCCCGCCCCTCCCTGCTGGGCCTGAGCTGTTAAGACTTAAAAGGGAAACGGCAGGAAAACCCCCACCAGGCTAAGTACTCTTTCCCTTTAAGTGCTTTTCCCCTTTAAGACAGCCAGCAGCAGAAAGCCCCGCCCACAGATTAATCTCCGTGGCTACTTTGCACAGAAAGGCCTGGCTTTGCATGGTATGCCGACGTCTCTCTTCTTTCCTTTCTCTGTCTTTCTTCCTTCCTTCCTTTCCTTTTTTCTGTCTGTCTGTCTATCTGTCTGTCTTTCTGTCTCTCTGTCTGTCCCCACCTTTCTTTCTTCCTTTCTCTCTCTCCCTCCTCCTCCTTCCTTCCTTTATCTCTCTCTCTCTTTCTTTCTTTCTGTTTCATTTTTTCCTGTTTTCCTCCTCTAAAAACAAGGTGCGTCTTATGATCAGGTGCGTCTTATGGGGCGAAAAATACGGTAATTAAAAGGAAAAGCCACCTGTCTAGGGTTGCCAGCCCCCCCCCAGTGGAGGAAGAGATCCTCCGCCGCCAGGCCCCGCTCTGCTGCCAATCAGCTGACCAGTGGGGGGACTTACCAGGAGAAAGAGGAAGGCCCAGGCCACATTGCTGGTGACGTGGCAATGTCACTTCTGGTGCACACAGGAAGTGACATCATCACACCAGCAATGTCCAGAGAACACTCTGGTATTTGGGCAAAAACTCTATGGTAGAAGCCATTTTTGCCAAATACCAGAGCTTCACCGCGACATCACAGCAGGATGACACCACTGCATGTGCACACAAGGTGACATCACCTGGGCCGGTGACATCACCTGGGCCTTCCTCCCTCTCCTGGTAAGGCCCCCCCATCCCTGCCACTTGCTAGGAGGAACCTGGCAACCCTACACCATACTGTCTCCTTCTTCTACAAATGCCACAATCAACCCCTTTCATAGTTCAGTCCTGAACAGTTAGTTTTTAGAACGATAGATTTGGACAGTAGTGTCTACACATACTTTTGTACGTACCATCTCCAGGAATCTATGCTTGTTCTTCATCTAGTCCAGTAGATTATTTGCAAGCAACCGCCAGATTTGTGTTCTGATCCCCCCCCCCCTAAAAAAAGATGCTTTTTTAAATTCTTTATTTTATAATCTGGTTGATTGGCAAAATTTCACTGAGACTAAGCATAATCACAGCTGATTTTGCTTGTTGCTGATTCAAAAGCTACACTGAGCAGCACAAGTGATCCATTAATCCCCATTCTTCAAAGATTTTTCTTTCAAAATTAAAAAATTCCTTCGCTTTTATTGTGCACTGGTATTTACATTACAAAGGTCCTGATTCCTTCTGTGTACAGAGTTACAATCCAAAGTTTACTCGCTTGTTCAGAATACAACCTAGGGGACTGGAAACTTTTCTTGAGAAATGAAAGAAAGAAAAACGTTCAAGATATCGGACAATGAAATTGGCCCGGATCCAAGGAATGCACACACTAGTTCTGCATACCGAGGGAGTTTTGGGACCTGTGGATTTGTTTTTGTTTAAAAAAACCCGCACATAAACATCTTTTGAAATTAAAAATGTCTTAAACAGTGTTTGTGAGATAGCATTGGGGCTGAAAGGAAAAGAAATAACAACTTTCATTGAAGATACTTAGTCATGATTTTGGGCCTGAGGCTGAGGAATTAGCAGCCTGTAGACCTCAAGGAAGGCTCTTTTCCACAAAGGCCTGAGGCCTTGGGTAAAGTTTGCAACAGGCCTTCATTTCTGAGTATTGTATGCTTGGCAGAGTAATAAGCAACACAGCACACGTGCGATTAGCTTTAAGAAAAGTTTACTAGAAAATAGGGGAGGGTTACAGGGAGTTAAAAACAACAAAGTCCTGACTAGCTTCCTAGTTCTACATCCCTCCTTGTTTGCTAAAACTCATGGGGGGGGGGATAGGGATGCCAGTCCCCAGGTGGGGGTGGTGATCCCCCACCCCAATACCTGCCCCCAATAGCAACCACCAGTAGCCACCCCGCTCCCTCCCCTTCTGCGGGATTTAAAGGGCCTTCCAGCTGATCGGCGGGGTACACGTGGCCTGGTGATCAGCTGGAGGGCTTTTAAATCTCGCAGGAGGGGTGGGAGATGGGTGGCCATAGGCCACACACCTGAACTCCAGGTGGCGAATTCGCCAGTTGGAGTGCAGGCACGCGCCGCCCCTGCTTCTTGCCAAAAGCATTTAAAGGGACCCTTTAAATGCTTTTGTCAAGAAGTAGGGGACAGTCATCCCCAATGTGATGATGTCACTTCTGTGTGATGTCATTGTGTTGGAGATATCCCTGCCCCCTCCAGAAACACTCCCCAAAGCGTTTCTGGCAACCCTAATCTGGGAACAAAGGACGATAAAGTTTACCCCAAAGCCTCCGCCATTTGTGTACACGACAAACAACATGTAGCATCCTCAGTATATTGGTCAGCCAATAGTAGCTCCCAAACTGAATAATACCTCCTTTTCTCTGGCGGGAAATACATGCCTAACCCCTAATTGGTTCTAAGCTATCTAGCTGAGAATTAGCATATGCAAACAAACAGGTTAACTCTTTCATGACTGAAGTGTGACATTTGCAGTATCCCAACACTTGGGGCACATTGCAAACTTCAGGATTGGACTGGGGGGAAATGGAGGAAAAACAGACACCAATCAAGGTCAAGGAGGCACAGCTCTAACAGAAAGAACGAGGCCCTAGACAGAGAAGATGGGAGTTCACACCCTGTTGTATACTTATTATTTTACAGCCACAGCTTGCAGAGACTTTGGGATGCAAAAGGCCCTTTCTGATTGGCTAACAAATAAAGACTCTCATTGGTCCTTAAGCCACTCTAGGTAACCAGTTGCTGAGCCTCACTTAGGTCCAATAGGATTGTTTGTACATAGTTACATTGTTTGAAGTTATGAGTTGGAAACAGTATAAATTAAGGTGCCACTCTCATAGAGCTGTCTTTGAGCTGAAAACTCAGGAGGAATAGGGTCCCCAGGTCCCTCTTGGCTACCAGCGGGGGGGGGGGGGTTGGGGTGCAGGGTTGCCAGATCCAGGTTGAGAAGCTCCTGGAGATTTGGGGATGGAGCCTGGAAAGGACAGGGCCCCCAGTAGGGTACCATGCCATAGAGTCCCCCCTCCAAAGCAGTCATTTTCTCCAGGGGAACTGATCTCTGTAGTCTGGAGATGTGCTGTAATTCTAGAGGATCCCTGGGTCCCATCTGGAGGCTGGCATCCCTAAGTAAGGTAGTCATAGCAGGTAGAGTTGTCAGCTCTGGGATGGGAAGTACCTGTAGATTAGGGGGGTGGAGCCTGGGGAAGACAGTGTTTGGAAAGGTGAGAGACCTCAGCAGGATACAATGCCATACAATCTATCCTCCACAGCAGCCATTTTCTCCAGGGAAACTGATTGTGGTCATCTGGGGATCAACTGTAATAGTGGGAGATCTCCAGGTGATACCTGGAGGTTGGCAACCCTGTTCATCAGGGAGCTTTTTTCTTTTCTTTTTTTCCTTTCTTTCTTTTTTTTTGCTTTCTGGCTGGCATAGTGGTTAAGTGCACGGTGTAGAGCCAGCTTAGTGTAGTGGCTAAATGCGCAGACTCTTAATCTGGGAGAACGGGGTTTGATTCCCCACTCCTCCACACACAGCTGCTGGATGACCTTGGGCAAGCCATAGTTCTGGCACAGCTGTTCTTGAAAAAGAGCAGTTTCTGTCAGAGCTCTCTCAGCCCCACCTACCTCACAGGGTGTCTGTTGTGGGGAGGGGAAGGGAAAGGAGACTGTAAGCTGCTCTGAGATTCCTTTGGGTAGTAAAGGGGTATAAATCCAATTTCTCCTCCTCCTCCTCCTCTTCTTCTTCTTTGTGATTTTCCCCTTGTATTAATTCTGTCCCATTTCTGTGACTTTCCTCCTATTTACTTATTTGTTATAATATTTGTTTAATAAAGCTTTTCTTGTTCACTCTACCTGGGATCTTAATGCCTTAGATTTCATTACAATGTTGTATCCAGGGTTTGGGGGTAACTTTTTTTTCTGTGATTGCTTATGTTCTAGTAGGATATTACTGGTTCAGGATTCAAATCTGTGTGGTTTGTTTGGGTCCTAGAGGTTGGGGACCATTGCACTTAATGAGGAATCTGCTGGAGGGTCTCAGCAGCTATGTATAAAGATAAGGGTATAAGCATCCAAACTTGGGGGGGCACGGATTGTTTGGGTGGAAGTGGTTTGTAGTTCCCAGGAATCCTATATTTGCATTCCCAATCCCGGAAATCACTGTAACGGCCAGCCCTGTAGCCCCCAGGGGCATTTGGGGCAATGCCTCCCATGGATAAGCACCACCCCTTGGTGGGGAAAGATTAAGAATGCAAAATGCATGTAGGGTTTCCAAAATGACCCCAGGCACAGTCAGGGAAGCTTCAGTCTCATTTTCTTTTTTTTCTGGGCCAAAAAATAACTAGGTTTGGCATAGTGGTTAAGAGCAGTGGACTCTGATCTGGAGAAGAAGAAGAAGAAGAGGAGATTGGATTTATACCCTGCCCTTCACTCACTTGGAGTCTCAGAGCGGCTTACAAACTCCTTTTCCCTTCCCCTCCCCACAACAGACACCCTGTGAGGTAGGTGGGGCTGAGAGAGCTCGGAGACAACTGTCCTTGAGGGAACAGCTGGTACAGAGCTATGGCTTGCCCAAGGTCATCCAGCCAGGTGCAAGTGGAGGAGTGGGGAATCAAACCCGGTTCTCCCAGATTAGAGTCCGCGCACTTAACCACTACACCAAACTGGCTCTCCCCGCTTGATTCCCCACTCCTCCTCATGAAGCCAGCTGGGGGACCTTGGGTCAGTCACAGTTCTCCCAAAGCTGTTCTCTCAAGGGCAGTTCTCAAGAGAGCTCTCTCAACCCCACCTACCTCACAGGGTGTCTGTGTTAGAGAGAGGAAGGGAAAGGAGATTGTAAGCTGCTCTGAGACTCCTTCGGGTAGTGAAGGGCGGAGTATAAAAACCAATTCTTCTTTTTTAAAAATGCAAATAATATAAAATAAAACAAAAATTAGATTGCAAAATGCAAAAGAGAGAGAGTTGGAGATTCCCTTCCCCCCCGGACGTACACAGATAAGCAGCCCGAGATCGAGTCTCTCCAATCAAAAGGCCTAGAGGACTAGAGGAGGACTAGAGGTCACAGTGGAGCCGGAGCTGCTGCTTCTGCTGCTGTAAGAGGAGCAGCAGGCATGGCCGGGGCACCCCCTGTGTTATGTATTGACCATGCAGTCGCCATGTACTCCCATAATTGCGACTGCATGGCCAGAGCACATGGCCAAGAAACTACCTGAGCTTCAGCCAGGTAGACAGGTGGATTCAAACCGGCCACCAATCCTGTACCTAGGTTTCTCCCAGGGAACCTATGAGATGTAAATAGACTGATAATAGCCTATCAAGCCAGTTGGGCGAGGTCTGGGGATTATCCCTGACCAGCATAAAAGGAGGGCTCGGAGCCCTGGGTTGGATGCTTCATCCGGACTAGCAATAAAGATCTAGCTGTTTCACTGTTCCATGGACTCCCGACTCCAATACTTATCACCCTGGATGTCCCCATGCCCCATCAACCAAAATTTTCCAGCCACGCCCCTGGTACTGACCCAAACTCATGACTACCATGTGCATTTTTGGCTTGGGAATTTTGTAATGCACGCCCCTAGGTGGAACCACATGAATGCCAAATAGAGGAAAGGTGAGGGAACCAGCATGGATATGAAGAGCGGAGAAGGTTTCCGTGTTTCAGTTCAAAGCTTTGCCGTAGCTCGAGTGGCGGGATCGCAATTGGATGCCCACCTGTTAAGTGCCTGTCGTTTTGCTCTGTAATTCGGGGTTTCGGCTTGTTTAATATGCTGCCCCTCTTCTGACAGCTCCCATTTCCAAACGTCGGATATGCAATCTCCTTCTCTTTTTCTGTCGGTCTTTATACCTTTTCGTCTAAAAACAAAGAGAAACAAAGGTCCTAATTATACCCACAACGATTATTCTCTGAAGAAGTTCCCAGTAATTAAATTTTAAAGAAAGAAATTATTTAATGAGCTTTTTTTCCCCTGCAGTTACAGCCAAGCAATACATATTCATGTAGATAGTGATTAAGATGAAACAGTTCTAATTTGAATGACTTGATAAAAGCCCCTACTCCATGGCTGTGTTTTTTAATAATTGTGTAATTACACAGAGAAGGGTCCCTGTAAATATCACTTGTTTCTGAGGAGAATGGAAGACATGGAGATGCGTTCTTTCAGAAGGAAAATCTCCAGTATTTTGAAGCTGTGTTTTTAATGTCAGCTAAAAAGCTAATGCGTGCATCTGAATTTTGCAGAAACAGGATAACTATATCCAGGGGAGCCACAAGGCAGGTGTCCAGTTGTCACCAGCGCTTGAAGAGCTAGTCTTGCTCTAAGGTCGCTCCAGAGGGCAGGAAAGAGGTTTCTATTTCTCTCCTGTGTGTGTCTCTGTAAGGGATTGTTTGGGGGACATGCTGACACTGAGGGCAGCGATCCTCCCCTGTTGTCTTTAGTTCTGTTTCCTAATTTCAGTTGGTAATCACTGTACTGGACTAAGTTTTCTCAACTCAGATGAAGATTTTCCAGAAGTGCTTGTTACAACAGTTTGTTGTAATAGTTAGGAGCGTGGACTATAATCTGGGAGAACCGGGTTTGATTCCCCACTCCTCCACATGCAGCTGCTGGTGTGATCTTGGGTCAGTCACAAGTTCTTTCAGAGCTGTTCTCTCAAGGGCAGTTCTCAAGGGAGCTCTCTCAGCCCCTCCTACCTCACAGGGTGTCTGTTGTGGAAAGGGGAAGGGGAAGGAGCTTGTAAGCTGCTCTGAGACTCCTTTGGGTAGTGAAGGGCAGGGTATAAATCCAACCTCCTCCTCCTCTTCTTCTTCTTCCTCCTCCATGCAGCCGAACATATTCAGTGAGGTAACAAGGTGTGTTTGTGTGTGGGGAATATGCAGTGGGAACTTAGTTTTTTACATTTAAACTTAAGGGACTTAGTAAGGAGCAATGTTTTGTGGAACCTCCCAGCTTTTTGTGATATGCCCCCCCCAGCCATTTTGTGGTTGGCCATGTCCCCCTTTTTATGGAAGCAAAGATTTTTGTGGTGGTGCCCAAAATTCCAGTAATGACCACCAGAGACTCAAGAAGGCTGAGGAACCCTAGAATCATACAATTGGAAGGGACCTGCAGCGTCATCTAGTCCAAGCCCCTGCACAATGCAGGAAATTCACAAATACCACCCCCTCACCCCCCCCCCCCCAATGACCTCTGTTCCACACCCAGAAGATGACCAACCCCCCGCCCCCGAACCTTTACAGGTCAACAGTCAGGTGGTAAATAGCTTGAAGCCATTGCTGATATATTGGCAGTCCTTTCAACTGGCCTATAAGTAAGTGACACTATAAGGGCATTACTAAGATGGTGTATGGGGCCATGGTGGCTCAGAGGTTAAGATATGTCAAATACATTAGAAGTAGGAAACCAGCCAGGGAAGCAGTGTGGCCCTTGGATGACCATGGGGTAAAAGATGTCGTGAAGGATGATAGGGAAATGGCTGAGAAGCTAAATGCATTTTTTGCCTCTGTCTTCACTGTGGAAGATGAGAAGTGCCTGCCCACTCCAGAACCACTGATTTCAGGGCGGGGGGGGGGGGGGGGTTGAAAGACCTGAGTCAGATTGAGGTGACAAGAGAGGAGGTCCTACGACTGATTGACAACTTAAAAACAAATAAATCACCCAGCCCGGATGGCATACATCTGAGAGTTCTGAAAGAACTCAAATGTGAACTTGTGGATCTCCTGACAAAAATATGTAACCTTTCCTTAAAATCTGCCTCCATTCCTGAGGATTGGAAGGTAGAGAATGTCACTCCTATCTTTAAAAGGGGTTCCAGAGGAGATCCGGGAAATTACAGGCCAGTCAGTCTGACATTGATACCGGGTAAGTTGGTGGAAACTGTTATTAAGGAAAAAATTAGTAGGCACATTGATGAACAAAATCTATTGAGGAAGACTCAGCATGGGTTCTGTAAGGGAAGATGTTCTCACTAACCTGTTAGTGTTCTTTGAGGGAGTAAACAAACATGTGGACAAGGGGGACCCAATAGATGTTGTTTACTTTGACTTCCAGAAAACTTTTGATAAAGTTCCTCATCAAAGTCTCCTAAGTAAGCTCAATAGTCATGGGATAAAAGGACAAGTCCTTTTGTGGATCAAAAACTGGCTAATTAAAAGGAAACAGAGAGTGAGTATTAATGGGCAATTTTCTCAGTGGAGGGAGGTAAGCAGTGGGGTAACGCAGGGATCAGTACTCGGTCCAATGCTTTTTAACTTGTTTATTAATGATTTGGAGTTGGGAGTAAGCAGTGAAGTCACTAAATTTGCAGATGACACGAAGTTGTTCAGGGTGGTGAGAACCAGGGAGGATTGTGAGGCACTCCAAAGGGATCTGTCGAGGATGGGTGAGTGGGCATCAACGTGGCAAATGGGGTTTAATATGGCCAAGTGCAAAGTGATGCACATTGGAGCCAAAAATCCTAACTATAAATACATGTTGATGCGGTCCGAACTGGCGGAGACTGACCAAGAGAGAGATCTTGGAGTCATAGTAGATAACACAATGAAAATGTTGAGACAGTGTGCGACTGCAATGAAAAAGGCCAATGCTATGCTGGGGGTTATTAGGAAGGGAATTGAAAACAAATCAGCCAGTATCATAATGCCCCTGTATAAATCGATGGTGCGACCTCATTTGGAGTACTGTGTACAGTTCTGGTTGCCACACCTCAGAAAAGATATAATAGCATTGGAAAAAGTGCAGAAAAGGGCAACTAGAATGATAAAAGGGTTGGAACACTTTCCCTATGAAGAAAGGTTGGGGCTCTTTAGCTTGGAGAAATGACAGCTGAGGGGTGCCATGATCGAAGTTTATAAGATTATGCATGGGATAGAGCAGGTAGAGAAAGAAGTCTTTTTTTCACAATACAAGAACTCATGGGCACTCCATGAAATTGGTGAGCAGTTGGCTTAGAACAGATAAAAGGAAGTACTTCTTCACCCAAAGTGTGATTAACACGTGGAATTCACTGCCACAGGAGGTGGTGGCAGCTACAAGCACAGATGGCTTCAAGAGGGAATTAGAGAAATATATGGAGCAGAAGTCCATCAGTGGCTATTAGCCACAAAGTATAGATAGGACCTCCTCCTCCTCAGTCTGGGGCAAGTGATGCTCTGTATTCTTGGTGTTTGGGGAGACAACAGTGGGAGGGCTTCCTGCCCCCACTGCTGGACCTCCTGAGGGCACCTGGTGTTTTTGGCCACTGTGTGACAGAGTGTTGGACTGGATGGGCCATTGGCCTGATCCAGCATTGGCTTCTCTTATGTTCTTATACTGAGCTGCAGACTGGAAGGTCGGTAGCTTGGCAGTTTGAGACCTGAGTGCTGCATGATGGAGTGAGCTCCCGTCTCTGGTCCCAGCTCCTGCCAACCTAGCAGTTCGAAAGCAAGAAATTGCAAGTAGATAAATAGGTACCACTTCGGTGGGAAGGTAACAGCATTCCATGCGCCTTGGTGTTTAGTCATACCAGTCACATGACCACAGAGAAGTCTTCAGACAGTGCTGGCTCTTCGGCTTGGAAACAGAGATGAGCACCGCCCCCTAGAGTCGGATTCAACTGGCTTTCAAACAAGGGCAACCTTTACCTTTACCTAATAGGGTGTATGTTCCTACTAGGGTTGTCAGGTCTTACCTGGCTGCAGGTGGGGGGGGGGGTGTCCCTCTCCATGTCCTGAAGCTCTCGGCGAGTGTGCAAAGCATGTGCGGCGCAATGACATCACCCAGAACTGATGTCATCTTGCAGGGCACGTTGTGTGTGTGGGGGGGACACAAGTGGCAGTGGATCGGGGGGGCCAAAAGTGGGTAAACCCCTGCCCCATCGGGTGAATGGCAATCCTAGTTCCTACTGTAGCACTGTGATTTCAGCTTCATGCTTTTTTTTTCAAATCATCCCCCTCAGCACTCAAACATAGTCTCAGATTACTGGTTTAGTATAGATTTACACACGGTAAGTCTGAAAACCCTGGGCCTGAAATGCAGTTTGGCATCGAGAAAGAGGCCGGATTTCGAGCCACGCAGTCCATTTGCATCATATTTTAGGGGGTTGTTTTTCCCCCCAGACACACTCCCAATTATATGCGCCTATATGTATTCGGCATCAAAGTGGTAGTTTTCCCTGATTGAGATTCCTAAGTAGGTTTTAATAATAATGGTGCTGCTAATTTGCAGAGATAGGAGACTAAATCTAAGTGATGTTATGGAAGGGATAATTAAATAGGAGGAAAAAATATAACGTTAGCTCTGATTTTCCAAGCGAGGCTGCAGGTGATTCCCTGAATATCTATTTTGCCTCCTGCACCTTGATTGCATTTGGTAAATCCCAAGGTATGTTTTCACAACATATTGTTCTTCTTTATTACATATAGACAGATACGGGAATAATCGGGTTGTGTCGCAACTTGCATTCGTCTCGTCTGTAATGCGTCCGATGTTTCTGAGGAATTGATTTAACCCTTCTCGAAATTCTACCCATTAAGATGTGCGCAGCCCCCCCTCAAGTAGTTCTGCTGAGAATCTTAACCTAGGCTGCTTGGATGGGTGTGTTAGCCTCTGTGTCTGGGGGTAACTGAATTGCCTTGTGCCCAGCAAGGTCTAGAAAGTCCTGTTGAGGAGCTGGGCAAATCGTAGGGTTGATTCAGCCAGGTAAGGTGACAAAGGTTGCTTGAACACCTGTGGGTTTCACTCATGCTCTGCTCGCCAGTTACCAACAGGGAGTCACGTGAACCCACATGAAGCTGCCTTATACTGAAACACACCGTTGGTTCATCAAGGTCACTATTGTCAACGCAGGCTGGCAGAAGCTCTCTGGGATCTCAGGCAGAGGTCTTTCATATCACCTCCTACCTCAGCCTTTGAACTGGAGATCCCAGGGACTGAACGTGGAACTTTTGGTATGCCAAGCAGAGGTTCTTCCATGGAGCCACAGCCCCTCTTGGTTGTTTGACAAGTTGCTTCAGCATATGCCTTCCTAACAGTGCTGTACAGCACAATCCACTTTTCGCACTTGTGCATTCTCGCACATACTGATTGCGTTCCGCTCCCCCCCGTCACTGCCTCACTCAGGAGGAAAACGTATCAACAGTGAAATCAGTCCCACCAATCATATAAACCAGAAATATTTTTCCAGTGGTGTTGGATGGATGGTGCAAGGGGTATAAGGTTGCCAGTTCCCCCCTGGCCATCAGTGGGGTAGAGGGGATAGGGTTGCCAGCTCCTGGTTGGGAAACTCCTGGAGATTCGGGGATTGTAATGTATGTAATGGCGGTCACCATGTGCTCCGGTAATGGCGACCGCCACGTGGCCAAACGCACATGGCCAGGCCAGCTACCTGAGCTTGAGTCAGATAGAACAATAGCTGGCCGGATTGTAACTTGCCACCAATCTAGTACCTAGGTTCCCCGAAGGGACCTATGACATGTAACCACAATCGTAAGGTCCTATCGGGACATTTGAATGAGGTCGGAGGTGTGGCTCCGACCGGAATAAAAGAGGGCCCCTGAGCCCAGATTAGCATGCCTCATCTGACCACCAAATAAAGAGCTTGCTATGAAATCACTTCTACTGGTCTCCCGACTCTGGTACTTTTCAGGGATGGAGGCTGGGGAAGACAGGGACCACCTCAGTGGGGTACAATGCCATCAAGTCCACCCTTCCGAAGCATCCATTTTCTCTTGGGGGAACTGATCTCTGTAGTCTGTAGATGAAGTGTAATTCCAGGAGATCCCCAGGCCCCACCTGGAGGCTGGCATCCCTAATAGACGTTAGATCTACACAGACTTGGGCATAAATACTAATTAGCATGGAATACGAGTGCAGGGAACTTACCTGGCACCAGCGCCAACTTTCAAACTGCTGATGCCCATAAGAATGTAAAAATTGCCTTGCTAAATCCAACCGGTGGTCCATCTACTCCAGCATCCTGTTTCATACAGTGACAAATCAGTTAACTCTGGGGGACCAACAACAGAGCATAGAGGTCAAGCCCTTCCCCTGTTGTTGCCTCCTGGCCCTGAGATCTGGAGGCTGACTGCCTTTGAACATGGAGGTTCCCTCTGGTCACCATTGCTAGTAGCCACTGACGGCCCTATCCTCCATGAATTGATCGAATCCTCTTTTAAAGCTATCTAGGCTCATGGCCAATGCTCCCTCTAAGCTGTGGAGTCTTGTGAGCAAAAGTTCTGCTTTGTGAGCTACTGGCATTAAAGTGGTGAGCGAGCGATTTGGCTCCGGCATAAATCAGTTTGCTCTGGAGCCCTCCTTCCTGAGCTAAGATAAAAATGTGTGAGGCAGAGGCTGAAAAACGGTGAGCTAGCTCACACTAACTCAGCTTAGAGGGAACATTTTGCAACTAGAATTCTAGCCGCAGGTAAAATATAGCATATCATGTATGTATGTATGTGTGTGTGTGTGTGTGTTTGTGTGTGTGTGTGTGTATGTATGTATGTATGTATGTATGTATGTATGTATTTATTTATTTATTTATTATATTTCTATCCCGCCTTGCCAGCGAACCGGCTCATAGAAGAATAGACAGCATCTATTCTTCGGTGCTCAGCCTTTCTTATGGTCCAACTCTTGCAGCCATACATTTCTACTGGGAATACTATCGCTTTTGCTGGGCTTGTGTTGGAAGACATGTTGGCCGCCATATTTGTGGCATCCTGTGAATTTTGTTTCTATGCTTTAGCTGTGATTTTATTGTGATACATTTTAGATGCATGTTGGTTAATGTTGTAAGCTGCCTAGAGCCGGCTCATGCCGGCTAGGCGGGATATAAATCTCAATAAATAAATAAATAAATAAATTTGACTATGCGGACTTTTGTTGGTAGGGTGATGTCTCTGCTTTTTATTATGCTGTCTAGGTTTGCCACAGCTTTCCTCCCAAGGACCAGGCGTCTTTTAGGCTGTAGTCACCGCCTTCATTGATCTTGGATCCCAGGAACGTGAATTCTGTCACTGCTTCCATGACTTCCCCTTCTATTTGCCAAGGAGTGATGGGGCCAGATGCCATGATCTTAGTTTTTTTGATGTTGCGTTTCAAGCCAACTTTTGTGCTCTCCTCTTTCATCCTAAGCAAGAGGCTCTTTAGGTCCTCGTCACTTTCTGCCATTACAGTGGTATCGTCTGCATATCTGAAGTTGTTGATAAGCTTCCCTAAAAAGGGGCCTAGCTCACCATGGCTGATGTTTCACTATAATATGTAGTCACAGTGGAGCAATGGTTCACAATCTCAGCTCACGCAGTGAGGTCTGCCCTGCGTGAATTGTGTGTGCCCTAAAACATGTCTCCAAATCCTCTGTAGTGATCAGAAGGTATCTAGCAGACACACAAAGGTCCTTTGCCAGACAAACTGATCTAAAAATTGTTCTCTGAAGGCAGAAAGTGTGTGTGTGTGTGGGGGGGACTATTCTAAGAGTCAAACATCTCTATGGCCACAAAAGTGAGTGGCCTTGGCTGAGGACAGACTGGCAAACTGAAGCACAAGGGAAGCAGGGCAAAAAGACCCGGGCTGAGTTGTTGCGGGGCTTTCCGTTTGCACTACGTAGACTGATGCGGGACCATACCAGGGAGGAGGCAGAATGGAGCATTCACACTGTGGGGCGGCCCCTAGTGGGGCATGGCTTTGGTCAGTTTTGCCAACCAGCGCATAGGTGCATGGGTGCATAAGCGCATGGGCGCAGCAGCCAGATCAGCGGGTTCACATTACCGGCACCACTTGATGTGCCGCTTATCTGCAGCCACACTGCCAGGAAGCGGGATGAACGTGCACCCAGACAGCTTGACACCGGTTTCCCCAGGTTCCTTTTTGAAGCGCAATGAAAGTGCCTCAGGACTGGGTGAGTGTGACATGACAACGCCAGGCAGCTGTGGGTGTGTGAACGGGCTCTCTTAATCCGCTTGCAAAGCAGGCCTATATCGGGCCAAACTGCCAGTCTGTCCTCGGCCCTTGTCTGCTCAAGTCAGGGGTGGGAAGAATAGCCAGTGAAAGTGGTTCCTTGTAAAGCAAGTTCACTAATGAATCATACAGGAAAGAACTAGCACTGATGTCCTTAAGAAGATACACTTTTGGATGCTCTATGGAGAAATAGAAGAATGTGCCATCAAGTCACAACCAACTCATGGAACATTCTAGGCAAGAAACAAGCAGAGGTGGTCTACCATTGCCTTCCTCCACATTGCAGCCCCAGTCTACCCTGGTGGTCTCCCATTCAAGCACTAACCATGGCTGACCCAGCTTGGCTTCCAGGCTCTGAGAAGCTTGGGCTAAGCTGGGTGTATTCAGGCTGCTAGGAAAAATAAGAATATATCAGTTAAAAAGGACGTATAAAATGGCATCTCGACTCCATATAATTATTATTTCCAGTAATACCTTTTGCCTATACAATGCTGCCTAATTATTTCATGAGTTAATACTATGCTCAAGTTGCACTTTTGAGATCCATTACACATTTCAAACCATAGCAATGACTGAGTCATGGTTTTCCTTTTTTAAATAGAGTTTTATTTTATTTTTTCCTGGAGGAGTTGTTCCAGGTGCACACAGAGTCCATAGATTTCATGCCATGACACATATCTGTACCATTTGAACAGTGACTCAGCTGCTGTTGTTTTCATTCAAAGAACTTTCCCATGTCGTCAAAATACAGCATCATCGCATCTAAACGAACTAAAGGCATCGCTGGTTAATTTTGCTTGTCCCAATTTAAGGGAAAACAGATATTGAACTAATAAATCTAGCCCTGCAAAAGATAACACAAGCCCTAGTTCACTAACCACTAACACGTACCTGGGACTTAATATCACCCAGACGGTAGATAATTTGAGCTTTAGAGTTGGGTTTAGATTCAAATTCGGGCACCTTTCACAGTGATTCATTGCATAATGGCTACATCAGATGTAACCGTTCCCCTACCAAAGAAAGCACAGAACTCCCAGTGCCCTTGCGTAGTACAAAGGGAATGACTCAAGTATAACGATATCACTTACTCAGTAGGACATCAGAATAGCCCTGCTGGGTCAGACCAAGGGTCCATGTCATCCCACATCCTGTTTCCCATGCAGGCTGCCAGATGTCTCTGGGAAGGCCTCAAGCGGAGAAACCGGCCTTCCCTCACTGTTCCCTCCCATCCTCTGTCATTCAGAGGGATGTTGTTTCAGAACCTGGCCATTTCATTTAGCCGCCCATGCAGCCAAATAGCTGAATGGGACTCCGGGGGTTATTGACATGATGAAGGATGGTCTGATTCTGTAATCTGAGACCTCTCTCTGTCCCAGAAAGGGCCAGTTGGGTTGCTATATTACAGGAAGCGATTTGCACATGGGACTGCCTTCTCTTGAGTCAGAACATTGGTCTCTCAAAGTCAGTATTGTCTACACTTACCGGCAGCAGCTCTCCAGGGTTTTTGGTGGAGGTCTTTCACATCACCTATTACATGATCCTTTTTTAACTGGGGGGGTGCTGGAGAGTCAATCTCGGACCTTCTGCACGCAAAACAGAGGTTCTACCCTGATCCGCAACTTCACTCATGGAAAGCCATGGTAAGTCAGAGCCCATGATACTAAGCTAGATGGATCAATGGCCTGATCCAGTGCAGCATTCCTTAAAATGTTCATGTAAATGCAGGCAAAATCCACAATGCCTCTTAAAGTGCTTTTCAGCCCTTCTCTTGCTGTTGGTATGCAGGTGTGGAAAATAGAAATATGGAACGATCTAATACACTTGGGTTTCTGAATCGATTGATGACCCTGCTTTTCAACTTGTGTAATTTAATTCTCAGACTGGAAAGCCAAAAGGTGCTGCTATGAGACAGACCTATCATCACATGTCCTCAAAGCGTTCACCACCAAACTTCCTTGGGCATAGATCAGGACCTCTTATGCTGACCATAATTACCGGGGAGCTACAAACCAAAGAATGTGCCCTTCTTCAAATTAAGGATCTTCAGGCTCGTTAAGCCTATGGGTTCTTTTGTGATGTTTGGAACCCTGAGTGCTACCACAAAATGGCTGCCCACAGGGGGCAATCACAAAATGGCTGTCATGGAGTGCTGCGGCCAATCAAAAATGGTATACAGGAAGAAGAAGAGGAGGAGGAGTTGGATTTATCCTCCCCATATGAGCCCCAGAGGGCACTGAGGAACACAAACCAACATCTTTTAGTGGTCCCCGCCCCCAGGGACATTTGATTAGCCTCAACCAGTGCCAGGGCCTTTTCAGCCCTGGCCCCCGCCTGCTGGAATGAGCTCTCCTATGAGATCAGGGCCCTGCAGGACTTATTGCAGTTCTGCAGTGCCTGTAAGACGGAGCTCTTCCACTGGGCTCCGAGAGAACTGTGACTGACCCAAGGTCACTCAGCTGGCTGCTTGTGGAGGATTGGGGAATCAAACCTGGTTCTCCATTATAGAGTCTGCTGCTCTTAACCACTACACCAAACTGACACTACATCAAAGACACTGCAGTCTAGCTAGTGTTTGATCTCTGTAGCCCAGTTAATAAAGAATCCATAGAATTCTGCACCAGCACGGGACCATGCTAATCATAACTACTTATCCTCCATTACATTCAGTCTTCCTTCCCACACACTTCCAGAAGACTGAAAGCCATTTCTATACCCTTCAATTCCCCTCACTTTGGAGCAGTGTATGGCCCAATCTGCAACTAGCATTTGCCCCGCTGTCTTACCAAACCCACACTGGAACAGAAATCCCCCCTCTGCATTGCATGCCACTTTCACTTTGATTGATTGTCGGGTTTTATGGCAGCGTCCAGACTGCATGATGCCTTCACTTCGTTTGATCTCTCGGTTTTATGGTGGCCGCCTGCATAGATTCATGGCCGTTTTATAGCCCTCCGGGGGTGACTCTGCGGTCACTATGATGTTGGCCTGGGGTATCTGAATGTGGTTTTGAGCTACATCTTTTCTCTGTGCCAGTGTGGGTTTGGTATGATTACCACGACTTAATGACTAGAGCCAGTATATCAAGAGGTATGAGAAGGAGGAAACACTTCTAGCTTATGGGGTGACTACTTGGGTAATAGTGAGACAGTCTCTTTCCGTAAAGATTAGGAGGCCTCTGAAAAGGAGTTCCTATGCTTGCTGCTAAAATAGGACAGCATTACAAGAACTTTGAAAACCCCAAGGCAGTTATTATAAAGGACAGAAAACCATTTCTGCTCTTACATTTGGCCACCTTATTTAATTGCGCAGTGGCTGCAGGAGCCAACGCCAAACAGAATTATTGAGTCTAAAAACCTATAAGCGGTTGTTATGAAAAGAAAAGTGCGCCACTTATAAGAGTGGTGTTGGGGTATTTTATTAGATCACGACGAAATAACTTTGGCCGAATATTCGCTGTGGGACTGCTTTTAATGATTTATGGGTACACTGCCTTCCCCTCTCCTGACTAGCAGCTGGGAAAGGCGCTCAGGAATAAAATGCATTATGCGACCGTCTTAAAGACCGTCGAATAAAGAGCAAATCAGTGTGCATAGCAGCGACACGAGGAACCTAGTAAATGATGCGTGTGGGCTTTTCTATGTGTTGAATCACTCCCGACACAAAGACAAAGTGTTTGGCTCGACGTGGCTAAAACTGGCCCACAAGGAGCTGAACGGGAACTGATTTTGCCCCCCACACATTCAGGTAAAACTTGTAAGATGTTCTATTCCTCAGCAAGACCAAAACTGCTGACATTTTAGAGGCTCCAATGTCTACAGTAGGTTGGGACTTAACAGATCACTAAGTCTGTGGACAGTTGCGTGTGTTATGTACTATCAAGTCACTTCCAACTTATGGTGGACAATGACCTCCAACACATCCCACCATTAAGATCCTTGCTCAGGTCTTACAAACTGATGGCCACAACTTCCGTTATTGAGTCTATCCATCTCATGCTGTTGGTGGAAAGCGCCATCAAACTGGCAGATAACTTATGGAGCACCCCAAAGTTTTTCCAAAGTGAGAGACATTCAGAGGCGGCTTGCCACTGCCTGTCTCTGCCTTGAGACCATGGACTTCCTTGATGGTCTCCCTTCCAAATACTAATGAGCGTCGACCCTGCGGAACTTCTGAGATCTGCTGGAATCAACAAGATAAAACTCCGAAAAAGGGCTGCCTACCCACGACTCCCATTAAATATATAGGTATATAACCATAACTAACACCAGTAATCATATCGTGACCAATGCTCCCTCTAAGCCATCCTTAAAATGTTGTCTTGTGGAGTCTTGTGAGCAAAAATTCTACTTTGTGAGCTACTGGCATTAAAGTTGTGAGCAAGTGATTTGGTTACTGCATAAATTAGTTTGCTCTGGAGCCATCCTTCTGTGAGAGTCCTACAGAGTCAGTCAACAGCAAGTGTCCTTAAGCAGGAAAAGCTTTATTGAGAAAGGTCTGCTATGGTCATCTGCACTTCTTGTGTTAGTAATGGCGGGCACTATTGAAACCAGGACAATTATACAGAATTCAAAGAGAGGACTGCTAGTGTACTGTAACCAATCATTAGGTCAGGAAAAAAGGTGCTTAAAATACTGGTTAACACTTCCCAGGAAATAAGCAGGAAGACTTATAGCCAGACAGAAGAAAAGATACATGAGCCGGCACCAGCAGTCTCTCAAGGTCGGAGCAGGAGGGAGAGCGATAAGCATATCATGAGAACTATAACAGAACATTCCACAGTACTGACGTCACAGGTTCAGCCATCCCACCTCCTGGGCAGGGGACAGCAGCATTAGCTGACACCTTCCTGAGCTAAGACAAAAATGTGTGAGCTGAAGGCTAAAAAACTGTGAGCTACCTCACACTAACTCAGCTTAGAGGGAACACTAATCATGACCATTATGACATAGTAATCTGTGGGAGTCTTGGGTAGGCAGCCCTTTTTCGGAGTTTTAACTTGTTGATTCCAGCAGCTCTTTTACTCTGTGGGCCGTTATTGTTTGAGCTTCTGAGATCTGGCAAGATTGGACTAGCCTGCCAGCCATTTAACCATTCGGTTTGCTCCCCACTGCTTCGAAGGGGAGGGAGCAAAACTAATGGATTAAATGGCTGCCTTCGAAGCGGGGGGGGGAGTGAAACCAAAGGGTTTAATGGCTCACAGCCATTTAAACCTAATAGCTCAGCAAGTCCACTGTCACGGGTAGGGTTGCCAAGTCTGGGTTGGAAAATACCTGGAGACTTTGGGGGTGAAGCCAGGAGAGGGCGGGGTTGGGGAGGGGAGGGGCCTCAGCATGGTACAATGCCATAGAGTCCACCCTTCAAAGCAGCCATTTTCTCCAGGGGAGCTGACCTCTGTCAGCTGGAGATCAGTTGTAAAAGCAGGAGATCCCCAAGCCCCACCTGGAGGCTGGCAGCCCTAGTCACGGACTGGGTACAGGCAGGGCAAGAGAGAGCAAAAGTCCAAGTCCAGTCCGAGGTCAGAATCAAGGGGTAGCAAGCAGGAGCCAAAAGAACGGAGTCCGAAGTACAAATCGAAAACGTAGTCGTTGGAAGCTGGAGTCAAGGAGCTGAGAGTTCAAATCAGGAATCAGGAGCGCAAGCAAGGGAGGTGCAGAGCATCGTCAAACTGACTAGCTGCTGGCACGAGGATCCAGCATCAGGAGGGGAACTTAAACACCCCTCAGGTGCCAGGGTTAATTAGAGTTCAGTGTGTGTGTCCCGGCTTCTGTTACAACTCAGGGCTGAGGGACCGTCTGCTACACAGGTGTGCCTCCCTCCACCGGGATGCTAAGTCTTGCTTGAGCTGGTTCCACAAATGCACCGTTGGAGGAGGCGAGTCAGGGGGGCTGCCTGCCAGGCGTTGTTGCTCTGCCACTGTTGCTGGGACAGGAGGTAGGGATATGCTGGTGAGCTCCGAGGTTCCATCAGGGTCAGGTGTGGGCACTGTTGAAGCCAGGAGCGCAGGCTCAGCTGGAGCTGGGGCCAGTCGACGCCAGGTGCCCTGGAGCATCCTCAGCAGGACTCATGCCATCCACCAGTCAGTGGTTAGGTTTTAAAGGCTGGCAGGCATTGATCCCTTTGGTTTCACTTCCCCCTCTTTGAAGGGGGAAGCAAAAACCGAAGGGTTAAATGGCTGCCAGCCAGCCATTTAAACCTAAGAACTGACTGTTGGACCCCACTCTGCTCAGCTGTTAGGTTTAAATGGCTGGCCCTGAACAGCCAAACTGGCCAAAAGTCCAGTATATGTTTGGAAAAGGCGCCTTAATTTTACCTGAAGGAGCGGGCAGGAGGTAAGAGATGAGTCGTGTGCTGAATGCCAATACCAGCTGCCGGATCCCAAGTTCAAGCTGTAAGACAGTGGGACTGAAGACGCTGGAGTGTGCACCTCCGAACACTGTTGAAGCAACCGAGGCCGGTGGCGGGCCTTTGGGCCCGGCCGCAGTAGAAAATTCCGGGGGCAGCGGTGCATTTGGGCAGGGCCAGAGACCTCTGAACACAGTCGAGGCAGCCGGGGCCGGCGGTGGCACAGTGGAAAAGCCCGGCGTTGGCAGCTGGGAGACCTGCAGCCACGACCCGGTGAACGATGAGGCTGGCGCCAGTCGGATCACGCAGAGCTGGGGGCTTGAGAGATGCCGGGAGAAGTCCGAGGGCGGCGGTGGCTGGGAGACCTGCAGCCGGGACCCTGTGAATGACGAGGCCGGTGCCAGTCAAACGACGCAGAGCTGGGGGCCTGAGAGACACTGGGACGGCCGAGTAGGGGCGGCGGCTGGGGAAGCCCCAGAAATCAAGGGCTCCACCGCTGAGTGCGCTGACGGTCAAGAGAGCAGGCGGATGCTGGTGAGCTGCTGGGGTACCTGGTGACGAAGGGGTCTCAGTAGGGACGGTTGAACTGTGGGAGTTGTGAGGAACTGTCGAGAGAGCCAGGCAGCAGGAGCTGTGGAGGTTGCTGGTAGGAAGATTACGGGGGACGGTTCGCCGGGGCCGGGATCCATCGGAGCCATCATTCGAGCCGCAGAACTGTGGGGGGCTGCTCTGATATACTGGTGTGCCATTTCCTGGGCTCCTTTGCTGCTTATCAGGTCCCCTCCCACCGCTGTTTTTCCACAAGCTGTTGTTCCCTTGGAAAGGTCGGCTGAGAGGCCGGCTACTGCCATTAAGAACTGTAGCATTCAGTGGGGGCTGCTTCTGAGACCTTGCCCTACAAGCTGCGCTCACTGGTGTTCACTGTGGGTGAGCTGGGGATTTACCCCTCCTTGGCTACAAACTTTTGGAGTTGACAGCTGGGCCTACCCTGCCCATGTGGCTTCCCCCCCCCTGGGCTTGGTACTTTTTGTTAACACCCACCCTGCGGCTGTCACCTGGCGGGTTGTAGGGCTTCCCGGTGGATGCTGGTGGCATGGAGTTCGGACTATGAGAGTCAGGAGTGGGATGATTTGCCAGTGGCCACGAGGGCCCACCGAGAGGCCAGTCAACGCCAGGGGCACTGGAACATCGTTAGCTACCTGCTCAGCCGGTTACCGCCAATATTAGGTTCCTTGCTTTGTGATATATATTGATGTGATTTTATAGTTGTATGTTTGCTTTTATATATTGTTAGCCGCCTAGAGCTGGCGAATGCTGGCTAGGCAGGATAGAAATGTAAATAAATAAATAAATAAAACTCGTCTTGAACATCAGTTTCTGAGCTCCGAACCGGCCCATGTTCGGACTGAATTTTGGTTTGTGAGCCTGTTCATGCCCATCCCTTGTTAGAGATGGCTTGCAGTGTTGGCGGTCTCTCAAGCTGCCGTTGGATAGCCTCGTGAGTGTCCAGGGACTAGTGAAAAGATCAGAAGTGATAGAATCTGGGGTAAATCTTGCCCCTGAATTTTTCCTATTGTGAACCAAATTTGGAGATTCCTACTTGGAAAAAAAAATCCAAGAACTTCAAACAATGCTTGCAAAGCTACCAAACCTTTGCAGTGGAGGAGACAGCGGCCACCACCCTTCCACCTCTTCAGTGCTTCAGTCACAGCCTGAACCCAAGAGCCAGAGGGTGAAAACCCTCCTTACTTATTGCCTCCAATGCTCCCTCTAAGCTGTGGAGTCTTGTGAGCAAAAATTCTATTTTGTGAGCTACTGGCATTAAAGTTGTGAGCGAGCGATTTGGCTACTGCATAAATTAGTTTGCTCTGGAGCCCTCCTTCATGAGCGAGGACAAAAATGTGTGAGCCGGAGGCTAAACAACGGTGAGCTAGCTCACACTCACTCAGCTCAGAGGGAACACCGGTTCCCTCTGTTCTCTTTCAGATTAGAACAGCAAGCCAAGCTTGCCTTGTGGGGTTTCCTGAAATCTTGCAAGGGTCATCCCTCTCAGGATAATGGGCAGTTCTGCATCTGGCATTCGGTCCACATTTTCTCAATGCTGAGGAACAGATTCAGCTCAAAACCACATTCAGATACCCCAGGGCAACGCCATACTGACTGTAAAGTCACCCCCGAACAGCCATAAATCTATGCAGAAGGTACCATAAAACCCGATGACCAAAGAAAGTGAAAGCGGCATGCAGTATAGAGGGTACCATAAAAATCGATGATCAAAGAAAGTGAAAGCGGCACGGAGTATAGAGGGTACCATAAAACCCGATGACCAAAGAAAGTGAAAGCGGCATGCAGTATAGAGGGTACCATAAAACCCAATGGGATGATGCAAACATATTCAACTGTGATGATCAGATACGAGCCAATCACCCAGTCTGTTCGGTTTGCACCGGATGACTCAAACATGTACGAAACCGCTTTGCGTGGCAGGGGCAGCAGGCGGACAAAGGAAACACCTGGATACATCAAGGGCAAACATTGCCCCTCTCGACTGTCTCAGAAAGAATCATCTCCCCGAGGCCTTAGACGATACAGGCCCATAACTGGCTTAGAAACAAGGAGCTATCAGTGTACACCAATAGCAAACCCTAGTTTGACTGCTACAGAATTTGCCCTCACTAGTTTTACCATTTAACTTTCTGGAAAGTTAATTACAAGCAATTTAATTACGACTGCTTGCTCATTAAGGCACTAGTCACTTAGCAAGTTTGGGTTAGCGCAGCATGCCGCAAAGATGTTATTCTATCAGTTATCTCCCCATTAACTCATCCTGCATCGGTACCGTGTTTGTGTACCATCGCCTGCCCCAGGTAGCTAAACCATTTGGAATATCATTAAGGAGAAGGTTCCAGAGACGACTCGGTTTCGGGCTTGCCACCTGTCCCGCTCAGCATAGGGGAACGTAGTTGTGCACTTTGACTGATGGCACGAGAGAGACAACATCCCAACTTTGGCTCTTGCAGGGGAATTAACTGACAGAAGTGAAGAAAATTGCTGCCAAAGTTAAAGTTCTTTTGAATCCTAATGATTTTAATGATCGATTGGATGAGTCTGACCTCAGACCTCCCCATCCTTGTATCTTAACTGGTAATTCCTGTTACCTTCTGCCCACGTGGTTCCTCTAATGCCACAGAAGCAATGCAAGGGCGCTTGGGAGATGCATCACAGGCATCGTAGGCAAAGCACACTGCCAGCTGACTCTAACATGTCAGTTTGTTTGTTTGTTTATTTATTTATTTTCTAATTTATACCCCACCCTCCCCGCGAACGGGCTCAGGGCAGCTTACACGGGCACACAGGCCAGAAAACAGTACATTAAAACAAATAAAATCACTAAAACACACATTCCTATGAATAAATACATTGCTAAAAGCTTCCAGTAAGTTAACATCAGGTGGCAACCCAGTGGTAGGTCTGAGCTCCCCACCCCCACCCCGCCACCATGCCTGGGTCATACTGGGCCGGCTACATCACGGATGACATACGTGATGGGTGGTATTGCCGGTGGCGGCTCCTATTCAAAGGCCTGGTGGAAGAGTTCCGTCTTGCAGGCCCTGCGGAACTGCATAAGGTCCCACAGGGCCCTGATCTCCTCCAAGAGCTCATTCCACCAGAAAGGAGCCGCCATCGAGAAAGCCCTGGTCCTTGTTCTGGTGAGCCTGATGTCCCTAGGGCCCGGGACACATAATCGATGGCCTGACCCCGACCACAGTGCCCGCTGGGGTACATACGGAGAAAGGCGGTCCCTAAGGTATGTTGGACCCTGGCCATATAGGGCTTTATAGGTAAGAACCAGCACCTTGAAGCGAACTCGGTATGCTATAGGCAGCCAGTGCAGCACCGCCAGCAAAGGCTTGATATGGTCTCACCTTGCGAGGCCCATCAACAGCCTGGCCGCGGCATTCTGCACCAGCTGCTACCTGGGCCTCCATTGACAAGGAGGGGTCCAGGAGCACTCCCAAACTCCTAACCCACAACGCAGGCACCAACGGTGCCCCGTCAAAGTGGGACCCCCTGCCCCAAACCGCAACGCCCCAGGCACAGGACCTCCGTCTTCGCCGGGTTCAATTTCAACCTACTCAATTGTGAATATTTTGCTTGACGTTTCTCTGTTGTGATAAGAGTGAGCATTTGCTACACTGAGATGAACGCTTGGGTTTGGTGTAGTGGTTTGGTTGTAGCGGTTAGGAGCATGGACTCTAATCTGGGAGAACTGGGTTTGATTCCCCACTCCTCCACATGCAGTTGCTGGTGTGACCTTGGGTCAGGCACAAGTTCCCTCAGAGCTGTTCTCTCAAAGGCAGTTCTCAAAAGAGCTGTCTCAGCCCCACCTACCGCACAGGGTGTCTGTTGTAGGAAGGGGAAGGGAAGGAAGATTTTAAGCCGCTCTGAGACTCCTTCAGGCAGTGAAGGGCAGGGTATAAATCTAATCTTCTCCTCCTCCTCTTCCTCATCTTCTTCTCTCAGCCCCACCTACCTTACAGGCAGTGCGCCCTCTAAGCTGAGTTAGTGTGAGTTAGCTCATAGTTTTTTGGCCTCTAGTTCACACATTTTTGTGTTAGCTCAGGAAAGATGGCTCCAGAGCAAACAAATTTAATCTTAGAGGGAGCATTGCTTACAGGTTGTCTGTTGTGAAGAGTGGAGAGGAAGGGAAAGGACATGGTAAGCCACTCTGAGACTCCGAGTGAAGGGTGGGGTATAAATCCAATCGCCTCCTCCTCCTCTTCCTCTTTTCCTCCTCCTCCTGCTTTGAGCTAGGGGTACCAACCTCAAGGTGGAGCCTGGAATTCCCCTGGAATTAGAACTGAGCTCCGGACTACAGGGTTCAGTTCCCTTGGAGGAAAGGGCAGCTCCAAAGGGCAGAGTTTATGGCATCACATCCCCAGGGAGCTCCCGGCTCTCTCCAAACTCGGCTGTCCTCAGGAGCTCCTCCCCAAATCTCCAGGGATTTCCCAAGCCAGAGCTGGTAACCCTACATGGTTCCCAACTGGGATGGGAGCATGTGGGACCAGGAGGAGTGTGGCTGGATGTCCTCCTGGACATAGCATGCTGAACTGCCCTAGAGACCTCATACACGCAGGGGAGTTGCTGCTCTTTGGGTCCTCCTCCTCCCTTTAGAATGCTCTTCTTGTTTTGCAGGAAAGTCAGCCTGATACCTCCTCCCGGGTCTCTGGCTTCAAGGGTTTGGCAAGGGCCTCATCTCCATGGCAACTGCTCGGAGCCATCTAGGCCTTCCGGGGCTGTCACGCTCACTGCCAGGAGCTCCTGTAGAACCACCAGGTGGTCTTTTGAGTAGAACAATGGCTCCAGACTCTAACCCGGGCCCTCCTCTCTTTGGCCAAGTTCGGAGATGAGTCCCACCACACAGCTGAGCTGTAGTGCCAGTGCCGGAGGTGGGCAAAGGAGCTAGATCCAGACAAAACAGTTATGCAGGTCACGGGAGACACACTGGCTATAATGATGTGTGGTGATGAAAAAGTGCCCTCAGGTCACAGCAATTTATGGCAACCCGGTTGGGTTTTCCAGGCAAGAGATTAACAGAGGTGGTTTCTCATTGCTTGCCTCTGCATAGCAACCCCAGTCTTCCTTTGATGGTCTCCCATCCAAGTACTAACCAGAGCCGACCCTGCTAGCTTCTGAGAGCTGATGAGATCAGGCTAGCCTGGGTCATCCTTGTCAGGGCATGTGTCACTGGGGTCAAAGACCATACAGAAGAAGCAGCAGCAGCAGCAGCAGCAGCAGCGGAGGAGGAGGAGGAGATTGGTGGGTGGGGCTGAGAGAGCTCTTTCGAGGACTGCAGAGGAGCTAACAGCTCTGAGAGAACTTGTAACTGACCCAAGGTCACGCCAGCAGTGGCATGTGGAGGAGTAGGGAATCAAACCCGATTCTCTCAAATTAAGAGTCCATGCTCCTAAACCACTACACCAAACTGGCATGTATTTTCCACCCATGATCACTTATTTGGCAGTCTGGGATGAGTGGAAATGTTAAAGAACTGCCTAAGAATTCCACCATGGCCCCAGATGCTAGTTTAGTGATTCGGCACTTTTCTTTCTTTTTTTCAAGGGCCATCACCACAATCTAACTTTACCTTGTCAGTTCTATGTGGTGAATATTTTTTTCCGAAGGTACACTCACATGACGGTTCCTGGTGAACTGGTTCAAGGTGAATTTGTGTTTTTTGGTGCATTTCACTGAGGAGGCAAATACTATCCATGGCCACCAAGAGGAAAGTTCATATGAATAATATGAATATCTCCTGTGTGAAACTGACCTTAAAAAGTTGTCATAATTCATTACCTGCTTTGTTCCCTGATGTTGATTTTTCCACAGGAGAAGCAGCTAATGTTGATTTTTCCACAGGAGAACCTGGATCAGGAAGACCAAGCCCTGTGAGGAAAGGCTGAGGGAGAAGAGGAGGCTGAGGGGGACAGGATGGCTCTCTTGAAGTATTTGAAGGGCCGTCCCATAGGGGAGGGCAGGGAACTGTTCCTGTTGGCAGCCGAGGAGAGGACTCGCAATCATGGGTTTAGATTAAAGGTGGGAAAGTACCAGCTGGATATTGGGGGAAAAGTTTCCAATAAAAGTAGTTCAGCAGTGGAATCAGCTCCTAGGGAAGTGGTGAGCTCCCCTTCCCTGGCAGTCTTCAAGCAGTTGTTGGACAAACACTTGTCAGGGATGCTCTAGGCCAGGGGTGGGCAACTGTTTTGGCTCGGGGGCCGCTTTGTGGAAGCGGAGGTTAGCGGAGGGCCGCACCTTTCAAAATGATTGCATTCATTAGTTAACTTTGCATTTCAGAAAAGGTATAAATTGTATCATCAAAATCCATAAATATAACTTAAATAAAATAGTGGTAGTTTTATTCAATTTATTTATTGTGCTAATTTCATATCATCTATAGCTGCAAGCACATTTAATTTTAGAATCAGTTTAATGAGACAAATGTACCCTATCACACTTTTCTACAATTTTTTTGAAATCAGGAGTGAGATTGCTTGTTGAGATTCTCATCACAGCCTGCAAGTTAATGTCTGTCAAATGTCTGTTAATGTCTATATTTACTCTTGTTGATCTTCGTGCAAGAAAAACTTTGCTCCCAAATATATATAGACCCAAATATAGAGAACATTTTCCCAGCAAATTTCTTCATACATGGAAACTTTTCAGCAGACAAAGATTTGTAAAAGTCAACTAATGTCACAGCGTTAAACATTTCTTTCACAGAGTGATCTGACCGCATGTCAGTAAGTTCAAGCTGCAGCTCCTCAGGTGCTGACAGTGGCCAACTGTCTTGGCGGGCTGCAAAAAACTCTGTGGTGGGCCGCATGTGGCCCCCGGGCTGCCGTTTGCCCACCCCTGCAGTATAGCAGTTCCCTCCCTTTTATTTTGGTCAAAGCCCTCTGGTATCACATCAAGGAAAATGACAGTTGTGTGTGGCTGAGACAAAGAAAATGGCGTTGATACGGGTGGAACCTTAAAAAATGCACATCTGTCTGTCTGCATGGCATGCAACCATGTTTTGACTGCAACCCTTCCCAAAATTATTGTATCAAACCAGGTTTGGGAAAGAGCACAAGCAACTTGCTGAAAACCCATAAATGGATGAATGGACATAGATGTTATCCGGATGTCTAAAAAAACAAAACCCCACCTCTGTGCGGAAGCAACCTGACTCTGAAACTTTTAGTGTTTTCTTTTGTGTCTCAGGCATACCTCTGCTAGCTAAATCAGGAATCAGGGGGTTGGAACAGGGCGGCGGGGGATAAAAGGTCACATTATTAAATATAGAGCTCTGAGTCTTATATGATCAGTTCTTGGAGACACTTACTAAAATTATGCTGAGTGAGGGGAAAATGGCACAAAGACAGAAGGATGCTTTGCTTTTGCTATTGTGGTAAGCACTAATAATAACCATGGCATTTGCTTATGCAGAATATCATAATGAAAAATTTATTTCTCGGGTGCATGGGCGTCATCGGAATTAAAATAGCTCTCACAGGAGAAAAAAAATTTAAATGAGAAAACATATTTTTTGACTGAAAGATAAAAGGAGCTCAGGTAAGGGATAAAAACCATTCACATTTTGGTAGACTAAAAAAAATTGGTTGAAAGTTGGGGTAACGATAGAACCTGATGATGTCCACAGATGATGCATTCATGACCAGGGGTCTCCAACCTTTTTGAGCTTATGCACACTTGAGAAATTCTGACACAGCTGTGGTGGGTGCAGCCACAAAATGGCCACCAGAGGAGGTAGACACAACCACAAAATGGCCAACGAAGGAGGCAGAGACACACATAGAGGAAGCCCAAGTGCAGGGGAGAAGAGAAGTAGAAAAGAGCAAGAGTCCAGTAGCACCTGAAAGACTAAAAAAACATGTGGCGGGGGAGGAGCTTTTGTGAGTCTTGCTCTTTTCTACTGCTACAGATAGACTAACATGGCGACCCATCTTGATCTATCTCCAAGGGATAAGAGTAATAATTTTTAAAAATTACTCTGGGAAAGAGGAGTGTGAGAGAGAATCAAACAAACACTGTGTTGGCAACTGCCACCAAACAATGTTAGAGTTATAGAATCATAGAGTCACAGAGTTGGAAGGGGCCACATAGGCCATCTAGTCCACCCCCCTGCTCAATGCAGGATCAGCCTAGAGCATCCCTGACAAATGTTTGTCCAGCCACTGCTTGAAGACTACCAGTGTGTGTGTGTGGGGGGGGAGCTCACCACCTCCTTAGGCAGCTGATTCCACTATTGCACAACTCTGACTATAAAAAAGTTTTCCCTAAAATCCAGCTGGTACCTTTCTGCCCAACATTTAAACCCACTATTGCCAATCTTCTCCTCTGCTGCCAACAGGGACAGTTCCCTGCCCTCCTCTAAGGGACAGCCCTCCAAAGACTTCAAGAGAGCCATCCTGTTCCCCCTCAGCCTCCTCTTCTCCGGACTGAACATTCCCAAGTCCCTCAGCCTTTCCTCACAGGGCTTGGTCTCCAGACCCCCAATCATCCTCTTTGTTGGTCTTAAAAGTGCCACTGGACTCAAATTTTGTTCTGCTGCTCCAAACCAACATTACTCATCTGAATCTATATTTTACCTCGTACTTTCAGCGCTATATGCATTCAGGGAGGGGCTGCGGCTCAGTGGAAGGACCTCTGCTTTGCAGGCAGAAGGTCCCAGTTTCGATCCCTGGCATCTCCAGTTAGAAAGCATCTGGCACTGGTGATGTGAAAGACCTCTCCGCCTGAGACCTGGAGAGCTGAAGCCAGTCTGAGTAGGCAATACTGACCGTGATGGACCAATGGCCTGATTCGGGATAAGGTGGCTTCATGTGCGTTCATGTATGCACAGACCCTGCTGTTTGTTTGTTTTCTGCATAGGCAAAGGTAAGGTAAAGGTTTCCCTTGCTTGAAAGCCAATCGAATACGACTCTAGGGATGCGGTGCTCATCTCCGTTTCCAAGCTGAAGAGCCACTGCATGCCCCCTCTCTAAAATAACAGCAGAGTGAGGATCCACTCAGTAAACCTGAATAAATGGGTTCTAGCCGTGGAACTATAGGCTGGGATAACATGTTGCTTCTTCTCCTTAAGGTGGAACAGAACTCTCATTTATTCATGCCTCTTGGGCAAAGCAATGGTATTCCCAGTAGTCATGTATGGCTGCGAGAGTTGGACCATAAGGAAGGCCGAGTGCCAAAGAATAGATGTGTTAGGATTATGGTGCTGGAGAAGACTCTTGAGAGTCCCTTGGATTGCAAGGAGATCAAATCGGTCAATCCTAAAGGAAATCAACCCTGGCTGTTCCCTGGAAGGCCAGATCCTGAAGCTGAAGCTCAAATACTTTGGCCACCAAATGAGAAGGGAGCACTCCCTGGAGAAGACCCTGATGCTGGGAAAGACTGAAGGCCAAAGAAGAAGGGGACGGCAAAGGATGAGATGGTTAGACATGTTTGTGGGGAGGGCGGGGCACAAATGTAATAAATAGATAGATAGATAGATAGATAGATAGATAGATAGATAGATAGATAGATAGATAGATAGATAGATAAGATAGATAGATAGATAGATAGATAGATAGAAGTGTTATTGATGCAACGAACATGAAATTAAGCAAACTCCGGAGCACGATGGAAGACAGGAGGGCCTGGCGTGATGTGGTCCATGGGGTCATGAAGAATCAAACTCGACTGTGCGACTGAACAACAACTTAGTTTAGCCAAAAGGCAGCTATTCTCTAATCCTTCCTGTCTACATCACGGAGAGTATTCTTGAATCTACACTGAGCAGCATGGATATTTTTATAGCACCTTCTCTTCCTCCCAAAGCTTTTTATTAATCTGTTCTCCCTGTCTCCCCTCCGTATTTTTTTCCCAACTGGGTTCTGAAGTCAAGGCTAATGAAGGCAATTACTAAGGGATTCTGACTTCTAAGGCAAAAGGAAAGCAGAGAGTACTGTTGCTGGTCTATTTTCCATCTCTCTGCCACAGATCCCACTCTTAACGAACAGCAACATAATTATCAGAAGTTGAGTTCACAGGATTCAAGTACAGCGAAAGTAAACGGGCCAAGAATCCGGGAACTCATTCATCTTAATCCAGCCGAAGGGTGGTAATCCAATTCATTGGACTTGAATACTTTGGATTTTGTCAGCTAAATTAACATTGTCAGATGCTTAGGAAGACAGACAGTCCGCTGAAGGACGACAAGGTCTAAGTACCAGTAGAAATCACTCTGTGGTTAATCCTTCTTAATGAGTTTTCTTTTCTTTTTTTCCCCTGTTCTTTCTTCTGGAAAAGCCGTTTTAGTACTTCTGATATGGTACCAGCAATGGAATCAGGTTGTGTCAAGGGAAGAAAGGATCGCTTTTTGTACATTCCGATGGCTTGGTAGTAATCAGTGACGGTCAATGAATACTCCTAGAGCTGACTGAATGGCTTTAGGAAAGAGCGAGAGTCCAGGAGCACCTTAAAGACAAACGAAATTTGTGGCAGGGGAGGAGCTTTCATGAGTCACTGCTCCCTTCTTCGGATACAGCTAGAAGTGAGCAGTGACTCACGAAAACTCACACCCTGCCACAAATTTAGTTAGTCTTTAAGGTGCTCCTGGACTCTTGCTCTTTTCTACTGCTACAGACAGACTAACATGGCTACCCATGGGGGGGGTTTTTGGTAGTGTGTGTGTATGTGTGTGTGCACACACGCACGCATATGTTTCTACACCTGGAAGCCACGTTGACCTCTGGTGACTGACCCCTACTGGGGGCCTGGAGGATATTCAGAGAGGTGGCTGAAGAAAGCCTTCCCCTGTCCTCCTGACTGCTGGTATTCCAAGGAGGTCTCCCATCCAAGTCCTTGCCAGAGTCGACCCTGCATAGCTTCCGAAATCTGACAAGATCGGGCTTGCCTGGGCTGTCCAGGTCCCCGGCTACCCATCTTGATCAGTCTGAATGGCTTTTGAGAGATAAAAGTTGCCTCTTGAATGGACACCAATGACTGGTGTCCATGGTCACTCTCATCCAGTCCGTTACTTAATTCAGACCAAAGCGACATCATGACATTGTGTGATGCCATTTTTGCAGCCCCCTGCCCCCCAAATGCTACCATCCCACCAAGGGAACTTGTCTCCTCTAGCTCCTGGACAAGATCAGCATTCAGACAGGTGGCAGGTGGACAGACAGGGAGCACTAGTGGGACAGGATATCGCTCCCCACTAGGGCTGCCAAGCCTGGCCTGGCAACCAGCATGGGACAGGGGGCAGGGACGTGGGGGATGTCCATCGGGACATCAGGAACATGAAGGTTGCCTAGGGACATCTGTAGGTATCGCCAAAAATGCTGTGGTTTTATCACAAAGTGTTGGCCAGTTCCTGGAGAGGAGTGACGTCACTTCCTGGTGTTCCAGGAAGTGATGTAATGCCATTGGTCGATGGCCATTTTAATCGATTTTTTTTCTCCTGCTGCTGCTCAGAGTAGCAGTGGGAAAGGCCATCTCAGGTCAGGGGTTCCCACGCCTAAAGAACGGGGCCGTAACCCTACTCCTCCCACCAAAAAACGTTCCGCATGTGGTGACCGCCTTAAGTAAAGTTGCTGCATTATTTAGCAGCCCTGGCTGTTCAGCCTATTTCCCAATCTCTTTCTGGCTTCACACTTTCTTTTCTAACCTCCTCCTGCTCCCTCCTTTGAGTGGTGCAGGGAGAACAGAATGGTAGAAATAGGCAGCCATGCCACCACCAGCACCGCCTGCCTGCCACAGAAACACCCCCCCCCCCAATTTTTTAGAATCTCCTTCTACAGCAGTTCATGTTGGGAGTGAGTGACTTAGCATGCCTGAACATTGGGGGTGCTACATCACTCCAAGGGTATATAGGTGTTATCACCTTGAACGGGATGCCTCTCTTTGTCTTAACCTGGGAGCTGCCCTCTGACCCCCCCTTCTCTGTACTTTGTCCTCTCTCTTTCTTAACATGGCCTTCCATGGAGAGACATGTCTCTGCAGGTCTCTCCTGTAGATACATGGCTCTCATACTCCCAAGGTTGCCAGCTCTGGATTGGGAAATACCTGGAGAGTTTGGGGGTGGAGCTTGAGGAGGGTGGGGTTTGGGGGCCTAATGACACAGAGTCCAACTTCCAAAGCGGCCATTTTCTCCAGCCGAACTGATCTCTGTCACCTGGAGAGCAGCTGTAATAGAGGGAGACCTCCAGCCCCCACCTGGAGGTTGGTGACCCTAGGGAAAGTACACTTTAGACTAGGCTTCTTTCTCTTTTTTTTTTTTTTTTTTTGACAGCAACCTGATTGTGAACTGGATCTGCTTGAATACATGTTAAGTTTACCTTTTTTGCAATATACTAAGTGGGAGATTTATTTACTGCACTCAGCATCACGCTTCTGTGACTGGGCAAAACTCTGCTATACTAACCAAATGTCCCCAGTTGTTCATACAAAATACAAGCGCAGTGCTGGGGGAAACGCAGCAGTGTAAAGTGAAGTCAGTCGGCGGCGGAAAGAAAAGGCCTAAGAAAACCAAAATGTCACAGCAGAAGAGGAGTTAGGTAAACAAACGCGGGAATATTAAAACCGTAAGCTCTGCTAGCGAGTGAAGTACAGGGTAATAAGCACAGTTGGGTGTCCCTCAAGGTTCTTTAGAGCCCTACTGTTTTTATTATCTAGTATCAGTAAGGAAATATATGCCTGACTACATTTATGGGGCTATTTAGAACTTCAAAATAGGCTCCTCTTCTCTGAAAGAGGTCATTAAAAGACTCATCCTCCAAGGTCTTTCTCTTGATTAGCATACCGTGGGTTCACCCATGGCACCCTTTGTCAAAGACGCGTCCCTTCATGGTAGTCTGTAGGCAAAGGGTAAACGTTCAAGGAAACGTTCGGCGTCGTGTGAGGTGTCTACCGTGGCTGCTGACAGCTTTGGGAAGCCAGTGGGCACCCTCTGAGGAACCTTCCAATCTGATAACAACCCTATCAACTGGAATATTTAAATCTCGGGGCTACACATTTCTCACAACGCAGCTCTTTAGGGTGCATTCACATTTATCTTTACAAACAGGGAGCGGTTTGTTATTATTAATTTTTTATGGAACCACAATCCCCGGAGCTGTTTAAACAGGAGCTGCGAAGCAACAAAAGACAAGTGGGTGACTGCCCCCCCCTCCACACCCCCCCCCCAGTGAGCTTATTTATTTTTCTTTGTTTACTGTATTTCTAAAGCACTCTCCCATTTAGCAAATTCCCCTCAATGGTTTCTGAAGCAAATGAAAACAGGGAACAATTAAAAGATTTGAAAATATAAAAGCAAATAAGAAGTATGAAGATAAAAACAGTAGGATGCTGCCTTCTAGCTTTACCGCTGGTGAAAGGAGAAGGTGGTGGTGGTGGGGGGACCGCTACTGACCACCAGAAAGGCTGAGCCCGGTTTTATGGGAGCCATGTAGAACAATATTTCCCAACCTGTGGGTCGAGACCAAAAAGTGGGTTGGAAAGGCTCTGAAAGTGGGTGACGGGCCAGCTCTCCCTCGTGGCCGCTCCTGCCTTTTCCATTGCTCTCTTTGAGACCCAGTTTGGTGTCGTGGTTAAGAGCAGCAGACTCTAATCTGGGAGAACTGCGTTTGATTCCCCACTCCTTCACCTGCAGCTGTTGGTGTGACACTGGACCAATCACAAGTTCTCTCCGCGCTGTTCTCTCAAGATCAGTCCTCGAAAGAGCTCTCCAGCCCCATCTACCTCACAAGCAATGCTCCCTTTAAGCTGTGGAGTCTTGTGAGCCAAAATTCTACTTTGTGAGCTACTGGCATTAAAGTTGTGAGTGAGGGATTTGGCTACTGTATAAATTAGTTTGCTCTGGCGCCATCCTTCCTGAGCTAAGAAAAACATGTGTGAGCCGGAGGCTAAGAAACTGTGAGCTAGCTCACACTAACTCAGCTTAGGGGGAACACTGCTCACAAGGTGTCTGTTGTGGGGAGAGGAAGGGAAAGGGGACTCCAAGAGAAGGACAGGGTATAAATCCAATCTTCTCCTCCTCCTCCTCGAAGAAACCAAGATCTGACTCTGGAAACAGTATATTCCTTGTCATAAACTAGTTGGTAGTGTTTCTTCACTGCATATACATATTGATCAAGTAAAATGGGTCCTGATGGTTACTAGAGGGAATTTCTTAGAATCTTAGAGTGAATTTGAGGGTGTGATGGCGAAGGAGAGGGTGGTTGAAGGCTGGAATGTAACCTCCATACGCAAAGGCTGTGCATGTCAAAATGCCACTTGCTGGGGGTTCATAGTGGGGGCAGCTTTGCCTTTTGTGGGGTGTTTGTTGGGTTCTCAAAAACTATATGTTTAGCCACTGTAGAAAATGGAATGCAGAACTAGATGGGCGCAGAGATCATAGTTTGCCTAGGGTGCCAAAAATCCTTGGGCCACCCCTGGATGGGTCACCATACCAAGTAAGTTTGGACTCAAGGGCCATCATACTGAAAAGTTTGGGAACCACCAATCTAGACAACAAAACTCTTATGGAATGGCAGCAACAGAGCAATTGGGAAATAGGAGAGATCGAGCAGAAAAACTTGTTGGATAACCCAGTGGGATAAACAGTGGTGGAAAGTGCCATCAGGTCACAGCTGACTTATGGCAGCTATGAGAACCCTGCTAGATCCAATAAGCCAGGCCTTGATATGAAATGAAGTCCTTTATTTCTTAATGGTCTATTCAGGAACACGTTCAGTCCTAGAGATGACAGTTAGGGGGTGGGTGGTCAGATATACAGAATTCAAACAGCAGGATAGAAGCATGACACCAATCAGGGCAATTGCAAAAAGGCGCAAAAACATAACCGTTACTTTCTCATCCCAAAAAGGTGCTGAATACAATTAGATCAGACTTGGCAAGCCTCTTCCCCCTCTCCCCCAAACCTTCCCATACAACCAGCCACCTGGTACAGAGCGTTGGGAAAACAACTCAAAGTTACAGACGCTTCTCAGAGAAACAAGAACAAAGGCATGGGAGAAGATGACCAGAGGGGGCGAGAAAGAGCCCACTGAGGTGGAGGTTTCACCCTCCCCACCTCCCCACCCGCCGGGAGAAATGACAGGGAACCTGACAGTAGCCTGGTTGGGTTTTCAAAGCCACAGGTCATTTGCCTGCCTTTGCACAGCAACCATGGCCTTCCTTGGCCATCTCCCATCTAAGTGCTAACCAGGTGCTTAGCTTTTGAGATCAGACCAGACCTATCCAGGTTAGGGTAACGAAGGAAGAAACCAGCATAAGGCTGTAATGAATTCTGGCCAAGCGGAAATTATTTAAGGTACTCCTAGTTGGCGCCATCTTCACTGTATCCTAGCTTGCCCGTTGTACAACACACCCAGAGACAAATTCCTGATAGGGATTTTATTCACCATAAATATGTATTCTGAAAATGAGAAGATCATGTTGCTGTTATCAGATACTGACGAGTTCGTGTCCTATAGAGTTGCCCTTTTTGCCCTCGCGGCCAAAGAGATTAGAGCCAAGGCAGCCCCATAGGGGTCATTCTTATAACCCGCTGGCCATTTTTAACCCAGTCTACTGTATAATTTTATAGCTCATGTATGCGATTTTAGGTTTTATTCCTTACGTATTTTCCGTATTTTAATGCTATGTAACTTTGTTTATGGCCTACGGCTAATACAATAAATCTTATTGATTTATTGATAGTTGGCTCCAGTGTTCAATGGTCCTATACAACCACCAATAGGATCTGGTATCTGTGTTAGAATATGTCTGATCCATGCTACAGAGACTACAGTCCTCATGCATGCTTGGTCGATTGAGTAGCACCATGCTCTGGGACTACATTAGGGTTGCCAAGTCTTCTTCACTTACCGGTGGGGGGGAGTCATCCATTGTCTGGGAGCTTCCCTGGCACGCGTGCTTTGCACGCGCGCCCGCTGACGTCACCCGGAAGTGACGTCAGCACATTGGGGGTGTTGCCAGGGCGACGCTCTGGCAATCGCCCCAAAACTCTATGGTATCATAGAGTTTTGGGGCAATTGCCAGAGCGTCACCCTGGTAATGCCCCCAACATGATGACGTCCCTTCCGGGTGACGTCATTACGTTGGGGAAGTCGTCCTGGCTGGACGACTTCGGGGGTGGGGTTCCCCCCACCGGCCGAATGCTGGCCGGTGGATCAGGAACCCCTGTAGCGGGGGATCCCCTGCCCCCCGGGCTGACTTGGCAGCCCTAGACTACATTATCCATGATGCAGTGCAACTATGAGATAAAACATGGATGCACAGGATGTTCTATAAAAAGCAGAGTTGCAGACTGTGACTTTGGGAGATTTGGGGGCAGTGTGTAGAAAGGGTGGAGTTTGGGGAGCTCTGCAGGGATATGGTGCCTCCAGGGGAACTGATCTTTGTGATCTGGACATCAGCTGCAATTCTGGAAGAACTCCAGGCTCCACCTGGATGGACCTCTATACCATGACCTTATAGGGCAATGTGATGGCATCAACGGATATAGTGTGTGTTTGACTTACAGATGGTATAGCCAGGTTCGAGACAACTTGCTTTGGGGAGGCCTTTCAGCATGCTCTTCGTGACAGCCATAACGTGTGCTATCAGGAATGACTTTGAGCCTTCTGCAGCAATTGCCTGCATCCCCTTTACGCTTTGGCAAAGCAGGGAACGAAATAACACAAGGCCATACCCTCTCATGCACACTAGATGGCAGCATGGTATGTTTTCAGAGTACGCGGAGTATATTTTTCCCCCCTCTACAGCAGCCACGCAAAAAAGATATCTAAGTTCGTTTGGTAACGCACATCTGTTATTGTCTGCTTCCATATTATCCCTCAAGAATGCTTTATGGCAGAGATATACATCTCTTCCATTGTTTATTGTGGTATAGCTATGGGTGGTTCAGATCTTGCCAAGAAATTTAATTTTTTTAGACGTTAGTCATCTTTCTCCGGGTGGCTTCCCCCACTGGATTAGGCAGTTGTGGTGGAGAATCAGTGCTGTGCCTCAGTGAGGCTACTGGACACCCCGGTCCAAATGGTTTTTAATGAGTATGTAAAACAGATTACAAAATCAGGGGAAACCTCAGGGGGAAATGGAAGCCTCTCCAGATCAAAATCATTTTGTACTTCGGAGCACACTGCTTGAAAACTTGTTTCCTCATGAAAGAAGGGCGCTGTGTTTATATGTGGAAACTATATACTAAAGCAAATTTGAAGCTCTCTCATACTGGATGAGACCCTTGATCCATCAAGGTCAGTATTGTCTACTCAGGCCGGCAGTGGCTGCCTGGGGTCTAGGGGAAGAGGTCTTTCACATCACCTAGTGCCTGGTCCTTTTTGGCTGGAGATGCCAGGGACCGAACCTTAGACCTTCCGTATGCCAAGCAGATGCTCTACCACTGAGCCAAAGCCCCTCCTTGATAGTTTAGTGCCAATCGCAAAAGAAACACGACAGACCCAATCACAAGGTAGGATTTCCCCAGATGTGCAGGTGGGGGGAATGACTGCAAATTAACCCAAAGGGGGATTAACTCACCCAAATCAACCCAGTGAAAACTGAGGTTGCTTTCACCCAGAGAGTTTGCTCCAGTTGGGCATCTAAACCAGAGCAGGATTTTTGAAAGCATACACTTGCAATAAAGGTAAAGGTAAAGGTTTCCCTTGCTCAAAAGCCAGTCAAATCCGACTCTAGTGTTGCAGTGCTCATCTCCGTTTCCAAGCCGAAGAGCCAGTGCTGTCCAAAGACTTTCTGTGGCCATGTGGCTAGCATGACTAAACACCAAGGTTACCTTACCACCAAAGCGGTACCTATTTATCTACTTGCAATTTCTTGCTTTCGAACTGTTGCCCTCTAAATATCCACTTTCCAAATATTCACCAGCTTTATTGTGATCTTTCCAAAACTTAGTTTGATATGATCTTCAGGGAAAGACTACAGTAAAAGGTCCTTTACATGCCATGTAGATGGGAAGGTGTGTGTTTTTGACATTCCTACCCACCATTTTCCTTGCCTTAGTCCCCAGTGGCTGCCAGTTTCCTCAGTGCCATAGGAAGGCATTTATAACTTCGGTGCTTGGTACATTACTAGAGTGTTCTAAGGTTACACCAATCTATCTACTAACACCTCTGAATTCCCAGTTTCCATTTTTAAACACCTGCATGTTTCTAGTCTGGAGGAAAAAGAGGAGGAGGAGGAGGATATTGGATTTATACCCCGCCCTTCACTACCCAAAGGAGTCTTAGAGCAGCTTACAATCTCCTTTCCCTTCCCCTCCCCACAACAGACACCCTGTGAGGTAGGTGGGGCTGAGAGAGCTCATTCGAGGACAGCCCTTGATAGAACAGCTCTGAAAGAACTTGTGGCTGACCCAAGTCATACCAGCAGCTGTATGTGGAGGAGTGGGGAATCAAACCTGGTTCTCCCAGATTAGAGTCCACACCCCTAACCACTACACCAAACTGGCTGAAAAGACTTCCAGTGCTTCAAGGAAAGGCATCTTCATGGGACAAAGGCAAGGAAAATGGTGCCAGCATGGGTATGACCTTTGCTCTGTACTTTATGGGGCAAACTGAAAGGTGGTAGGTAGCCGGATCAAGGAGTTCATGACCACAGTGGTGGAATTTCTAAATTACTCTTTTCTCCATTGTTCAGAAAGACTGCATAAGTGTTTGATTTTAACTGGCCCATAAGTTCTACCTTTAATGGCTTCACTTAGGCTGTAAGTGCAGTCCGACATTTCCTCCTCCTTATCTACACTATGACATTTAGTAAGGCAAAATGTGTCCTGTGGCATCTCAGCAAACAATAGCTAACGAAATGGTTCTGGATTACAAATCAAGGGGACATTGTTTATAGCTAGAGTTGGCACATGCTGGAAGCAGGAGATTTCAAAAAGTAATTCAGCCCTATCAACAACAGCATGATGTCACCTCCAGGAAAACCCGGAAGTGATGTCACACCTCTCTAGGAATCACAGAAAACTATAGATAAACCGTAAAGTTTTCGGCAACCATCTCCTAGATAGGGCTGATAACTGGGGGAAACCCGGTCTCCTGGTGGTTGGCAAACTGGGACTGGCAGCCCTGTTTCATCGAATCATAGAGCCGGAAGGGGCCATAAAAGGCCATCTAGTCCAACTCCCTGCTCAATGCAGGATCAGCCTAGAGCATCCCTGACAAGTTTTTATCCAGCCGCTGCTTAAAGACTGCCAGGGAGGGGGAGCTCACCACTTCCCTAGGCAGCTGATTCCACCGCTGAACAACTCCTACTATAAAAAAGAAATTCTTAATATCCAGCTGGTGTCTTTCCACTTGTAATTTAAGCCCATTATTGTGAGGATTATTATTTACAGCAATCTTGCCAGTCTTGCTGAAAGTAAGTACATCTAGATTCCACAGTGTCTGGATGTGAGACTTCAACCTGCTGTATACCACTGTGAATTGTAACATGCAAGGAAAGTGCGATAGAAATGTAATAAATAATATCGAGCAGGGGAGTCAAATGTTAAAATCAGGGGGGGCACATGCCGGGACCATGTCCCCGCCGCCACCACGTCTCCCCCCGCCGCCTGGCCACTCCTGCCTCCGTCCCTCCCTCCCTCCACCTGGGGAAAGGCCCAGCGTGATGGCATCACCCGGAAGTGACACCATCACGCTGGGCACGTTGCCAGGGCGACGCTCTGGCAATCGCCCCGAAACTCTATGGTGCCATAGAGTTTTGGGGCGATTGCTAGAGCATCACCCCGGCAACGTGCCTAGTGTGATGGCGTCACTTCCGGGTGACGCCACCATGCTGGGCATTTGCCCAGCTGGCCCCCAGACAGGGAGGGAGGGACGGAAGGAAGGAGGCAGGAGTGGCCAGGCGGGGGGGAGAGGCAATGGCGGCGGCGGCGGGCGGGCCTAGGAAGGGCCTGGGGAGGCATGGCAGTGAGGTGTGGTGGCGAGGCGCTCCGTTTTGCTGGGGGGGGCTCAGTCCCCCCCGGGAAATTTTGGGGGTGGCTCAAGCCCCCCCATAGTTGTCGCCTATGATATGGAGCAGGGATGAGTGTAACTCCCAAAACAGTAGCAGCATGTCCCACATTTGGCTTTACATGATGGGAGAGAGCAGAGGAGGAAAATGGAACGTGGCAATCTCTGCCTAAGAGCAAATCTCCAGTATTCTCCAAAGCATCATCGATAGTCATTCTAAAATCTAAATAAAATTAAGTAAGCACTAACGGGCCCCGGCCTGGGTAGCCCAGGCTAGCCTGATCTCATCAGATCTTGGAATCAAAGCAGGGTCAGCCCTAGTTAGTATTTGGAGGGGAGACCAGCCAGGAATACCAGGGTCATGACACAGAGGCAGGCAATGACAAACCACCTCAGAACATTTCTTGCCTTGAAAACCTTATCGGTCACCATAAATCAGCCGCAACTTGACGGCACTGTCCACTACCAAGACCCAGGTTCAATCCTTGCAGCGGCTCATTGGATGCCCTTGGGCCAATCACTTATCTCAGACAAACCTACCTCACGGGTTCAGATGGGCAGCCAGGCTGGTCTGAAGCAACAGAACAAAATTTGAGTCCAGTGGCACCTTTAAGTCCAACAAAGTTTCATTCTGGGTATGAGCTTTTGTGGGCATGCATGTGAAAGCTTATACCCAGAATTAAACTTTGTTGGTCAGAAGAAGAAGAAGAAGAGAAGGAGGAGGAGGAGGAGGAGGAGATTGGATTTATACCCCGCCCTTCACTACCCAAAGGAGTCTCAGAGCGGCTTACAATCTCCTGTCCCTTCCCCTCCCCACAACAGACACCCTGTGAAGTAGGTGGGGCTGAGAGAGCTCTGACAGAAACTGCTCTTTTTCAAGAACAGCCATGCCAGAGCTATGGCTTGCCCAAGGTCATCCAGCAGGTGCAAGTGCAGGACTGGAGAATCAAACCCGTTTCCCCCAGATTAGAGTCCGCGCACTTAACCACTACACCAAACTGGCTCTTAAAGGTTCCACTGGACTCAAACTTTGCTCTACCTCATTGGGTTATGGTGAGGATTAAATGGGGGAGAGAGAGGTGAACCTAATATGCTGCCTTTTGCATTTTGGGAGAAGAAGGAGGGGGGAATAGTTTTTTTTCCTAGTATTCAGTAAATATTTCACTTGAGACTTTATGCTAACAGACTGTGGAGACGTTTTAGTGGAGAGGGTTGTTTTGGGTGCCGTTCATAACATACCTGGCAAATGCAAAAAGGAACCCAACGCCAGTCTCATTGTTTCTATAGTTGGGCCATTCCTTTAGACTGGGCAGCGAATGCCGGGCATTCCACCCTTAATCCTACATTCCTGCCCTATTAGATTCCACCCAAAAGCCGAAGGGTTCTCAGGCTTTCCCTCATGACAAACAGTTTGAGTTTTTCCAGGTTACAACAACAACCAACCAAGTAAATATTGGCAGTTGAGCTAGCAACGTTCCGCATCACCCAGAGCCATAGCTCAGGCTTATGCAGGTTTAATCCCAAACATATCCAGTTTTAGGCCTCTGTGGTGGCAGGGCTTGGAAACGGCTCTGCTTGGCGCGCTCAGCACTTCAGAGATGGTGGGACAACAGGTAACATGGAGGAGCTTGGCAATCTACCTGGTTTTGCAGACCAAAGGCAGGAATATACAGCCACAGGGTAAGAATGTGCTTTGCATGCAGAAGGTTCTGATTTCAGTCCCCGACATCAAGGTGTAGGTGGAAGGAAAAACCTCAGTCTGAGGCCCTGGAAAGCTGCTGCCAGCCAGAGTAGACAATGCACTGAAAGACCAAGGGTGCATTCAGACGGGCAGCTAATCCCGCCACTGGCCCGGCTCAAATTTGATCCTGATCTTTTTTATCCAGTGTTGCACGCAGGGCTTATTTTGTAGCAGGTGCTCCTCTGCATATTAGGCCACACACCCCTGATGTAGCCTATCCTCCAAGAGCTTACAGTAGCCCCTGTAAGAGGAGCTCTGTGAGCTCTTGGAGGATTGGCTATATTAGGGGTGTGTGGCCTGATATGCAAAGGAGCTCCTGCTACGAAATGAGCCCTGGTTGCATGACCAGACAGCTCCCCCGTGAAGTGCTTTACTACGCATGACTCCACAGTGGATTGTCTAGATGGCATCCACCTTAAGAAGCCATGCGGTCGGCTTAAAAAAAAAATCCTGTTTGCGCATGCACATATGTGCCTCACCATGTACTTGTTTTTCTGCGCATGCGCAGATTTAAATGTTAAAAGCACTGCCAGTGGTACCTTCCTCTAGGTACCATTTCAGTTAATAAAGTTGATAAAGTTTGCGGGACCGTCAGAAACATAAAATTGTCCGGATCATTTCAGCGGGGCTCTGTGGACATCGCACGTTTAAGCAGTTATGCGCTCATCACTAAGACTTTTTTAAAATGGCGGCCATTCGGGATGGTCTGGAGATCATCCCTATGGGCTGATTGCATGATGGTGGAATGACCAGATGAGGGAAAGTCTGCCATTGGCCCGTCAGCAAGCTTTGGACCGGACTTTCACCACTAGCTTTTAAGTACGGCTCCTTGATGGGGATCGATGGGCTGATCATGGAAGCGGCATGTGCCCCGGATGTTGCTGTCTGGACATGCCCTTTAAATCCACTCGTGCCTGGCGCAGCTCAAAAAAGCCGTTTGAATGCAACCCAAGAGTCAGATTCAGAGGAAGGAGGAGGAGGAGGTGATTGGATTTATACCCTGCCCTTCACTACCAAAAAGAGTTTCAGAGCAGCTTACAATCACCTTCCCTCCCCCTCCCCGCAACAGACACCCTGTGGGGTAGGTGAGGTTGAGAGAGCTCTTTCAAGAACTGCTCATGAGAGAACGGCTCTGAGAGAACTGTGGCTTGCCCAAGATCACCTAGCAGCTGCATGTGGAGGAGTGGGGAATCAAACCCGGTTCTCCCAGATTAGAGTCCGCACTCCCAACCACTACACCAAACTGAGAACACCAAATAGTGTCATGAGTTTAAGTACAGCTTTGTGTTTTGTTTTGTTTTTTGCTACCATGCCGCAAACGACTTATGGGGAGCCCACGGGGTTTTTGAGGCAAGAGATGTCCAGAGGTGGTCTCCCATCGCCTGCCTTTAAGTAGTGACCCTGGCACTCCTTGGGGCTCTCCCATCCAATACTGTCTGAGGCTGACCCTGCTTCGTTTCCAAGATCTGATGAGATCAGGTTAGCTTTGGGAGACGGAGTCCAGAGATGAGCATGTGAATAGCCATGAAGTGTGCCAGATAACGCTGGGACCTCGATCCATCAGTTCTCTGTTCAGATTGGCAGTACAAAGTCTCAGGTTGAGGCCTTCTTAACCAGAGATGCCGGGAATTGAACCTGGGACTTTCTGCACACAAAGCAGATGCTCTGCCACAGCCCTTACAAGAGTTCAGACCCTTTTTCTACCTGTGTGTGTGGCAAAAAGTTGCAAAAACGGGACCTCTCTCTGTGTCCAAATTTACATTGTCTGAATTTGGGCAGAGAGATTTTCTTTTTCCTTTCCTTTCGTAGCCAACAGACAAGAACCAATTTTAGAGAGCCACGAGGGTCTTCCATTGCATTTCTATTTTTCCCCCTAGCATGTTTTTATCCCGCCTTTCCTCCAGAGAGCTCAGGGTGGCATAGACGGCTCTCTTTTCCCCATGCTATCCTCACGGAAATCCCATGCCGTAGGTTAGACTGGGAAAGAATGACCCGCTAAGGATCTCCCCACGGATATTTGGGGAAGAGATACCCCTTGACAGATCGGCCCTGTATATCTGGATGATGCCTGCTCCAATGCTCCCTCTAAGCTGTGGAGTCTTGTGAGCAAAAATTCTACTTTTGTGAGCCGCTGGCATTAAAGTTGTGAGCGAGGGATTTGGCTCCTGCATGAATTAGTTTGCTCTGGAGCCGTCCTTCCTGAGCGAAGACAAAAACGTGTGAGCCAGAAGCTAAACAACTGTGAGCTGGCTCACTCTAACTCAGCTTAGAGGGAACACTTGCTGCTCCCTCCTGTTGTAAGTGAATGGGTATTCAAAAGTGTCACAATTCTCTACAGCTTTCTCCTCACAAAGAAACAAACCCGTCCTGGAATTATGTAACACGGAAGTACAGCGGCACCTTAAAGACTCCTAATCATTCTGAAAGGATATACCTTGTTATGTATTGACCATGCAGTCGCCATGTGCTCCCTTCATTGCGACCTCATGGCCAGAGCACATGGCCAGAGCACATGGCCAAGAAACTACCTGAGCTTCAGCCAGGTAGAACAAAGGCCAGGTGGATTCAAACCGGCCACCAATCATGTACCTAGGTTTCTCCCAGGGAACCTATGAGATGTAAATAGACTTCTAATAGCCTATCAGGCCAGCTGGGCGAGGTCTGGGGATTATCCCTGACCAGCATAAAAGGAGGGCTCGGAGCCCTGGGTTGTATGCTTCATCCGGACCAGCAATAAAGATCTAGCTGTTTCACTGTTCCACGGACTCCCGACTCCAATACTTATCATACCTCTTGTAGCAGAAAGCAGGAAACTATAATGCCTTTATCCAAGGGACAGGCTTTCAGAGCCAAAGATTTGTAAAAATCAATATCGTTGACTGATTTACCCTTTTCTTCATTTACATTCCTAGACTACCCCATTCCAAAGGTTCAGGGAGACTGAAAAGCAGGGTATTTTTTTAATTTGAAAAAGGCAACTATAAAGCAAATAAATATCAGTGATGCTTGTAAACCCCTTATTTTCCTACTGCCCCAGTTCCAGCTGCCACAAGATTCTAGATCCGGTGGTCCCACGAATTGGAGGAATGGCTGCCAGTCGAGCGAGAGCCCCAGATGGCCCAGGCTGGCCTGATCTTGTCATAGCTCAGAAGCTAAGCAGGGTTGGTCCTGGTCAGTATTTAGATGGGAGACCACCAAGGAAGTCCAGGGTTGCTATGCAGAGGCAGGCAATGGCAAACCACCTCTGAACATCTCTTGAAAACCCTACGGGATCGCCATAAGTTGGCTGTGACTTGACGGCACTTTCTACCACCCCCAGCAACTGCCAAGAGTAGAGTTGCCAGCTCCGGGTTGGGAAATACCTGTAGATTGAGGGCAGGGCTGGGGAGGGACCTCAGCAGGGTAGAATGCCATAGACCCCACCCTCAAGCTGCCATTTTATCCAGGGAAACTGATCTTGGTCATCTGGAGATCAATTGTAATAGCGGGAGATCTCCAGATGCAACCCAAAGGTTGGCAACCCAAATCAGGAGCAACAGCTCGAGGAACCAGGCACCAAAGATACACGCTCAGCTGTTGGAGACACTTTCTTCCCCTCTCCCTGGCCCACTGCAAAAATCATCATGATGAGGGATTGGATATCCACCTTACGACGGTGCCAGCTCTGCAGTCTGCTCTCAATGCACGTGTTCTAGAGCCCCTTTCAGACATTTATGTCCACATGTACCAGGAGGCCAGCGACTGTGTGTATCAGGAGCATGTCCCTCCAATAGGCACGTTGCCATGTTGTCTGAACTGATGCACAGCACACATTCAGTACAAATGAACCAGAGCCCTTGAAAAGCCAGCGCTCGGTTTGTGCTTATCGTTGGAGGTACTCGCATGCAAATGATATGCGGCACCCCGGCTCAGACAATATGGTGATAATGCAAATTGGGTAGCGTTGCCAGCTCTGGGTTGGGAAAGGCCTGGAGATTTTGGGAGTGGAGCCTAAAGAGGTTGGGGTTTGGGGAGGACATTTGCATGTTTCCCAAAGGCTCATGGGAATGCTCTTGAAAGACTCACCATGACCTAGGTGGCATACAGGACTGGGCTAGCAGAAAGATGTATTGAAGGCAGGGTCCTTTTGAGCAGGAACGCACAGGAACACCGTACCGGGAGTAACAAGCCCAGGAGCGGGCGCATATGGTGATGCGCTGTGGAAAAAAGCAAAAGGATATACTATCTTGATCTGTTATTTTCCTGCTTGTTGTAGGGGAGCTTCCCTGCAAGAGCAAAGGAAACCAAAAGTGTCTTTCGTCAAAGTGTAAAGCTGGCTCGCCAGCTCTGAGTTGGGAAATCCCTGGAGATTTTTGGGGGTGGGGCCTGAGCTGTGGGTGCTGCCTTCTGACACACTTCCGGTGACGTCAGGGGGTGTGGCATATGCAAATAAGTCATGCTAATGAGTTATGTTAATGAGCTCCTGCACCTCTTTTTCTACGAAATGACCCCTGATTGAAGGTGCCACTCTTGAGTGTCCTTCTAGGCTTTCTTGCCCTGTGGAAGGAAACTTCCTTTAATGCTTTCTGAGCTATCTTTTCCCAGGTCCCTTGATGCCCCCCAAGAATTCCACAGTGGGAGGGAGAGGGAAGCCCGGGGAACAAGCCAAAATAAGATTTCTACACACACACACACACAAAAATACTATCCCCCCCCCCCAAAAAAGGTTTCTAGAATGGCTATTTGTGGGGCAGGGCTTTTAATTAAGGGGGCAGGGTCCCAAAATGCCCCACTGTAGCTGCAGGCCTGATGATGTCATAGAGCCCACCTTCCAAAGCAGCCATTTTCTCCAGGGGAATTGATCTTGGTCATCTGGAGATCAACTGTAATAGCGGGATATCCCCAGGTGCCACCTGGAGGTTGGTAACGCTAAGTCAGGGGGCAGGCTCCCACTGGCCTCCCACTAAGCAAGGATGTAATGTCTGAAAAGGGCTATTACAAAAAAGGAATTCTCAATGGCCTTCTGCTTTGCACCTTTCACTCCTAAAAACCCTGAATAAATCAAATAGACACGGATTTATAAGCCTGTTGGGAGAGAGGGCAGGGCTCTCAAACCCTGGTAGGGGCAGTGGATCCCCCGCCCCGAGGTCCCTCTGCCTGCTACCACTTGGATCAGTGACAGGAGAATTTTTTTGAAAAATATAGCCACATTGACTTTACTGGTTCTTCCCAGAAGTGACAGAAGGTAGTTCTAGGAATTATTGGAAACTTCAGTAGCTTTAAGAACTTCTGGTAAGTACACATGGCTGCTTTAAAAAAAATCCTCCCAAGATGCTGTGTTTCCCAACTTCCCCACTGGTTGCCAGCCGCTGCCTAGCAACGCTAGGAGGGGGAGGATTGCCAGCCGAAATTTTGCCAGCCTCATCAGAGAAAATATGGCTTTTCCTGCGTTCACATTTTACTCCGGATTTTAACGGAACTCGAGTTGTTCTGTCTTTACTGCAAATGCTGTGCTTCCATTCTGCACCGCTGGTTTCCCTCTCTATCTTTCCCCAGCAATCCTCGAGTATGTGAATTATGCATTCCACATGCCCTTGGTCATGTGGTGTTGGATTTTCTGAGTTTTGAGAGGCTTTTCCCCCCTTAGCCAGGAACAACCAGGTAGCTCTCCCCACATCAGAGAGAGGACCCAGGGTGGTGCGGAGGGGCCCCTTTGGCCACCACCACCAGCAGCCGAGCCTTCACCTCCTCGGGCAGGGAGGGGAGCAGCCCTGGAGAAGGAGGAGGGGCACATCCAGGGAAAGAGAGGAGAGGGGAAGGGGCTTGCCTTGGGAAGGGCAGAACTCACGGAGCAGAGGGGGGGAAGGGAAGCACAGGGTTGGGGAGCATTCGCCTAGAGGCTAGAGAAGGTAACCTTTTCCCAGGCAGTGGGCAGATGAGGGTCTTGGAGCCAGAATGGCCCTCTGTTGGCGTGCCTCCAGGGGGAGGGCTGCCAGCTGTGAGGTCTCTGCCCTATGCAGTTAAGGATCAGACCTTTGTTGATGAAACAGAGTTCTTTATTCCCAAGTACTACATTACAGGTCCTCGGATTATTGTTAGAGATAAGGTATACAATAGAAGCAGGATTAATATACCCCCCATTACAATTTGAATTCCCCATAGGCAACCAATCACAGAAAGGGAAAAACCGCGGGCTAAGGTCCTTTGACCGTTTTGCTTCCCACAGGAAAAAGGTGAGGTGTGAAGTTGTAAATTTCCCTTCTTAAACTGGGCTCCTCAGATGTGTCCATTCCGTGCATAACAAATAGCTCTCCAAGGTCTTCTCACACCGATAAGAAAGTTCTGTGTCTCCGCTGGCAGGGAGGATAGGAATGTAGGGGGGGGGGATGAGAGGCCAATTGTTCTCGGGTGACGTGTGAAAGTATGCAGTCGCCACTCTCCCGGACCAAATGGTTACATTGACCAGACCCCCCATTAGTAATAAACAGAAGACAATAAACCAGGGGGAAAGGGAACATGAGACAGCATGAAAGAGAGAGCAGAATGTTACAACTGAACTGCAAAGGCATGTTACATAGGATGTGATTGTACAAAACATAAAAGAAAACCTTTGTTAGGATCCCCAGATCCTGACACCAGCTTGGAGCGGGCTTGCCCGTGGCAGGGTTCCTGGCAGGGGTGATGGGAGTCATTGTCAGAGGTTGGGCAGCATAGGAGAGGCACTGCTTCACCGGAATGCTGACCCAAGGGACCAACCCATGGAGGATCCTCCCTGACGTGGCCCATTGTGCCGTATTGATCGCAAGATGTGGATTGGAAATGGGAAGGAGGAAAACACAGAGTGTGAGTAACAGCAAACCACAAACCACAGTCCTTGCGATGGGGGGGAATGAAAAGGGGCAGAAACAGGGGTGGGAACTGGGCGGTGATGCAGGGGCAGAAGCAGGGGCAGTAACTGGGCGGTGATGCAGTATCCACAGAATGCATCAGAAATAGCCTCGACTTGAAAGCAGAACAAGAGGAAAAGTCCATGGCAAAAACTGATCTGGAAAAGCTGAGGATAGAGCGAACTGAGAGCGGAATTGGCGAAAAGGGATGCAGAAACAACAACAAAAGCCAGCAGACATGTGAGGTGAAAGTGGGAGGAAATGCAGAACAAAATGTAAACGGCGACAGAGAAGCGTGGAGAAAGCAGAGGAAATAACAGGTCTGAAAAGACAGTGAAGAACAAATCTTACCAGGCTTCACTCTCAAAGCTATCAGCCTGCACCAGTGTGATATACTGCTTCTGGCAAAGAACTGGGAGACCAAAGTTCACAACTAGGGTTGCCAGCCTCCAGGTGGGACCTGGAAATCTCCTGCTATTACAACTGACCTCCGCACAACAAAGACCAGTTCCCCTGGGGAAAATGGCTGCTTTGGAGGGCGGACTCCGTGGCATTGCACTCTGCTGAGGTCCTTCCCCTCCCCAGGCTCCACTCCAAAAATCTCCAGGTGTTTTCCCTGTATGAAGCTCTCTCACTCTTAGCCTAACTGACCGTGGGGGGTTGTTACAAGGACAGAATAGGGGGAGAGCAAGTTTGCTGCCTTGAGCACCACAGAAGGAATATAGAATTTTAAAAAAATGTATAGATAAAGCCTCTCGGTTGTATTCAAGCTCTTCCTGCCTTGATGCTTCCCCCAGGACCCAACCATTTACGAAATCCCTGGTGGTGGCTGTCAGGCAAATTCCATGCAAGTATGTGGACACCAAGCCAGTTGGAAAGGCAATGTTATTTTTGGAATGTTTGGCTGCTCCTTTGTTGCGTCATCGTAGCCTGGTTGTGAATATTAGGTTCTGGGTTATGCATGAGCATGACCCGATTATCATTTTAAACTTTCACTCTCCACCCTGGCCTTTGGCTTTCCCCGGGTCTCTATTTGATCTCGTCGCCAGGCTTTAATTGGTCGCAGGCCATAAATCAGGATGCTCATCGTTCAAATAGTAACAACAATAATAATAATACAAATGCTAATCTGTTTTCTAAAGCAAAAGTCACAGCGTATCAAGGTTTTTCCGGCAAAGGAGCAGGGTGTGCTCGATGCTTCCATGAGCAACAACAAACAAACAGAAGGATGACATTCAAGTCTTCCAAAAGATGCTCGTGACCAGATTATTGTCTTCTAGTTCTTCTCAACGCAAGAGCTGAGCATTCTGAGCATGAAATTCCTTATTTTGTGCATTTGGAAAAGGGGCAACTAAAGTGGTTAAGACGCTGAACTGCAGACCGGAAGGTCAATAGTTCAGCAGTTCAAGACCCGAGTGCCACGTGACGGAGTGAGCTCCCATCTCTGGCCCCGGCTCCTGCCAGGCTAGCAGTTCAAAAGCAAGAAATTGCAAGTAGATGAATAGGGATGCCTCGGTGGGAAGGTAACAGTGTTCCGTGCACCTCGGCGTTTAGTCATGCCAGCCACATAACCATGGAAAAGTCTTCAGACTGCGCTGGCTCTTCTGCTTCGAAACGGAGATGAGGACCGCATCCCTAGAGTCGTATTCAACTGGCTTTCAAGCAAGGGAAACCTTTACCTTTACCTTTACTATTACTGGATATCATAATAGTAAAGCTAGACGAACAAGCTGGGCAAAACAAGCAACTTAAAAAAACAACCACCAGCAGCTATTTTACTGCACCTGTATTCAACCTTCTTCATCCTGTGCACACAGGAAACAGTACCTTCTTTTGAACTATGTGAACTTTTTAATTATTTTATCAGTTTTCTATATTTATCTACTCATCCATCCATAGATACAACTTAATACATTTTTTATACACACACACCCTACGGATCAAGACAGCTTTTTGGGGGAGGGGCTGTCAAGTCACAGGCCGAGGACAGACTGGCAATCTGCCCCGCTCTGCCTCCGCTTCTAAAGCGGAGGCAGAGAGGGCATTCAGATTGCCGCAGCTGTCCCCCATGGGCGGCCCGCACTTACCTGCATGCGGGGCGCTCTCCATGCGCGGCAGCCGGAGACCTCTTGGAACTGGTCTCCGGCCGCCTGGGCACGCATCCCTGCCGCTTCCTGGCAGTCTGGACGCATCACAGAGCGGGGCCGGAAGTGTGAACCGGCTGTCCCGGCCCTGCCTCTCCGGAACAGCCGCGTGCCGCTCGCCACCCCAGTGGAGGCTCCAGGGACCGGTGGAGGAAGAGTGGACGCGCCAGTCCACCTCCTTACAGGTGAGGTCCCGCAGCACTGGAGCCAGTGCGAACGGGCAGCCACGGGACGGGTTAGCCCCGGGGCTTTTTCGCCCGCTCGCACTGCGCTCCAGTTTGCCAGTCTGTCTTCAGCCACAGCAAATTATGGTAACCCCATAAGATTTTCAAGGCAAGAGACATTCCGGGGTGGTTTGTTACTGCCTGGCTCCATGTCCCAACCCTGGACTAGATGGTCTCCCATTCAAGTATTAACCTGCTTAGCTTCCAAGATCTGACAAGATCAGGCTAGCCTGAGCCATCCAGCACAGAGCAGATGAACAGAGGTGGCAGAGGTGGCTTTCCATTGTTTGCCTCTGTGTAGCAACCCTGGACTTCCTTGGTGGTTCCCCATCTGGGTACTAACCAGGACCGACCCTGCTTAGTTTCAAAGATCTGGTGAGATCAGGCTAACCTCAGCTATTCCGGTCAGGGCCAAAACAGCTTACAATACATAATTAAAACAATAAAAACCTAAATGTCGCACAGTCGAGTCCGACTCTTCACGACCCCAGAGACCACATCACGCCAGGCCCTCCTGTCTTCTGTCGTGCTCCAGAGTTTGCTTAATTTCATGTTTGTTGCATCAATAACACTGTCTAACCATCTCATCCTTTGCCATCCCCTTCTTCTTTGACCTTCAATCTTTCCCAGCATCAGGGGCTTCTCCAGGGAGTGCTCCCTTCTCGTTTGGTGGCCAAAGTATTTGAGCTTCAGCTTCAGGATCTGGCCTTCCAGGGTTGGTTTCCTTTAGGATTGACTGATTTGATCTCCTTGCAGTCCAAGGGACTCTCAAGTGTCTTCTCCAGCACCATAGTTTAAAAGCATCTATTTTTCGGTGCTCGGCCTTCCTTATAGTCCAACTCTCGCAGCCATACAATACAACTGGGAATACCATCGCTTTGACCATATGGACTTTTGTTGGCAGGGTGATGTCTCTACTTTTTACTTCTAAACCTAAATACCCATCCCAAAATTGATAAAACCTACACAAGGTTGTCTGTCTTATAGTGGCCATTATCAGTTGTTACATTTTACTATGCATATGGAAAGAAAATGCTAGCACTGTGAGGCTTCTGCCCTATGTAGTCAAGGATCAGACCTTTGTTGATTAAACAGAGTTCTTTATTCCCAGTCACTACCTTACAGGTCCTCGGATCATTGTTAAAGATAAGAAATACTATAGAAGCAGGATTAATATACCCTCCGGTACAATTTGAATTACCCATAGGTAACCAATCACCAAGAGGGAAAAACCGTGGGCTAAAGGTCCTTTGACCGTTTGCTTCCCACAGGAACAAGGGTGAGGTGTGAAGCTGTAAATTTCCCTTCTGAAACCAGGATCCCTTAGATGTGTCCATCTCGGCCATAACAAATAACTTGCCAAGGTCTTCACACGCCGATAAGGAAAGGTCCGTGTCTCCGCCGGCAGGGAGGAAAGGAATGCAGAGGGGGAGTGGGGTGAGAGGCTGAATGTTCCCAGGTGTTGAAGACGCCACCCTCCCGGACCAAATGGTTACATCAACCAGACCCTTTGTCAGTCATAAAACATCAGACAATAACCCACTGTCCCCAATGACATGATACATGGTAAAAGAGATAACACATAGTTGTAGCTGAATTGCAAAAGCAGGTTACAGAGAAAGGGATTATACAAAGCATGAAAGCAAACCTTTGTTAGAATCTTTAGATTCTGACAGCACACGATTCTCTTGATACGCACAATTGCCATGTTGTCCAACTACTGGAGATGTGCCTTGAAGTTAAAGCCCAGCATGGTTCTCCTTGAGTATGAAGAGACTGTTCACACACTCATGTCTTAATGAGGCAACTTATGGACAGAAGCCTACAGGTGCCTGTAGTGGCTGCTAAGTCTGAAAGCCAGCACAGGCATCATATTTGAAATGCCTCATTCTAGCCCTCCAGTGACTCTTGCTCTCATCAAAGAAAGCCCCCCTCCTGCTGCTTCCCACTCACCATCACAGCAGCCTTGTTGACAGTTATCTAGAGAGGACCAGTTTGGTGTAGTGGTTAAGTGCGCGGACTCTCATCTGGGAGAACCAGGGTTGATTCCTCACTCCTCCACTTGCGCCTGCTGGATGGCCTTGGGCAAGCCATAGTTCCATCAGAGCTGTTTTTGAAAAAGCAGTTTCTGTCAGAGCTCTCTCAGCCCCACCTCCCTCCCAGGGTATCTGTTGTGGGGAGGGGAAGGGAAAGGAGTTTGTAAGCCACTCTGAGACTCCTTCAGGTAGTGAAGGGTGGGGTATAGATCCAATCTCTCTTCTATTTATTTAGGCGACATGATATAGCCCAATCTCATCAGACCTCAGAGGGCAAGCCCCGCTTTTAATCATTTAGCTGTTTTTAAGCCCTGTACTTATTTTTCAGTTTTCTCTCTTTGCTTTGAGGCTTGAAGGTAAGGGATAAACAAGAAAGCAAGAGACAGAGAGAGAGAGAGAGAGAGAGAATTTAGAAACAGGCTATAATTCCTTGATTAATTGGTCAAAGCAGCAACCAAATCCCTTGAAGTGACTCCAGCCAGTTGACTGCTCCGATTATAATAGTGGATTCAACATATGCCTCCAACATGATTTTTACACGCCATTTATAAAGACGTAGCCTTTTGTCCAACCCCTGAATTTAACCCAGGATTGCTCTATAGGTGTGCAGTGATGTAGACAAGAAGGGGAGGAATTGAGAGAGAGAGAAAGAGAGATGTTTTGGGTCCATTTCTGCCTTTGGCAGAAGTCCCAGTTCTCATCCATTAATGTAATGTTTATGAAGCTCTCCTTGGGTCTTGGGTGAAAAGGGCTGTAGAAGCGGAGCCGTTTATCCTCATTTGGCATGCACGGCTCTTTGTTCCTGTTGTTGACGATCTTTCTGTGACTTTTAAAAAACAGCTCTTTCCTATTTTATTTGGAGCCCAGTCGATGTTCTAACCCCTACGCGGAGCTTAACCGTTCTCCCACTCCTTGGTTCAGAAGATAAAGGAACTGAAACAAGGCGAACAGTGACCGGCTTTTCGATCAGGCGCATCTTTCCTAACAGCTTTCTGGAGGAAACAGAGAGCTCTCAGGGACAGAAACCTCCTATAAACGCACGGCCCACACACTAACCTGCCTGAAGCATCCGCTTGACCACCCATTAAAGGATAAAGTGTTGTTCTTGGGATTTGAGCCAGTGTGCAAGATGAGACTGCATAAGCAAACCCCATAACCCAGGGCCGGTGTCAGCACTCCCTGAGGTGGGGCAGCTGCCAGGGCCCAGGGGTTCTGTTACGGTCCACTGCTGCAAAGCCCACCTCCCCCCCCATGCAGTCAGGGAAGAAATGGTGGCCCTTCTGGCTGTCATAGCGGTGTTCCTAACTGCACGCACCTCCCAGAAAGGACATATGGTCAGTAGAAAAGCTCACAAATGGATGGGAGAAGGAAGGCAACAGAGGCAGGCAGGGATGTGGGTGGACCGGAAGTAGGGTTGCCAATCTCTGGGTGGTGGCTGGAGATCTCCCGCTATTACAACTGACCTCCAGGCAACAGAGATCAGTTCACCTGGAGAAAATTGCTACTGTTTGTTTGTTTGTTTATCATACGGCAGAGGGAGGAGGAGGAGGAGGAGAAGAAGAGAAGACTGGATTTATACCCCGCCCTTCACTACCCGAAGGAGTCTCAGAGCGGCTTACAATCTCCTTTCCCTTCCCCTCCCCACAGCAGACACCCTGTGAGGTAGGTGGGGCTGAGAGAGCTCTCTCGAGAACTGCCCTTGAACTGCACCCCTGGTTACCCTGAAAGAACTTGTGACTGACCCAAAGTCACTCCAGCAGCTGCATGTGGAGGAGTGGGGAATCAAACCCAGTTCTCCCAGATTAGAGTCTGTGCTCTAACCACTACCTAACCACTAACCATTATATAATTATATAATCATATAAAATATGTAACCAAATCGATACAACGGGTATGTAGGCTGATTGGGCAATCCCCCTAAATACTAATACCTAAGTTTTCAATCCACTCAGTCGCAGCTGGGGAGAGTTCAAAGAGCTCCGTCACATCTCCCTGGAAAGCACGATGCTCACATTCCTGTGACCGATGAAAAATAGTTTATTGGCTGTACCACAATTGCATTCGGGTCCTGATATTTTGCCCCACTTAGACAACAGGTCTGCACAACTGCCAAACCCTGTTCATAGTCTATTAGCCGTCTTCTATACTTTACACGGCAAGTCAAATCCTGTGGGCCTCTCGTTTGTGTCTATCATGTTATGGATACTGGAAAATGGCTACTTTGGAAGGTGGAGTCTATGGCATTATACCCCATTGAAGTCCCTTCCCTCCCCAAACCCTTCTTTCCTCAGGCTCCACCCCCAAACTCCTCAGGTGCCTCTTCCGAGTGGTGCCTTCCCCATGAATTTGCATGAAGAATCTTGCAGTCAGTTCTTGTGGTAACTTCATGATAGATGCTTCTGACAGTCCATGTAGACCATGTCGGCAGCCTAGCCTATGCAGTTTGATTTAATTTTATATTTATTTGTTTGGTTGGTTGGTTTATATCCCACCCTCCCCATCGAAGCAGGCTCAGGGTGGCTGAACATTTATCCAAATGCGCATGTGCAAAGGGAGTAAGTGGCTACTTATGCTGTGCCTGGCAAGTAGGTAATTTTAGTGACCCGATCATGACCATGACGGATGTGGCTGTCTTCTCTGTTGGCTGAGAAGATATAGCAAGTGCAAAGGCAGTTTCAAACCAAGGCATGACCTGACCCATCCTGTAGCCCACATGGCCCTGTGCAGGTACAAAGCTTCTTGCCATGGGTCTTGCATCGAATTTTGAACAAAAAACAGGGAAGTGTCCTGAGCAAGAGTTCTCCCAGCATGGAAGCAAGGAGTTTGACCAAGGCAAGTTCTCTTAGCACTGATCTTTGTGTCAAATTTGACGGCACCCCTGGTTACCTTTCCAAAGATATCTCAGCAGCTGCAGTGTTCATGCGCACATTAGAGGCAATACCTCCACTCCCCGTATTTCACTCCTAGAGACCCGGGGGAGGAAGCTGACCCCTGGAGGATGATAATGCTAACAACACATACTAACATTTCCCCAGAAGGTGCACATGCACATAGACATGCAGGCACACGCCAGTGACCCAATAGAAAAAAAACTATTAACTGAAAAAATGATTTCTAATTCCTAGAATTCTAATGAGCAGTCTCACCTTGGTCTGAGTTCTTTGAAAAATGATTTAAATAGGGACAGTTGGAGTATACTATATACCATATTGCTAGTCTCCAGTTTAGGAGGGAAATATCAAGGGTAAGGGTAAATTAGCTTTACAGCATCATAGAATCACAGACTTGGAAGGGGCTATATAGGCCATCTAGTCCCACCCCCTGCTCAATGCAGGACCAGCCTAGAGCATCCCTGACAAGTGTTTGTCTAGCCACTGCTTGAAGACTGCCAGGGAGGGGGAGCTCACCACGTTCCTAGCCAGCTGATTCCACTACTGCACAACTCAAACTGTAAAAAGGTTTTCCCTAATACCCAGCCGGTACCTTCCGGCCCTTAATCTAAACCCACGATTGCGAGTCCTCTCCTCTGCTGCCAGCAGGAACGGCTCCCTGCCCTCCTCTAAGTGACGGCCCTTCAGATACTTCCAGAAAGCCTTCATGTCCCCTCCTCAACCTCCTCTTCTCCAGACTGAACATTCCCAAGAAGTCCCTCAGCCTTTCCTCCTACGGCTTCTTGGCCTCCAGGCCCCCAATCGTCCTCGTCGCTCTCCTCTGCACCCGCTCCATTCTGTCCACATCCTTTTGGAAGCGAGGCCTCTAGAACTGCACAGAGCTCAGTTAAAAACAATTAACTGAAAAAATGATTTCTAATTCCTAGAATTCTAATGAGAAGTCTCACCTTGTTCTGAGTTCTTTGAAAAATGATTTAAATAGGGACAGTTGGAGTATACAATCCCGTATTGCTAGTCTCCAGTTTAGGGGGGAAATATCAAGGGTAAATGCAGGGCTATTTTTGGGCAGGAATGCACAGGAATGGAGTTTCGACTGGCTTCTGAGTTGGCCACGCCTACAGCCTCCCCCCCCCCCCCCCCCGGTTCCCCATGTGCCTCGCAAGCTGTGGGACATCAGGGGAAGCTGATCCTGAGAGGGAGCTGCACTGTCAGGGGTGTGGCCTAATATGCTAATGATTTTCTGCGGTTGGGTGTGGCCTATTATGCTAATGAGTTCCTGCTGCACTTTTTCTACAAAAAAAGCCCTGGGTAAATGTATCTGTTGAGGGAGAAGGAGAGATTCAGGGTTTGTTATTTTATTTTGGTTTTAACTGAAACTGTTTTTAAACTATTTTTATAAGTTGCTTCGAATCATGAGGAAAGGCAGGGTATAATTATTTCAATAAATACTGTAGTGGATAAGAACTGGGTTTGAGTCCCCTGTCCTCCACATGAAGCCTGCTGGGTGACCTTGGGCCAGTCCCAGTTCTCTCAGAACCCTCTCAGCCTCACCTACCTCACAAGGTACCTGTTGTGGGGACAGGAAGGGATGGCAATTGTAAGCCACTTTGAGACACAGGAGGCCTGCTGGGTGACCTTGGGCCAGTCCCAGTTCTCTCAGAACTCTCTCAGCCCCACCTGCCTCACAAGGTGCCTGTTGTGGGGGAGAGGAAGGGAATGTGATTGTAAGCCAGTTTGAAACTCTTTAAGGAAGAGAAAGGCAGGGTATAAAAAGATTCTCTTCTTCAACTGGACATAGGTGGGGCTTGAAGATCTCTAGGGTTGCCAGCCTCCAGGTGGGGCCTGGAGATCTCCCACTTTTACAACTGATCTCCAGCTGACAGAGATCAGCTTCCCTGGAGAAAATGGCTGCTTTGAATGGTGGACTGTATGGCATTGTACCATGCTGAAGCCCCTCCCCTTCCCCAACCCTGCCCTCTCCCAGATCCACCCCCAAAGTCTTCAGGTATTTCCCAACCCAGACCTGGCAACCCTAGGGATCTCCCAGCATTACAACTGATCCCCATACAGAGATCAATTCCCCTGAGGAAAATGGCCGCTTTGGAAATGGTTCTTTAAACTATTATTATAAGGTTGCGATCACACACACAATTAGTCCTGACATAGACACAAATGCCTGGCGGATTTAATGGGAGCGATCAGACAACAACATCTGGGAAGTGTCCTGCAGCTATCGGCAACCCGTTTTGCTCCACCACAGAAGTGGAGTTAAAAGACACCAGGGAAAAAATGGTAGTAAACGGGTTGTAACGGGCCATGGGCAGACTTTCCCCTGTCTGATCGCTCCAGCGCGCTCTCATGCTGTCAGGATAGTCTGATCAGGCCATCCTGACTCCGTGCCGTCCCCCCCCCCCCTTCAAAATATGTGCATCATTGCAAACTCCATAGGGAGCCCTCAGTGTGGAGGTGCGATTCATCATTTATTTATTTATTGTTTCAATTTGTATCCCGCCTTGCTGGACACGCTGGCTCAAGGCGGCTAACAAGATTAAAATATCTGGAACAATACAGAGCTAAAACCATTAAAAGATTACAGTGCAGAATAAAAACAGAACAGTGAGCAAATAAGAACGAACAAATGATGGCGGTATTCAGAGTTACACCTGAAGATGGAAGGAACATCCAACGTGATCTCAGGCCAGGAGATGTTCCAGGGCATATCCATCAGTGGCGGCTCCTAAGCGAAAGCCTGGTGGAAGAGCTCCGTTTTACAGGCCCTGCGGAACGGTAAAAGGTCCCACAGGGCCCTGATGTCCTTCTGGAGTTCATTACACCATAATGGAGCCACCACTTAGAAAGCCCTGGTTCTGGTGGTAGTCAACCTGGTGGTCATCATCATCATTTTATTACAACAGTCAGCGACTAGCAGTACAGTTTGGTTAAGAAATGCAAAAGCCAGTGACCAGCAATACAATTGAATTAATATATACACACACACCCCTTAAAAAGGATAAAGGGATTAAATTAATTCTTAAAAACATACAAAATCATGCCAGATAACTACAAAGTCATGCTGCCAAAGGGGATTTTCGATGCTTGTAAACCTGAGCACAGAATTTAGCCACCTGTCGAGTAGTCTGGTGGGTTCTATCAGATAAGAGATAATCAAGCTTGATTTTTATTTGATCTCCCAGGAAATCTTTCTAACAGTGGGCTAATACTTTCCGGTCAGACCTTTGTGTGGTGCGATTCATCGAACCCTCGTTTAAGTGCATGGGGAAAAAATGGGACAAAAAACCTGACTCACCCACAGTTGCATCTGATCACACACTGACTGCACCCGGAGCTTCAAAGGAAGGTGTGATCCGGCAACTGCGGGTCAAATTCTGCCAGAGGAAATAGCCTCCCCCCCTTTATCTCAGCACGTGACCACAACCTAAGTAACTTTGAATCATGAGGAAAGGCAGGGTACAAAAAAACCCTCCTCCTCCTCCTCCTCTTCTTCCTCCTCCTCCTCCTCCTCCTCCTCTTCATAAATAAATAAATGTATTTCTCCACATATACATGAGTCATGGATTCTGCAAGCTTGAGTGCATGTTCCTGGAAATGCCTCCTCTCCCATGTCCACATGTCCCAGCCTGATTCAAAACATGTGAACAGACGATGGGATTCTGACACAAGCCCAGCCATGAATACTCTGCCTTGCTCTGTACTTGGGAGTCGGGCCTCTGTCAGGAGACAAAGTCTGTGCTTCCACAGTTGGGCGCTAAAATTCCATATTTCCAGACTTCTTTTTTTAAATAATCCAGGTGTTCTGGGCCTGGCGTACACTTATGTTTCAGCTTTCTTTGGTGGCCGAGAAGTACCTCATCTATTTCGGGGTACACTTCCTGCCTGCTCATTTCTGGGTAGAGGAAATGTCTCCTGGAGTCATGCAGGATAGTTTAGATGGCATATGCGCCAAATTTCAGTTTTCCCGCTGTCCCGGAAGAAGCTTTTCTGGGGTGTGCTTAGAACCCATGCTTTGGGACATTGTTATATAAATGTACCTTGTTTTCCATCAGAATTGGTGTGTCTTTCACGGTGTGTATGTGTGTGTGTGTAAAGTGTCGTCAAGTCGCAGCCGATTTACGGCAGACCTGTTGTGTTTTTAAGGCAAGTGATTGTGGAGGTGGTTTGCCATTGCCTTCCTCTGAATAGTGACCCCGGAATTCCTTGGTGGTCTCCCATCCAAATACTAACCAAGGCTGACCCAGTGCATAGGCGTCAACTGCGGGGGGGCTCAAGGGCTCGAGCTACCCCTGAAATTTCCCGGGGGGACTGAGCCCCCCCCTCCGGAAAACGGTGCGCCCTCCGCTGCGCCTCCCTTGGCCCTTCCTAGGGCCCCCGCCGCTGCCATCTCTCCCTCCCCCCAGCCTGGCCACTCCAACCCTCCGTCCGTCCATCCAGGGGCCAGCTAAGCAAATGCCCAGCTGGCCCCTGGACTGACAGAGGGAGGGATGGAAGCAGGAGCAGTCAGGCGGGGGGGGGAGGAGGCGGCGGCGAGGACATGGTCCCAGCGGGCGCGCGTGCTTTGTGCGCGCACACGGAAGAGCCCCCCCCCGGGAGTTTTTAAACTCTATGCCCCTGACCCAGTGTGTCTGTGTGTCTAAAGTGCTATCAAGTCCCAGCTGACTATCAAGTCCCAGCAACCCCAGCAAGGGGTTTTCAAGGCCAATGAGAAGCAAAGGTGGTCCTCGGAGGACTGAGACCTACAAGTAAAGGCTAAGGGCCTTGGGAATGTTTAGTTTGGAGAAGAGGAGATTGAGGGGGGACAGGATTGCTCTCTTTAAATATCTGAAAGGCTATCATTGGGAGGAGGGCAAGGAGCTGTTCCAGTTGGCAGCAGAGGACAGGGCCCGAAGCAACCAGTTTAAATTACATGCAGAAAGGTATCGGCTGGATATTAGGAAAAACTTTTTCACAGTCAGAGTGGCCCAAAGGTAGAATCTTGCCAATGCAGTAAGGCATGTCTATGGGAGATAAGGTTGCCAGCTCTGAGTTGGGAAATACCTGGAGATTTGGGGGGTGGAGCCTGAGGAAGGCAGGGTTTGAGGAGGGGAGGTACCTCATCAGGGTATAATGCCACGGAGTCCACTTTCCAAAGCGGCCATTTTCTCCAGGGGACAGATCTCTGTCGCCCAGTGATCAGTTGTAGCAGTAAGAGATCTCCAGCTACCACCTAGACACTAGCCACAAATAAGACCTACCAAGGGAAGACCATTAAGAATTCACAACTATATATGATCAAAACTGTATATGACATTCATTAAAATACAACGATGGGTTAGTGGTCATCAGTGCTCTCTCTAAGCTGCGGAGTCTTGAGTGCAAAAATTCTTCTTTGTGAGCTGCTGGCATTAAAGCTGTGAACGAGCCATTTGGCTCCTGCATAAATTAGTTTGCTCTGCAGCTATCTTTCCTGAGCTAAGACAAAAATGTGAACCGGAGGCTAAAAAACTGGGAGCTAGGTCACCCTAACACAGCTTAGAGGGAACATAACCTAATAGAATGAAGTTATTGAGTTGTGCCGAAGGTATTTTAGAAATTGGGTTCCATTTTACCAGCCGCTGTTGAAACGTCTTGATTTATACCTGGGAGAGGCGTTGGCTGTTATTCTTTCCACAGTGGGTGTCTTCTGCTGCAGTGACTTTCTGTTTGGAGGTCCATGGACACTATCTAGGTATGGAACTACAGAGGAGCCCACTGTTGATTTTGAACACATTTTTTTTTTGTAAATAATGCTTAATTGTTATGAGCAATTTGTTGGATATGTTCTATTCTATTCTGTTCTGTTAGGTTATGACCACTAACCCATCTTTGTACTTTAATAAATGTGATATACTGTTTTGATCTTATATAGTTGTGAATCACTGATGGTCTTCCCTTGGTAGGTCTTATTTGTGGCTATATTTGTACGCTAAGAAGAAGAGATTGGATTTATACCCCGCCCTTCACTCCCCAAGGGAGTCTCAGAGCGGCTTACAAACTCCTTTCTCTTCTCTTCCCCACAACAGACACCCTGTGAGGTAGGTGGGGCTGAGGGAGCTCTGAGACAACTGTCCTTGAGAGAACAGCTGGTACAGAGCTATGGCTTGCCCAACGTCATCCAGCAGGTGCAAGTGGAGGAGTGGGGAATCAAACCCGGTTCTCCCAGATTAGAGTCTGCACACTTAACCACTACACCAAACTGGCTAAGGGTTTCCTGTTGTCTTGGCACCACCTAGAGACTGGCAGTCCAAGTGGGAGACCACCCCCCTAGACCAGACTCTGTAGATGACACTTTCTAATGTTTCTATATGAACCTCCAGAAAGCCAGAAAAATAGCAAAATCTGGTTGTGGATCAGTCCCCAAAGCAACTTTAAACACAGGCTTGCTGTATGTGAGATGGGGCGCTTTCACTCACACACAGACACACACACACACACACAGACACACACACACACACTAAATAATGCACTTTCAATCCACTTTGCAATTGGATTTTACTGTATGAAATGGCAACACCCACCTGCAAACTGTTGCTGAAGTAAATTGAAACGGGATTATACAGCATGTACAAAAGCGCCACTGATCACCTCTTTCTTCATGCTTCTTACTGTCACATTCAGGTTGCCTCTTTCTCCTTTAAACCCTTTCCCTCAGGGTGGGGGAGAGTCATGAACTCATGAACACAGGAAGGTGCCTCATATTGAATCCGACCTTTGGTCCATCAAAGTCAGTATTGCCTCCTTAGACTGGTGGCAGCTCTCCAGGGTCTCAGGCTGAGGTCTTTCACATTACCTACTATCTGATCGTTCAAACTAGAGATCCCGGAAACTGAACCCAGGACCTTCTATGTGCTAAGCAGAGGCTCTTCCACTGAGCCACAGGCCCTCCCATTTTTGCAACAGACAATATTTGCAGTGATTTGGCATATTTTTAACCGACATTCATTTTTTTTAAAAAAAATTGCCAGTTCATACATTGTGTTTCCTGGACAAAATTAAACCTAAGCAACAACCTTATTGATGAGTCCCAGTTTGGCCAGGGATTCTGGAGGTTTTTTGCCATCTTCTGGGCATGGAACAGGGGTCACTTGGTGTGTGTGGGGGGACAGATATTTGTGAATTTCCTGTATTGTGCAGGGTTGGACTAGATGACCCTGGAGGTCCCTTCCAACTCTATGATTCTATGATTCTATATATTACAGTTGTAACTGAGCCTGCAGTCAAAACACTCTGCTTATTCTTACAATGAACCTGTGAGGTAAACCCATGTTCACCCAATGAGATTGCTGACAGGGTTGCCAACTCTGGATTGGGAAATACCGGGTTTTGGGGGTGGTGCCTGAGGAGGGCAAGGTTTAAGGAGGGGAGGTGGCTCAGCATGGTACAATGTCATAGAGTCCACCCTCCAAAGCAGCCATTTTCTCCAGGGGAACTGATCTCTGTCATCTGGAGATCAGTTGTAAAAACGGGAGACCTCCAGGCCCCACCTGGAGGCTGGCAACCTTCCTGACAGAACTGGGACCGGAAGCTACATTTTCCTAGCTCAAATTCTCCGCTGCATCTCGCCAGATTTACCGGCTAGACCCTGACCCTACAGAAAGTCACCGGCCTCGGGCTTTCGTCCATCTATCTGCCTTGTATGTATACACATGTTTCTCGGACTATTTATCTATCTGCCGGCTTCCGCTTTGGTTTCCTGAGCCCCCTTTAAAAAATATAATAATAATAATCCCAAAGAGGAAATAAGACAAAGGTTACATTCTGCTCAGGATGTCTCTTCCAGGAGACATGGCCCATTGAAAGGGAGGGGGGAAAGGGAAAGAAAACACTGACAAAAATAGATTTAGCAAATTACCAGCCTGAGTCTAGCTCAGATCAAAACACCTGCAGCAGTAAATGGCTGGCTGGCGTATTCCCGTGTATGTATCTTTTGGCAATGAATGCTCCCCCCCCCCCCGTCATTTGAATGCTAATGTGTATAAAGGTATGGGTGTAATTCTCCAATGTTCTACTGCATTGTTTAGTCCATTCTGTGCAGGAGGAAAGAAGTAAACATAAATTGGGTGGTAATTTGAGAGAGAGGCACAGTGCAGAATACAGATTTTTGCTTCTCCCTTGACTGTTCAAAGCACTACCGGTACTGCCTTCTGGGTTTCTGAGAATGCCTGTCTGTCGTCTAGGGTTGCCAAGTGACTTGCCTTCCTTAGCGGGGGAGAGTTAGTCTCGTTCTGGGACATTCGCGTGTGCGCAAAGTGCAATGATGTCACCCGGAAGTGATGTCATCACATTGGGCATGTCGCAGGCCGACGCTCTAGCAATCAGCCTGGAAACTCTATGGTACCGTAGAGTTTTCAGGCTGATTGCTACAACGTCAGCCACCGAAATCAGGTCCCCTGGAGAAAACAGCTTTTTTGGAGGGTGGACTCTACGGCATTGTACTGAGGTCCCTGTCCTTCCCAGGCTCCATCCCCAAATCTCCAAGAGTCTCCCAACTTAGATCTGGAAATCCATCACCCCGTCCCCCACCTATAGCCAGGGGGAACCTGACAACCCTATGAAATTTAAGTTTTCAAAATGCCTTAATTCCATCCTTATGTGCTCCTTTGGAGCCTGTATTTTATTCTCATCTTAGACTTGTCTGGGAGACCCGCCTCACAGGGTTGTTATGATGATAAAATGGAAGAGAGGAGAACTGTGGCAGAAAAATGAGCGCGCCTGGGGCATTTCTGTACAACAGCCTGGATTGGCTGAGGCCTCTCTGTCTGGTTCCTCTCCCATAAGACTTCGCAGGCTTAGCTGCTGTCATCTCTCAAGTCTCTCTGTAGCTTGAGAATGCACTCTGCTCTAACAGAGAATAGTTTCCATTTCTCTAGGTTTATCAGTTCACCCACGATACAGTGTCAAAGACTCCTAGTGAAAAGGTCCTGTGACAAGAATGATGTAAGACGCTTTGGGCCGTGACTGGGGAGAAAGGTAGGGTACCAATGAATTGATTAAATAAAGTTTATGTATACATTTCACTGTAATATTGCTGCTGCTATTGTTATTCCACCTTTCTCACTTGGACCGAGTGTGGTTGACAAGTATGACAGGAAACTCTTCAGACCATCACTCAGCAGACCACAAGATACAATAACATTTGAAACTAACTGAGATTTCTAATAGAACAAATTAATATAGTCAGGCTGGAATTGTAGAACAGGGGAAGGGGGAGAAAAGGGAATATCACAAGCAGGGATCATTTCGAGCAGCAGCACGCAGGAACGCCTTTCCGGGAACAACAAGCCCAGGAGCAGACACATAGGGTGATGCGCTGTGGAAAAAAGCAAAAGCATACAAACTTGATCTGTATTTTCATGCTTGTCTTAGGGTAGCCTCCCTGCGAGAGCAAAGGAAACCTAAAGTGTCTTTAGTCAAAGTGTAAAGCTGGCTCGCCAGCTCTGAGTTGGGAGATTTTTGGGGTGGAGCCTGAGCGGTGGGTGTTGCCATCTGACACACTTCCAGTGATGTCAGGGGGCGTGGCATATGCAAATAAGTTATGCTAATACATCGTGCAAATGAGCTCCTGCACCTCTTTTTCTACGAAATGGCCTCTGACCGCAAGCAACTATATCGAAGGCAACAAACCGTTAGTGTAGGAAAAACTCCATCCCTGATAAAAGGCATGTCCTGAGCAGCAAGGGGCTTTCAACTTGAGTGAGAAGCAGAGGCGGTCTGCCATTGCCTTCCTCTGCAGAGCCTTCCTTGGTGGTCCCCCGTCCACGCACTGCCCCTGCTTAGCTTCTGAGATCTGAGAATATCAGGCTGTGCCATGCCATTTGACATCTTGCCATGCCAGACATAGGTCCCGTAGAATAAGGATGGTCCCTGCTTGTTAGGAGAGAGCCATTAACTCAGTAGTGGAGCACATGCTTCGCATGGGCGAGTTCCCAGGTTCAGCCTCCGATACCTTCAGTTAAAAGATGTCAGACCGCAAAACTGGAGAAACAGGCCCACCGCCTGTCAGAGAAGCCAGTTCTCAGGTAGATGGATAGCAAAGGTCCATCAGTGGCTATTAGCCACAAGGTATAGATAGGAACTCTCAGTCTGGGGCAAGTGATGCTCTGTATTCTTGGTGCTTTGGGGGGGGCAACAATGGGAGGGCTTCTAGTGTCCTGGCCCCACTGCTGGACCTCCTGAGGGCACCTGGTATTTTTGGCCACTGTGTGACACAGAGTGTTGGAGTGGATGGGCCACTGGCCTGATCCAGCGTTGGCTTCTCTTATGTTCTTACGTTTAGTAGTCTGGTTCAGGATGATCAATGCTCCCTCTAAGCTGTGGAGTCTTGCGAGCAAAAATTCGACTTTGTGAGCTACTGGCATTAAAGCTGTGAGCGAGCCATTCGGCCGCTGCATAAATTAGTTCGCTCTGGAGCCATCCCTGCCTGAGCTAAGAGAAAAATGTGTGAGCCAGAGGCTAAAAAACTGTGAGCTAGCTCACACCGACTCAGCTTAGAGGGAACACTGGATGGGGTATGTGCGTAAAATGCCATCAAGTCACAGCCAAAATATGGTGACCCCCAGCAAGAGGCTTTCAAGGCAAGGGAGAGGCAGAGGTGGTTTGTCATTGCCTTCCCCTGCAGAGTCTTCCTTGGTGGTCCCCTGTCCAAGTACTGATCCTGCTGAACTTCTGAGATCAGACAAGACCGGGTTATGCAATGCTGCCTTCCATCCTCAGTATGGAGAATGCTGATGCCTAAATAAGAAGCTCTGGAACGTACACCAGCACACCACTTGTGCAAGCAGCCCAATACCCCTGTCAGCTGCTTTATGGGAGGAGGTTGCTCTTGGCACACTGGTTTTGAGAGAGGGAGCTCCTTTCTCCTCAAGCGTCTTGTTTAGGTCCTATCTCAAGAAATTCCCTCGGTGTAAGAACATAAGAAGAGCCCTGGTGGATCAGACCAATAGTCCAGCATCCTGTCTCACACAGTGGCCAACCAGTTCCTGTGGATGGCCAACAACAAGGCATAGAGGGGCTGAGGCCTTTCCCTGAGGCTGCCTCCTGGCTCTGGGATTCAGAGGTTGACCACCTCTGAACGTGGAGATTCCCCTCAGGCACCATGGCTAGTAGCCATCGGTAGTTTTATCCTCCATGAATTCATATAATCCCCCTTTAAAGCTGTTTATTTGTGAGTCTGAACCTTACCTTCCTTCCAATGTATTTGAAAAAGTGTGCATGCACATGAAAGCTCATACCTTGAATAAAACTTTGTTGGTCTTAAAGGTGCTGCTGGACTCTAAATTTGTTCTATTCCTGAGGCCATCACTACATTCTCTGCCAGTGAATTCCACATTTTAATCACTTTCTGTGTAAAGTAGCATTTCCTTTTGTCTGCCCTGAACCTACTGCCCGTCAGCTTCACTGGATGCCCTGGAGTTCTAGTATTTGGGGACAGGGAGAAAATTTCTCTTTGGTCCCATTCAGATGGGCAGCTAATCCCGCCATTGGCCCGGCTCTAATTTGATCGTGATCCTTTTAATCCAGTGTTGCACAACCAGACAGCTCCCCTGTGAATCGCTTTATAATGTGCAGACTCCATGGTGGATTGTCTAGACGACGTCCACCTGAAGGAACTGCACAGTCGGGGTTATTCTGTTTGCGCATGCGCATATGTGCCTCACCATCTACTTGTTTTTCCGTGCATGTGCGGACTTGAATGTTAAAAGCACTGCCAGTGGTAACTTCCTCTAGGTGCCATTTGAATTAACAAAGTTCGTAAGTTTCACGGGCCTTCAGAAACATGAAATCATCCAGAACGTTGAGCGGAGACCTGCAGCCGTCGCACGTTTACGCGTTTATGCGCATACCACTAACAATTTTCTAAAATGGTGGCTGTCCGGAATGGTCTGGAGCCAGACCATCCCCATGGGCTGATTGTGCACTGGAACGACCAGACGAGGGAAAGTCCACCATTGGCCCATTGGCAAGCTTTAGACTGGACTTTCACCTCTATCTTTTTAGTACGGCTCCCTGGTGGGGATCAACGGGCTGATCACAACAGCGGCACATTTCCCAAATGTCGCTGTCTGGACATGCCCTTTAAATCCACCAGGCACTCGTGCCTGCGTCAGATCAAAAGAGCCATCTGATCACGACCTTTGTTAACTGTTCACCCCATGCTTTGCTGCTGTTGTTGTTCAGTCGCACAGTTGAGTCGACTCTTCGCAACCCCATGGACCACATCACGCCGGCCCTCCTGTCTTCTGTCGTGTTCCGGAGTTTCTTAGTTTCATGTTTGTGGCATCGATGACACTGTCTAACCATCTCATCCTTTGCCGTCCCCTTCTTCACCCCATGCATAATTGTATAAATCTCTATCATGTCTCTTTTCTAAACTGAGAAGTCCCAGGCTTTTCAGCCTTTCCTCATAGGGAAGGAGCTCCAACTCCCTCATCGTCTTGCTTGCCCTCCTCTGGACTTTCTCCAGCTCTGCAATTTCCTTTTTGAGATACCATGCGTCTCCCATGGCCCAGTTGGAGCTGGAGAAGCAGTAAGCAGATGCAGCTATCCAGGAAGAGAAAGAGCTGGTGGAACTTTGCAGCTGCCTGAGGGGAAAGAAGAAGCTGGGAGGGAGGGCCCCCCTGAAAATAGATGCTGCGGGGGGGGGGGGGATGATGCAGCTTTCCCAGCCCAGCACCATGTGGGCCTGGCTGTCTGCTCAGTGTGTACATTTGTAAATAAACAGAGAGCACAGACACCTCCCCCCCCCCCATCTCTAGAGCTCCAAAAGGAAACCAAACCCTACAACAGTGCCTGGAACTTCTCACAGCTCAGGGAAACGAAGGAGTGCAGAACAATGCAAAAGCCGCTCTCTTACTGAAAAAGAAAGACACCAAGCCAAACGAAAAAAGCGAGTCAGAAAGCGATAAACATTCTGGGGCTCCCTGGCTCCAGCCCAACGCCTCTGCCTCAGCTTATGTTTATTTCGTCCCCGCCGGGAGACCACGGTGTCATCCCCGAGGCTGGGGGAGCTCTTTGGATCGATACAGTCCGGCCTCTGTCTCTTCTTCTGGGCAACGATCACATCAGCGGGCCTGACACCGTGGGGCCACCTCGATCGTAGGCCTCGTAATACAGCGGCCCAGTGGATGCAGTTGGCTCTTTTTCTTCCAAACAAACCCTGTTGGGGGGAGCAGCCGAGCCACCGAGATCTGGGATTCAGAGCCTTATTATCTCTGCGGAATCTTCAAAGGGGTTGCCACAACAGTGAAAGCCTCTTTCAGCTGTTGGCTACCCAGGGGGTTTTTTTTCGGAGTTGTCGCCATGGAGACATGGCACAGGTACCATGTCTGTTTGCTGGCGCTGCGTTCTTTTCCGAGGGTGCCCAAAACGCTTGGCCTGCGAGACAGGCTGGAAGGAAAGGGGGAGGGGGGGGGATAGAGCCATATTCTCCAGATGGGTTTGTTTTTGTGGGATGTCAAAGGAGAAGGCAAAAGGGACAGCGGAAATGCAGGCATTGGGAACACTGGGCGCAAGGCAGCATGTGACATTTGTAAATAAAGGGAGTCTAGCGCTGATTGTGCAGCTGGAGAGATAGGGTTGCCAGGTTCCAGGTGGGGACTGGAGATCTCCTGCTATTGTGACTGATCTCCAGTCAATAGAGATCTGTTCCCCTGGAGATAATGGCTGCCTCGGAGGGTGGACTCTGTGGCACTGGACCCTGCTAAAGTCCCTCCCCTCCCCCAAATCCTGCCCTCTCCAGGCTCCACACCCCAAATCACAGAAATTTCCCAATCTAGAGCTGGCAACCCTAATTATGAGCATTGAAGGGGCTCCAGAATGTGCACACAGAGTAGGGTTGCCATCTGATGGGGCCCCGCCCCCAATGAAATGACCTGGAAGTGATGTCATCACACCGAGCACGTCGCACATGAGGACGCTTTAGCATTTGGCTAAAAACTCTATGGTGACCATAGAGTTTTTGAGCAAATGCTAGAGCATCCTCTGCACAACCTGGCCAGTACATCCAGGAACCCAGGCTGGAGCCCCCTGTTGGCAGCCAGGTAAGACCTGGCAACCCTAACACAGATAGTGTCCCCAAATGGAAGGGACATCTGTAAACATATGAAGGGGAGAAAAACTCCATCACAGCAGCCGGGTCAGTGTGCTCAAGGCTTGTAACACCTGAGCTATCCAGCCCCAGGCAATCACATGACATACACCTTGTTATTTATTTATTTATTTCATTCATAGGCTGCTTTTCTGACTGAGATTCAAAGTAGATTGCACCAATATAAAAACAATGTAGTAAGACTCGTGTAGTACACTCTAATGGCAGAAAGTGAAGAGGACCTCAAGAGCCTCTTGCTTAGGATGAAAGAGGAGAGCGCAAAAGTTGGCTTGAAACTCATCAAAAAAACTAAGATCATGGCATCCGGCCCCATCACTCCTTGGCAAATAGAAGGGGAAGTCATGGAAACAGTGACAGATTTCATGTTCCCGGGATCTAAGATCACTGCACATGATGACTGCGGCCATGAAATTAAAAGACGCCTGCTCCTTGGGAGGAAAGTGATAGCAAACCTAGACAGCATAATAAAAAGTAGAGACATCACCCTGCCAACAAAAGTTTGTATGGTCAAAGCAATGGTATTCCCAGTAGTAATGTATGGCTGCGAGAGTTGGACTATAAGGAAGGCCAAGTGCCAAAGAATAGATGCTTATGGATTATGGTGCTGGAGAAGACTCTTGAGAGTCCTGTGGACTGCAAGGAGATCAAATCTGTCAATCCTAAAAGAAATCAACCCTGACTGTTCCCTGGAAGGCCAGATCCTGAAGCTGATGCTCAAATACTTTGGCCACCAAATGAGAAGGGAGCACTCGCTGGAGAAGACCCTGAGGCTGGGAAAGACTGAAGGTCAAAGAAGTAGGGGACAGCAAAGGATGAGATGGCTAGACAGTGTTATTGATGCAACAAACATGAAATTAAGCAAACTCCGGAGCACGATGGAAGGCAGGAGGGCCTGGCGTGATGTGGTCCATGGGGTCACGAAGAGTCAGACTCAACTGTGTGACTGAACAACAACAACAACAACAACTGTGGTAGAATTAGCTACAAACCATAGAGTTTTGCGCAAAAACCAGAGTGTCGCTGCCTGATGTGCCTACATCACTTCCGGGTTACATATGTCACAGTTATTTCCAGCTTTTTAGAGGTAAGAGGGGGTAATTTGGGAGGGGGAGAGGAGTGCCCAGACCAGGGGATCTGGCCACCCTACATCCAGCTCACCAGTTCAGATAACCTTCTCAAGCCTGTAGTGGTGAGGCAGGTGCTGTTTTACCACAGTGGGTTGTCAACTTCAGGAAGGGAAATCCCAGGAGATTTGGGGGCAGAGACTGGGAAGGACAGAGTTTGGGGAAGGGGGGGAGTTCACAGAGGTGTGATGCCATAGAGTCCACCCCCCACCCCAACCCTGAAGCAGCCATTTTCTCCAGGGGAACTGATCTCTGTGTTCAGAGATCAGCTGTAATCCTGGGAGGACTTCAGGCCCCAGCCTGCCACCTGGAAATCCTAGTGGCTGGTGACCCTTCAGCTAGAGCCACCAACCTCCAGTTTTGTTTTGTTTTTAGGGCCAAATCTACACCTCTCCTCTGAAGTAGTTTGACTGCTGTCTTCTCCTACACTCATTTAACACTGGTTTCAGATTTCACTCCCTGGCTCTGAAGAGCAGTAAGCAACAGGATCTGTTTAAAGCAGTGTAATGCTAGCTTGACTACAGGAGGGCAATTAACGAATGTAGACGGTGATTTTTAAACTAGAACAAGTATGGTTTGAAACTAGAAACAGGTATAGATGGGTTTTTTTAAAAACTAGAATGATTCCAGCGGGAAAGTCAGATGTTGATTTGACCTGAATGTAGGGGAAGCCTGCGTCCTTAGATAGACCAATAGGATGCAGGAGCACTTTAAATAGCAAATCATGGGTGTTGGGTGTGTGTGCATGGGTGCGGTCGAGAACAGGGATATAAGCGGACCTGCGAATCCAGCTAAGCAGTCTAGTTCTGACCTCCTAATGAACTTATGAACTGATTTCACTACAACGCGTCTCTGGACCCAGTACTTTATAGCTTTATACTGAATCGGGCCGTTAGTGTACTAACATCAGTATCATCATAGAATCGTAGAGTTGAAAGGGACTTCCAGAGTCATCTAGTCCAACCCCCTGCACAATGTAGGAAATTCAGAAATACATCCCCCCCACACCCCCATTGACCGCTGTTCCATGCCCAACCTCAAGGATCCTGGAGCTAGCACTTTATGATTGTTTGCTTTTAACACTGTATCTATTTTAACTGCTGCTGTGTTTTGTGCGTCATTGGATTTTAACCTAGTTTGTAAGCTGCCCTGAGCCAGCCTTGACTGAGAGGGCGGGATACAAATTTGGTCTCCAGACCCCTCGCCATCTTCATTGCCCTCCTCTGGGCACATGCCAGCTTGTCTATATCCTTCTTAAATTGTGATGCCCAAAACTGAACACAATATCCTAGGTGAGGCCTAACCAGAGCAGAGTAAAGCAATACCATCAGTTTCATTGAGGAGGAGGTTGGACCAGATGGCCTCGTCCAGCTCTATGATTCTGTCTACTCAGACTGGCAGTGGCTCTCCAGGGTCTCAGGCTGAGGTCTTTCACATCACCTAAGGCCTGGTCCTTTTAAGTGGAGAAGCTGTAGGACTGAACCTGGGACCTTCTGCATGCGAAGCAGAGGCTGTTCCATTAAGCCACAGCCCATCTCCCAATCTGCCTGTGTGCTATATTTACCCTGGGGAAAGACTAGGTATAGTAGAGGAACAACAGTCTTCCCATCCTTAGTAATCCAAGAACCAGATGGTAATCTCCGCCATGCCATGTGGTTCTGGAGTCTGTGTTACCACGGGCCTCCCCTGACTCACAGCTTTCAGAAAGCCACAACTGAAGGCTTTGCATTTTTATTTTTAAAACCTCTCCCTCACATTCTCACACTCATTTTTTCCCTTCATGCGATCATTGAAGGGAGGGGGGAACCCGCCCACCCCAACATTCTTATAAGGAACTATCCAATCAAAGCCAATTATGTATTTAAATCAATGGGCTGGGGGACTTCTGGGCCAGATTGAATAATGGAAAAAACGTGCGCCTGTTGTGACAAACGGTTGTGCAAACTCATGATAAATTAATTTCCCCCAGTGGGGGGGAAAAAACCTTGCACACGATCCAAGGATGAATTTGTTGCGATGAGTGTTTTTCCGAGCATGCCGCTCGCTTGCGCCCAAGGTCATGTCCGCAGACAAAAAGTGAGCACACCCAATTTTGTAACGATGCAAAATGGCTAAGAAAATAAAACTAGTCACACAAGCCCCACGCCGATAGATTTTTTTTTTAAAAAAAAAATTCAGTTCCTAATGATTCTTCTAAGACAAAAAAGTGTAAATGGAAGAATTTAATTATAACAAGGCCGGATTAGCATCTAGTGATTTATGGGGTGTTTCAAACAAGCAGGCATGATCGAAGGCAGAAGACCATGTTGCCAATAAAATTAAAGACATGGCGCTAATGCATCTGAATGGCTTTATAATGTTCTAATTTAACACTACCTTGGCAAAGTAGACACGGGGTGGGGTGGGGGCGGGGGGAGACACAGTGTGACACTCCAGTTTCTTAGAGTGAATGATAAGGATTGCTAAAAAATTATGAGTCAGACTTCTAATGTTAGATTATTGTAAATATAATCACATTTTAAAAACACAACAACCGTAAGTACACGATGGCATTAATATATATACATATATTTACATAATTTATAGTCCACATAATTTATAGTCCACAATTTATAGTCCACTTAAGATGCTGAGTTGCAGACCTGAAGGTTGGAAGCTTGGCAGTTTGAGACCCAAGCGCCACCTGATGGAGTGAGCTCCTGTCTCTGGCCCCAGCTCCTGCCAACCTAGCAGTTTGAAAGCAAGAAATTGCAAGTAGATACATAGGTACCACTTCGGTGGGAAGGGAACAGCATTTCGTGTGCCTCGGCATTTAGTCATGCCGGCCACATGACCACAGAGAAGTCTTTGGACAGCGCTGGCTCTTTTGCTTGGAAACGGAGATGAGCGCCGCCCCCTAGAGTCGGATTCAACTGGCTTTCGAGCAAGGGAAACCTTTACCTTTACTTTCTTATTGGGGCTCAATGCAGTTCACATAGAGTCGGTCAATACAATCAACAGGATGCGGCGTCCAGTCAAATATGACATAGAATCTGGCTTATAGAACCAACCTGAAATTAAAAAAACAAAACAAAAACAGAACTGAAGCAAAGCAAATGGTTAACGTGACATATTAAATGATGTGAAAATTAGATTGCAGGATCCTAGTTTCAGCAAACTATACACAGCAGCGAAGACCACAAATCCCTAACAATTTTTCTAAGTGAACAAAGTTTGAGTCCAGTGGTACCTTTGAGACCAACCAAGTTTAATTCTGGGTATGAGCTTGCACAGCAAAAGCTTATACCCAGAATTAAACTTGGTTGGTCTTAAAGGTGGCGCTGGACTCAAACTATGTTCTATTGCAGGGGTGGCCAACCTGTGGCTCGGGAGCCACATGCGGCTCTTTCACACATATTGTGCGGCTCCTGGCAGGGCGGCTGGGGAAGCAAAGGGGAGGCATGCTTTTTCTCTCTTTCTCCCTTCCTTCCTTCCCTCCTCCCTCCCATCTATTTGCTTTCCTAGTTTCTCTCTCTCTCTTTCTTTCCACTTCTTTAATTCTTTCTTTCCATCTCTCTCAATATCATTAGCAAACAAGTAATATCATTATCAGTAACTGGTTTTCCTCATTTGTTTTTATTTTTGGCAGTCCCATTTAACGTTAATAAAAAGCAAATTTGCATATTTTAAAAAATAAAAACGTGTGTGTGATATTTGTTCCTGTCTTGCGGCTCTCAGACATCTGATGTTTATTCTATGTGGCTCTTACGTTAAGCAAGGTTGGCCACCCCTGTTCTATTGCTTCAGACCAACATGGCTATCCACCTGAATTTTTCCAAGTAACGTTGTGAATCAATTAGTACAGTGCAATTCTATTGCCTACCTAGAAAAGCTCTCTTGAATAATTCAGTCTTGTGTTGTTGGTGGAATGCCAGAAGAGCAAGAGCTTTCCTGTCCTTCTCAGGTAGGCCATTCCACAAAGTTGGGGCCACGACAGAGAAGGCACTTTGTATGAGCATTATATGCACGGTTCTCTCCCATCTTCACAAATAAACACACTGCTGGCAACAAGAAACCCCTTAGTCATTATGGATAGCACTAGGGCTCTTTTTCTCGGAGGAACTCCTTTGCATATTAGGCGACACACCCCTAATGTAGCCAATCCTCCAAGAGCTTACAGTAGCCCCTGTGAGAAAAGTTCTGTAAGCTCTTGGAGGATTGGCTACATTAGGGGGGGGTGTCGCCCAATATGCAAAGGAGTTCCTGCTAGAAAAAGAGCCCTGGATAGCGCTGAGAAGACCGTCTTATCGGCATGAAAAATGTGTGACAGTTTCTTTCCATGGCTTCCCTAAAAGAACCGTGGCTTGGAGAGATATTGAGCGTACTCTCAGAAACTCCTTCATCCTTTCCTGGTGAACTACAGCTCTCAGGATTTCCCAGGAAGAAGGAAGAAATGGGTCCAGTCTGAATGCAGTCCTGACACCCTGATATTATGCTGAGCTTATCTGACAGACATCCAAGGTGCCTGTCTTCATCCAACAACAGTCCGGCCTAAGGCTGTCAGGAGCTGGAGGCCTCCTACTGGCAGCTCTAGTTGCCCACTAACATTCCAAGTGGCGGGAGGAGAACATTTTTAAAAAAGAGCACCGTTGACTGTGCCCCTATGTCAGTCCCAGGGAAAACCCAAAAGTGGTATAGGGTAGCTCTAGGAATTCTCAGGAACTCTATGGTAAACTATAGAGTTTCTGGTGATTCCTAGAGCCACCCTATGTCATGTCCAGGTTTTTGCTGGAAGTGATGTAGGGACACAGCTGATTATGTCCCCCCCCCCCCCCATGTCCCTCCCAACACTCCTGTCAGATACAAAACTGGAATTTCCCTTTTTGGAGTCTGGGGTGAGAGGCTATCTACCATAGCTGGTAGCTTCAAGAGGGAATTAGATAAACATATGGAGCAGAGGTTCATCAGTGGCTATTAGCCACAAGGTATAGATAGGATCTCTCAATCTGGGGTAAGTGATGCTCTGTATTCTTGGTGCTGGGGGGGGCAACAGTGGGAGGGCTTCTAGTGTCCTGGCCCCACTGCTGGACCTCCTGAGGGCACCTGGTATTTTTGCCCACTGTGTGACAGAGTGTTGGACTGGATGGGCCATTGGCCTGATCCAACATTGGCTTCTCTTATGTTCTTATATAACCTTGCACCCCTAGATGGGTGTGATACCATATAGTTTACTCTCTAAAGCTCTCATTTCTTCCAGGGGAATTGATCTCTGCACACTGGAGCTAAGTTCTAATTCTGGGAGACTTCCAGGCCCCACCTTGAGGTTGGTAACCCTAAAGCACAACAGACGCTCGTGTGGTGCATATCATGGAAGACCGAAAGAGGAATCCTAACCAGGTTAACACAGAATTCTACTCAGATAGGCAAAATGGGGCTTACTTCCAGGAAAGTGTTCTTAGGATCACACTGTGAGGGTCCTGGCAATTTTTTTTGTTTTTTTGGAAAACAAATTTTATTATTTTTCCAGTTACAAAACTTTACATAGTTACTTTTGAAATATTATCATCACTATCCGTTTTTCTATGTAGCTATGTATTCCGATTACAATTCAAAAACTTTGAGACTTCCTGCCTCACCTATACCATTATATATATAATAGCAGTTATAAAGATTTAAAATTATTAGCTCTTACAGGTAACAAATTTGGTTACAGGGTCCCAGCAATATTAAGCACTTTTATGACCACTGATTTTGCTTAATCCTTCTATTGTAACCCGTGGTACTAAGAGGCGCTTCATTTGGGCAGGACCACCTTGCCTCCTGTTGTTTACTGTGACTGTTTTTTCAGCTGTGATCACCAAGCAACCACACGGGGTAGATCACTACTTGATCAAACCATGGGCATTATAGCCGACTGATGTGACACGTTCCAAGGATTACGGCGATGCTGAGTTGGAACGTTCTTTGGTCACAGTGGCGTTGCTCCAGGACTTCTGTTGTGCCGTCCGTTTTATCCCCCTTCCACGGAATTATTTCTGCTCTCAACTATGAATTCTGTCATCACTGTGGAAAGTATTGGAGTCGGGAGGCCGGTAATAGTGAAATCAGCGTAGCGGTTTATTGCGGGTCAAGATGGAACATGAGAAACCCCAGGCTCAGAGCCCTCTTTTATGCTGATCGGAGATAATCCCCTGACCACGCCCAAATGTCCTGACAGGACCTTAAGTCAGTGGTTGCAGTTCATAGGTCCCCTGCGGGAGACCTAGGCTCATGATTGGTGGTCGTTTAGGATCCGACCAGCTATTGTTCTACCTGGCCGAAGCTCAGGTAGATTCTGGCCATGTGCGCTGACCACGTGGCGTCACCATTACGAGAGTCCCTGAAGACCGCGGTCTTGACACACAAAAACTGAGATATTCTGAGGCCTCACCATCTCGATTCCTTTGTTCACGAAGGATTGAAGGCTGACCCTTCAATTGGATTTATACTTGTTTTTAAATATATTAAGTGAGGCCTTAAAAACTGGACCATTTTACCTGGGTGGTCTCTAATTATAACATTGTGTGTGTGAAGTGTGAAGTGCCATCAAGTTGCTGCTGACTTACAGGGACCCCAGCAAGGGACTTCCAAGGCAAGTGAGAAGCAGAGGTGGTCTGCCGTTGCCTTCCTCTTGAAGAGTCTTTGGTTGTGGTCACACGCACCAGATAAAATAGGTGGGGGGAAGTGAGGCTATTTCTTCCAGTGAAATTGGACCTGCAGTTGCACGATCACACAGACTTTTGAAGCTTTGAGCCCAGCCTGCCACTGCATGATCAGACAAAACCGCAGGTGAGTCAGGTTGTGTGGGGGTTCTTTGCCGTTTTTCCGATGCGCTTACAAGAGGAATCGATGAATCGCGCCTCTGCACTGAGGTCTCCCTATGGAGTGTGTGTGGGGTAGTGTGCTGATGCGCATACTGTGAAGAGGTGGGGAAACAACAGCATGGAGTCGGGATGGCCTGATCAGACCATCCCAATGCCATGAGAGCGTGCTGGAGCGATCAGACGTGGGCAAGTCCGTCTGTGGCCCATAGCAACCTGTTTGCTACCGGATTTTCCAAGGTGTCTTTTAACTCCGCTTCTGCAGCAGAGCAAACTGAGTTGTCGATGGCTGCAGGGCACTTCCCAGATGTTGTTGTCTGATCACGCTCCTTTAATCCACTCAGCATTCACACCTATGTCGGGGCTAATTGTGTGTGTGATCGCAGCCTTCCCTGGTGGCCTCCCTTCCTAGTACCGACCCTGGTGATCTTCTGAGATCTGACGAGATTGAGCTACACCAGGTCACCTTAGTAAGAATATTAAAATGGTGTGCTTTCCCTGACACACTTGCTGAGCAGCTGGAAAAATGCATCTGTTCTGTCACTTACCTCCCCTGGATTCTGGAGTTCCTTGATCTAGTGATTTCCACTGGGGACATCTCCACTGATTTCCCCTCCCTCCCACACCCAATAGCTTGTGAGCAGGGTCCCTAAAGGTCCAAATGCTCCCCCGTATTCATCAGCGGAGGCCTTCTTCAGAGGCTCCACTTCTCCTACATCCCCTTTTGAAGTGAGATGGGAGCTATGCAGGGCTTTCTCATTTGTAGAAGACCCACTGCACAGTTTCCAGCATCAGGACTTCTTTTCCCAGGCATTCCGTTGACTGGTTAGCTACTTGTGCAGATCTAGCTGCCTAGTACATTATTTTTCCTGCCCTTGCTCCAAGGAGCTCAGAGGGGCACCCATGGAACTCTCTTCCCCCTTGTTCTCCACAGCCTTGTGAGCAGTGTTTCCTCTAAGCTAAGTTAGTGTGAGCTAGCTCACAGTTTTGTAACCTCCAGCTCACACATTTTTGTCTTAGCTCAGGAAGGATGGCTGCAGAGCAAACTAATTTATGCAGTAGCTAAATCGCTTGCTCACAACTTTAATGCCAGTAGCTCACAAAGTAGAATTGTTGCTCACAAGACTCCACAACTTAGAGGGAGAATTGCTTGTGAGTAGGGTTGCAAATCTCCACGTGTAGAGCCGGGTAAGCCACTTTGAGTCTTTTTGAGGAGAAAAGTGACACAGAAAAGGCTGGAAGACCTCCCCTAAGGCGTTTACGAGAAACCTGGGGCCAATTCCTCTCTCTCAGCCTGACCTACCTCACAGGTATGGTTGCCAGCTCTGGATGGGGAAATACCTGGTGGTTTGGAAGGTGGAGCCAGAGAAGGGTGGGGTCTGGGGAGGGGAGGGACCTCAGCAGGGTAGAATGCCATAGACTCCGCCCTCCAAAGCAGCCATTTTCTCCAGGGGAGTTGATCTCTTTCATCTGGGGATCAGTTGTAAGAGCAGGAGATCTCCTGTCACCCAACCTGGAGCTTCTACAACCTCCAGTTTTTTTCCTGCAAAAAGTGTCATGGTGCCCACAGCTACCACACTGGGAACCCTTCTAGAAGGCTGGTAGGCACAATTGCCTTTTGCAGCTGCCATGCTTATTGTTCCTGTCTTTAATAATAGCTCTCTCTATATATTATAATTGCCCATTCGTGTCTCTCTTGCCTCAATGTTCCACATGCCCCCACAGCCTTTGGCTACCTCAACTGCCAGTCAGAAAGGGGTCCCTGGCCACTGGCTGCATGGCCTTCGTCACACCCTTCCTCCTGCCCACAGAAGCCCTGCCCAGCATCTCGCTCGCAGCATGCTGAGAGCTGCTGGACGGGCAGGACACACAGTTTGGATGTCACACCCCATCAATCCTGGTTGGAAGGGGAAGGACCATGGCTGGCCTCGCTGGCCTGCTGGGGCCTGGCCCGGGCAGGCAGCCGGCCGCACCTACTGCGTCCTCGCTGGGGGGGGGATGACCATGGGCTCCTTGATTGGGGGAAGACCGTGCCTGCCCTTGTTGGCCTGCAAGGAGCCAACCGCACACAGTGGGTCCTTGTGGGGGGGCTGCGGCAAGCCACGGCCTGCCGGCCGCTCCCAGAAGATCCTTGCTCCAGAGGGAGGAAGGGTCACAGCTGGCCTCGGTGGCCTGCCAGTACCTGGCCTAGCTTCCCCCTGGGCAGACGCCTGCGCCTAGGGTGGATCCTTGCTGGGCACCGGGGGGTTCCAACCAGTCACAGACTTTCGCCCTAACCTACCTCAAAGGGTCGTTGGGCACATCAAAAGGAGGGGAGGAGAATACTGTAGGCTGTTTTGGTCTACACTCCAGAGAAGATTGTGCTTTTACTCCTGGGAAAACAATTCCTCCCCATCTCCACATGAAGACTGGAGATCCCTCAGAATTACAGCTGCTCTCCACATGGAGATTAATTCCCCTGCAGAAAATGTTGCGCTCTGTGTCACTATCCCCTCCTGAGGTCACCACAGCACATTGACATTGAGTGCCCAAGGCCACGAAACTCGCCCACAGCCTCTTTCTAAAGCCCGTTGTATTTCTTTCCACAACGGGCCTTATTCCTAGTCTTTAATAAAGATAAAGTTCTGTCTTTATTAACAGCTGACCTGTCATTTTCTGGGTCAGCTGAAGTGTTTCTTTCTACTGGAGGCTGCTGAAGGCACCTCAGGGGGCTTCCTGAAGAGCCAGATGGGTGGGACTTCCCCAGCCATTAGTAGTCAGCCATTTCACCTGATGTTGCTATAGAAGAGCACTTTGCTGTTGTTGTTAGCCATCCAGTCGTGTCTGACTCTTGGTGATTCTATGGGAGGAGCCCTTTAACAAATGCCAGTGCATTTTTTACACAATTTAAGAACTATATATTGTAAATTAAACAGATTAAATAAATGTATTAGGAAAGGTTCCATTCTTTGGAAGCCCTTCCTACCATTTCAATGGACTAAAGCCACCATTCTTCTGAAACAAACTGAGAACGTGTTGTAACAACCTATGGCTAGAGAACATGAAGGCATTATGTACTTTGTGTCCAAAAAAGGAAGATCTGGTGCCACTACAGGATCTTGAAATCCAAGGTGACATGAAAAGTTCTTGCCGTGGTGCTCAGTCTGATGTTTGCCAGCTCTGGGTTGTGGAACACCTTGAGGTTGAGGGGTGGAGCCTGGGGAGGGTGGGGTTTGGGGGTGGAGGGGTCTCACCAGGAAACAATGCCATAGAATCCATCTTCCAAAGTAACCATTTTCTCCAGGGGAGCTGATCTTGGTTGTTTGGAGGTCAACTGAGTGGGAGATTTCCAGGTGCCACCTGGAGTTGGCTACCCTAATTCACACAAAGAGGCCACCAATGGTCACACAGCTTCTAAGTGCATAGCATGGTTTCTGTTTCTGGTGGGTAGCCGTGTTGGCCTGAAGCAGCAAAACAAAGTTCGAGTCCAGTGGCGCCTTTAAGACCAACAAAGTTTTGTTCAAGGTATAAGCTTTCGTGTGCAAAGCACACTTGTGCTGCTTGCAAATCGGCCAGTTCTTGGGCGTTCTTCCCACCCACCCCCTCCTTGATCTTCTAAGAATCCAGCACAGAAAAGCCTAAGCCATCAGTGTAATTTGCAAATGACCCTCAATTGCAGGGTCCGTTAGTGTGGATATATTCACCAGACGAGGGCTTAATTAAGTGTGACCAAAACACCTGGATGATAATGAGACCTGCCAGATGTCAGAATTTGACCAGGACAGTTTAGGCTGGCCTTGTTTTCTTTTAAATCTGTGAGTCGGGATCATAACCTCCTAGGGGCCCAATCCTAGAAGAAGAAGAAGAAGAGTTGGATTTATATCCTGCTCTTCACTCGGGCCGATTCCGCACAAGTGCTTTGCTTCCCTTTCCTCCCGGGTTTAATTGGTCTGAATCAGTGTGTGCGTTTCCGCATTACATGAATCTGACCCAGGTTGATGCCGGTTCTTCATTTCCGCATCTGTCCCTGCCCCGAAACTTGAGCCCCCGCCCGTCTCCCCCTTTTTTAATGTAGGCGGAGTTGCGTTATGACATTGTGATGCAACAAAGCCATGATTCCAAGCCCGCGAGAATCATCCGTGTAAGAAAAAAAAAAAGCTTGTGCCAGAATTGGAGGGGAAATGGAGGGTGGGAAAGGGATAGCAAATGGAGGGGCAACATGCAACACTAACACATGTAACCCCTGCAAAAATTGTGTCCACACCACCACGCCACCTGCAATACATTGGTACCGCATAAAATGTTAACCACACCACAATGGATCAATGTTGTGTCGTGTTGTTGTAATGCAATGTTGGGGGGGGGGGACAGCTCGCGCTGCACCTCAAAGCCATCAATACATATTTTTATAGTGGCATTACTCAGGCATGACTTTTGTGCAAAAGATGCAACACAGAAATGTGCAGACATCAACAACAAAAGTACATTTTTAAAAAGACAGTCAACGGTGGATCAATGTCATGTCGTGTTCTTGTAATGCAACAAAGTGGGGAACAAAAAAAAACCCCGCTCGCGCCAGGGTGGGAAAGGGGAGGGAAAGGGGAGAGAAAGAAGCAGAGGGGCGTTAAAGGGGTGGAGCAAGAAACCCTGATTTCGGAGTTCCCCACTTGAATGCCCTGACTTCACTCCCGTGGCAAAAAAAACCCCTGATAATCCCAGAAACGGAAGATCCGGGGGAAACAATGATTACATTCGGGCCAACTGCAGACCCGGAGCAACAAGTGGGGAACTGTTGCTCTGCCCCGGATTTTATCAGGGAGTGACACCACAGCAACAACTAGTGCGGAATCGGCCCCGGAGTCTCAGAGAAACTTACATTCTCCTTCCTTTCCTCTCCTCACAACACCTGTGAGGTAGGTGGGGCTGAGAGAGCTCTGAGAGAGCTGTGACTGACCCAAGGTCACCCAGCTGGCTTCACGTGGAGGAGTGTGGAATCAAACCCGGTTCTGCAGATGAGAGCCCATCCCTCTTAACCACTACACCAAACTAGCTCTCTATATGATATTACCTCTAAGTCCAGTTTTGTGTGCTGACCTGGATGGCCCAGGCTAGCCTGGTCTTGTTAGAGCTCAGAAGCTAAGCAGAATCGGCCCTGGTTTGTACTTGGGTGGGAGACCACCAAGGAAGTTCGGGTAGCTATGCAGAGCCTGGAAATGGTAAACCACCTCTGAACGTCTCCTGCCTTGGAAACCACATGAAGACTTGCCATGAGTCAGCTGCAACGCGACAGCATTTTCCACCCCCAGTTTTGTCATTGGTAGATCCCTTTGCTTTTAACGATTATCTCTTCAAAGCCTTTGAATATACATTTCTGTGGATAATTTAATTGTTTCAGTTTAATCAGATTAGCCTGTAGGCATCTTGCTGCTCTTCTGCCTCCCACTGGAAATTCTCTCCTCCTCAGAGTTGAACTTGGCTAGAAAAACGCCCCGGAGGGAAGAAGCTACAAGCCATGGGGAAACTTTGACTCCGCTCACCAGGTGCCCCTTCTGTCTAATCCCCGGCTCCATCCCCGTCCCCCCTGTCCTTTAAACATGTTCAGTGTACCCCAGTAGTTAGACAAATGGGTCTGACACTGTCCCATCTTTGTTGTACATCACAAACCACGTGGCTTCCCAAACAGGGCCATAAATTTCACGATTTTTTTTGAGAGACAAAATGCAGAAGCGATATTTCAAAGTGATTCCCCTGTCTATTGGAATTTGTGGTTTTTAAAATGTTTTTTTTTTTTTTTTTACAAAAAAAGATGTTTTCCACTCATGGTTTGTATCGGGGCACATCTGTACGGGAGTGTATTAGTCATATTATTGTTTTTAATTATGTGGTACGGAACAATCCTATATCTAAGCGCATTGTTCTCTCCCACCATAGAGGGGGAAGTGTTGCTATGTACTTGACTTGTGAATCAGCGTAATTTTCTTCCTAGACCAAATTGGGATTGATGTACTTATTCATTTTTGGCCCTTTGGCCTACCGTAAAGTTAATTTAGCCTGAGGTAGACGTTGCTACTTAGGTTAAAAAATCAATAAAAAAATTGGAAAAACTGGTTTCCCCCAAAATAGGCTGCAGTCACACACACTAAATAATTTACTTTCAGTGCACTTTCAGACTAGATTTTTACTGTGTGAACTGGCAAAATCCAGTTGGAAAGCAGATTGAAAGTGGATTCTTTAGTGTGTGTGACCCCAGCCATAGATTGCCTAAGTGGTTGTATGAAGCCTTTAACATGCACAGATCATTTTAATTAATTCAAGTGGTGGTGGAAAGTATAGTCAAGTTGCAGCCAATGTATGGCAACCCTGTAGGCTTCCAAGTCAAGAGACTAAGAGAGGTGGTTTGCCATTGCCTGCCTCTGTGTCATGACCCTGGACTTCCTTGGTGGTCTCCCATCCAAGTACAAACCAGGGCTGACCCAGCTTAGCTTCCGAGAACTGATGAGATCAAATTAGCCTGGGCCATCCAGGTCAGGCCTGATAATTTGAGTAGATAGTTTCTGTGGGTCGCTACATTGCTCTGCAGTCGAACAACGAGGTTCAAATCCAGTAGCACCTTAAAGACCAACAAGATTGTCAACACAGAAGCATTCAAGAGTTAAAGCTCCCTTCGTCAGATTCAAGGTGACTTGTACCTGGTGTGGGGTTGCCAGCTCCAAGTTGTGAAATGCTGGGAGAATTTGGGGGTGGAGCCTGGGGAAGGCGGTGTTTGGGGAGGAGGAAGAGAGGAGGAGGAGGAGATTGGATTTATACCCCATCCTTCACTACCCAAGGGAGTCTCAGAGTGGCTTACAATCTCCTTTCCCTTCCCCTCCCCACAACAGACACCCTGCGAGGTCGGCGGGGCTGAGAGAGCTCTCGGGAGAACTGCCCTGGAGAGAACAGCTGGTACAGAGCTAAGGCTTGCCCAAGATCATCCAGCAGGTGCAAGTGGAGGAGTGGGGAATCAAACCCAGTTCACCCAGATTAGAGACCGCGCTCCTAACCACTACACCAAACTGGCTCTCAAGGGACCTTAGTGAGGTATAATGTCCAAGCGACGATTTTCTCCAGGTGAACTGATCTTTATCACCTGGGGATCCGTTTTAATCCCAGGAGCTCTCCGGCCAGCACCTGGAGGTTAGCATCCCTCATCTGATGAAAGGAGCTTTGATTCTTGAATGTTTCTTCCCTGAAAACCCTGTTGGTCTCTAAGGACTCAAATCAACTTGGGCAGAGGATAGTCTTCAATGACATTTAGGAACTGTCACCTATACAGTAACGGGGGGCGGGGGTGTCTTCTGCAGTTTCCAAGTTTACCCAGTGCTGTCAACGGCCGGCCACATGTTGTTTTCACAAATAAGTCGGTTCTCCCCCCCTCCCCCGCCCTCAAAAGTGCTGACATCACGCCCAGTGCCAAAGGAAAGGTCCTTTGTGTAAAGCGATTGTGCAGAAATATGTCTACGTGATGCTGAACTCAGCAGCGGCATTCCAGCTGGCTCGGGAAGACTGGAAACCTCTGTCTCGCCTTTCATGTGGCTGAGTGCGGAGTGATCAAATGGGGCGGCTGGCTTTACGGGGCAGGGCAAGCCCCGGTGGTACCCACAAGCCGAGATCAAGGGCCCCGTAAAAGTGAATGTGACAAGACAAGGGGAAATCCAGCAGATGTCGGGCGCAGTCTCCTGAGCCACGCTTCCCCACAACCTGGAGTTCTTTAAATGGAACCAGCCCTTGTGCCGATTCAGTGATCAGTGGACAGGGGGCATTTTGGAGTCTGCAGGCAAGATGCAGGGATGAGGTCATCACACAGGGACACTGTGGCCGGACTCTTCCCGGTCAAACTGCAAAGTGGAATAACCCCCCAACTGGGGGGAAAAATCCTGCATATAGAAAACTAGAAGGTAAAGACCAGGATTATAATCTAGCCTGCTCCTAGAGGGCCAGCATGGTGTAGTAAAAGTGGCAGACTTTAATCTGGAGAACTAGGTTTGAAACACCACTCCTCCAGATGAAGCCTGCTGGGTGACCCTGGGCCAGTCACAGTTCTCTCAGAGCTCTCTCAGCCTCACCTGCTTCACAAGGTGGCTGCTGTGGGAAGAGGAAGGGCAGGAGATTAAAAACCAAGTTGAGATTCCTTAAGGCAGAGAAAGGTACAGGTAAAGGTTTCCCTTGCTAGAAAGTCGGCCGAATATAACTCTAGGGGGTGGTGCTCATCTCTGTTTCCAAGCCAAAAAAACAGCGCTGTCCTAAGACATTTCCGTGGTTGTGTGGCCGGCATGACTAGATGCCAAGGCCCATGCAACCCTGTTATCACCCCACCGAAGCGGTACCTCTTTATCTACTTGCAATTTCTTGCTTCCGAACTGCTAGGCTGGCAGGAGCTGGGGCCAGAGACGGGAGCTGGCTCCGTCACGTGGCACTCGGGGTCTTGAACAGCCGAGCTACTGATCTTCCATTCTGCAGCTCAGCGTCTTAACCACTGAGCCACCGCAAAGCAGGGTATAAAAAAACAACTGTCCTTCTTCTTCCTTGACACCCTGTGAGGTTTTTTTCCCACAGGAGCGGAAAGGCTTTCTAAAACGATACCATTCTTTACTTATATTCTGAACTGGCAGATTCCTGATTTACCATGGAATAAGCTGTTCGTCCTATGAGAAGAAAAGGGTCACTGGAAAAGACAATAGTGCTAGGGAAAGTTGAAGGCAGCAGGGAAAGAGGAAGACCCCACAGGAGGTGGATTAGGCAGTGGGAGAGAAGAGAAGAGAGAGAAGAGGAGATTGGATCTATACCCCTCCTTTCACTACCCGAAGGAGTCTCAGAGCGGCTTGCAGTCTCCTTTCATTTCCCCTCCCCACGACAGACACCCTGTGAGGTAGGTGGGGCTGAGAGAGCTCTTTCCAGAACTGCTCGTGAGAGAACAGCTCTGAGAGAACTTGTGACTGACCCAAGGCCATGCCAGCAGCTGCATGTGGAGAAGTGGGGAATCAAACCCAGTTCTCCCAGACTCGAGTCCATGCTCCAAACCACTACACCAAACTGGAAGAATGGAAGATGCATTGAATGCATGAAAAAAGGCATGAAAAAGGACTGTCACAGCACTAGAGAAGTTGCATCATCCCTCACACCAGCAAGCCAAGAGGGTCAACAGTGTTCAGGAGCCCATTGAAAGACTCAGCTATTTTTTTTCCAAGTCTATCTCCTCGTTCAGACCATAAGGTACCAAAGTATTCGATGTAAAAATCCAGACAGTCTCTGGTCCATTCTGCATCTGGTATTCGCTTCACATTTTATCAGCATTCAACCTGGTTCTCTCCCACCCACCCACCCACCCGCCTTGGAATATCTGTTTTCATTGCATTGCCTCAGATCCTGGTTTCTGCACTTGCTACTGTCCGCTTGCCATCTATTTTGTTTTCAACTGCTCGCTTCTGCATTGGTATGCAGATTTTCCTGTGTCAGTACTTGCCTCAACGGTCATTAGCCACCTGAGCCAAGTAATTCATGGTGAGGTGATAAATACAGAGGGGGAAATAGGGGCCAGGGGAACAGATAGAGATCCATGAAGCTGTGTCATGTTGTCTGCTCACTGTTCCCTTCAAATCGGAAGCAGAGGAAGGAAAACGAACCGCTCAAAACCACATTCACATACCTCGGGGGGGAGAGACACCGCACTGACTGTGAAGCCACCCCTGAGTGGCCATAAATCTATGCAGAAGGTACGATAAAACCCGATCAGCAAAGCGGCATGCAGTGTAGAGGGAGACTAACCTCCCAACGTGGCGGTGGGAAAACTGCGAGGAAGGAGGTGCAGAATCAGCCTCTCTGTTCTTTAGAAGCCAGTGCAGCTGCAGATCCAACATCTGTAGACCTGAGCAAGATAATAGGACATTTTGGATGACATTAATTCAGGGGGTTGCCCTAAGACGGTAATAACTTGACGGCCCTGAACACACAACACAAGCTGTTTGTCCAGTTTTGGTCCTCAGTGCGATACTTGGAAACTCTTGCGTGGTGACTTCAGTTCAGGCCGTTTGTCTTTCTGTTCTTTCGTCAGGCGTTCCTGCAAGGATGTGCAAGGGGGGGGGGGAACTGTCCCAGTAGGCCAATCAGTGCCACAGGACAGTCATTCGGGGCAATCTGTTGAGCAGACCACCTTGCAATGGCCAATCAAGATGTACTTTTGGTGGAAGAAGAAATCAGGAAGGAGCCAGAGCCTTTCCTCCCAATTGTCCGTGCTTCCCCAGGGAGGCCCCCTCCAGCCTCAGGAACAATGGCAACGGACTGTGTCCGCATCCTCCATCTTTGTTTAGTTAAATCAAAGCCCACCTGCTTCCCATCTTCGACGCGATCCACCCCCAAATTCCCTTGGCATTCTTCGAGCAGTTTTCTCCCGGCCATTTCTGTCTTCACTTGTTGCTTTATTTACAACGGCTACAACTTACAAATAAATAGTCCTACGACAGCAATCCCCAACATCCGTAGACAATCTGGAACCAGTTTTGTGCCTCGACCCAAATGAAAATGAGCTTGGATTTATCATTGCCCTCTTCGCTAATAAATCGCGCCAGAGAACAAAGCATCCGGTAATTAAACAGAACGGTGCATAATCCCCCCAGACAAATCAATGGTGCGCTATGGGGCTGCGTTCTTAGCATTCGGTGTCTCCGAGGCATGTTTTGCATTGTCTGTAACAGTTTATGAGCCATCCTGAACTCAAGGATGGACAAGAGGGAAATCTATAAATCTTAAAGTTTCATTTGTCCATCTCCCCTATGGAGTGATCTTTTTGCAGGGCTTTTTTTGTAGAAAAAGCCCAGCAGGAACTAATTAGCATTATAGGCCACTCCCAAAAGTAGAAACTCATTAGCATATTAGGCCACACCCCTGACCGCACAGGTCCCTCCCAGGATCGGCTTCCCCAGGGGCCCCGCGGCTTGCGCGGCGCATGGGGAACCCAAGGGAAGGAAGGCAGTTTCTGGATTGGCTTCCCCAAATGCCCCGCAGCTGTGGGGCCCCTGGGGAACCCGAGGAGGGGAGGCAGTTAAAACTGCCTTCCCTCCCTGAATCGGCTTGGCTTTCCCAGGCGCCCCGCGGCTTGTGAGGCACCTGGGGAACCCAAGGAGGGGGAGGCTGCAGGCGTGGCCAACTCGGAAGCCAGCCAGAACTCTGTTCCTGTGCATTCCTGCCCAAAAATAGCCCTGGCTTTTTGTATATGAGTCGCAAACATAAACAAAGAGGAGCACGGAGATTCCTTGAACATAGGTGGTCAGCAGAATTGTGACTTTTTCCTGAGCTCTGTCACTTCAGAATGGCTGGAAGAAGAAGAGTTGGTTTTATACCCTGCTTTCCTCTACCCTAAGGAGTCTCAAAGTGGCGAATTAATAATAATTAATTATTATCGTGTGGCATTGTATGTAGTATAGTCAGGAGATCCTAAGATTGTCTGGAAACCTAAAGTTCTAGCTCTTTGGCATTATGCACCACTAGGTGGTGAGCTAGACTTGTTTGTAGGGGCTGAGGGAGCTCAGAAAGAGCTGTGACTAACCCAAGGTCACCCAGCTGGCTTCATGTGGAGGAATGCCGAATTGAACCTGGTTCTCCAGATTAGCGTCCATCACTCTTAACCACTACCCCATGCTGGCTCTCAAAAAAGCTTACAATTGCCTTTCCCTTCCTCTCCCCACAACAGGCACCTTGTGAGGCTTGTAGGGCTGAGAGAGTCCTGAGAGGACGGGGACTGGCCCAAGGTCACCCAGCAGGCCTCCTGTGTCTCAGAGCGGCTGACCATCGCCTTCCCTTCCTCTCCCTACAACAGGCACCTTGTGAGGCAGGTGGGGCTGAGAGAGCCCTGAGAGGACGGGGACTGGCCCAAGGTCACCCAGCAGGCCTCCTGTGTCTCAAAGCGGCTGACCATCGCCTTCCCTTCCTCTCCCCACAACAGGCCCCTTGTGAGGCAGGTGGGGCTGAGGGAGTCCTGAGAGGACTGGGACTGGCCCAAGGTCACCCAGCAGCCTTATGTGTCTCTAAGTGGCTGACCATTGCCCTCCCTTCCTCTCCCCACAACAGGCACCTTGTGAGGCAGGTGGGGCTGAGAGAGTCCTGAGAGGACGGGGACTGGCCCAAGGTCACCCAGCAGGCCTCCTGTGTCTCAAAGCGGCTGACCATCGCCTTCCCTTCCTCTCCCCACAACAGGCCCCTTGTGAGGCAGGTGAGGCTGAGAGAGCCCTGAGAGGACGGGGACTGGCCCTAGGTCACCCAGCAGGCATCATGTGGAGGAGGAGTGGGGAATCAAACCTGGCTCTCAAGATTAGAGTCCACCACTCTTAACCACAACACAAGGCTGGGGAGACTGCGTAGGTGAAAATGCTCCCACGTATCCCATGAATATATGAAGTTGCCTTACACTGAATCAGACTTTTGGTCCATCAAGGTCAGTATTGTCTCCTCAGACTGACAGTGGCTCTCTAGAGTCTCAGGCAGAGGTACTTCACATCACCTACTGCCTGGTCTTTTTAAGTGGAGATGTTGGGGATTGAACCTGGAAGCCAGTTTGTTGTAGTGGTTAAGTGCGCGGACTCTAATCTGGGAGAACCGGGTTTGATTCCCTGCTCCTCCATTTGCACCCGCTGGATGACCTTGGACAAGCCATAGTTCTGACACAGCTGTTCTTGAAAAAGAGCAGTTTCTGTCAGAGCTCTCTCAGCCCCACCTACCTCACAGGATGTCTGTTGTAGGGAGGGGAAGGGAAAGGAGTTTGTTAACTGCTCTGAGACTCCTTTGGGTAGTGAAGGACAGGATATAAATCCAATCTCTTCCCTTCTCTTCCCTTCTCTCTTCTTCTGCATGCCAAACAGAAGTCTGTATAAAATGAACAAGGGAGAGAAGAACTTTTCGCTTCCTCTCCCTGACATGTTATTTCTGCACAGGTAAAGAGGATTTCCCTCCTCATGGGTGTTCAGCAAGCAGGCCATGCATGGCTTCCCCCAAAGACTAAAGCAGACTTGCCCAGGAAAGATCTTACTCCCTGGTTTAGCTGAATGTCCGGACTGGCCTAAGTGTGTCCAGATGTGCTCATGCAGGGCTGGCTTCGCATGCTTTGGGGGAGAGTCAAACAGCAAGATGGTCTCTCCCCAGCTGTCTGATAGGCACCTGTCCCTGCCCACATGAGTGAGCCCCTTCTCCAACCAGTAAAAATCAGGAAGAGCTGTCATTCATGCTCAGGGCATCATTCATTCTGAGGGTCCCCATAAATCAGAAGCAGTGTTCCCTCTAAGCTGAGTTGGTGTGAGCTAGCTCACAGCTTCTTAGCCTCCGGCTCACACATTTTTCGTCTTTGCTCGGGAAGGACGGCTCCAGAGCAAACTAATTTATGCAGCAGCCAAGTCACTCGCTCACAACTAGAATGCCAGTAGCTCACAAACTAGAATTTTGCTCACAAGGCTCCACAGCTTAGAGGGAACATTGGACTCAGAAGTGGCTTATCAACACTTAACAAATGCACTCCCAGGGGCATAGAGTTTTGTAAATTCCGGGGGGGGGGGGGCTCTTTAGCGCGTGTGCAAAGCACGCGTACTCGCTGGGGCAATGTCTCCCCCCCCCCGCTGGGAAACCTCCGTGCCTCCCCGGGCCCTTCCGAGGCCCGCCAGTCGCTGCTGTCAGGGCCTCTCCCCCCCCCCCCACTCCTTCCTCTCCCTTCACCGGGAAAAGAGGGAGGTAGAGGGAAGGATGGAAGAGAGGCCAGGCGGGGGCGGGGAGAGGAACCAGCAGCAGCAGCTGCCGGCCTCAGAAGGGCCCCGGGAGGCGCGGCGGCAGGCACTACATTTTCCCAGGGGGGGCTCAGTCCCCCCCGGGAAATTTCGGGGGAGGCTCAAGCCCCCCCGTAGTCTATGCCTCTGAATACGTTTACGCAAGAGCAACCCAATGGACGTGAACAGGTCCTTGTTAATCAGCAGCTGACACTGAATCAGATCGTAGGGGTGGGGTTCAGTGGTAGAACATCCGTTCTGCATGCAGGAGGTCCCTTGGTATTTGCACTTACCAGGATCAGGCGGAAGGTGACATGCCAAGCCTGAGACCCTGGAGAGTTGCTACCAGTTTGACGACAGGGATTCATGTGTGTTGGGTTCATCTAGCTGAGCATGGTCTACTCTGACACGTGCGTCTCCCAGGTACATTAGCCTAAGGGCTTTTTCAGCCAGACATGCTGGGGGTTCAATCTGGGACCTTCTATTTGCAAAGCATGAGCTCTACCACTGAGCCATGACCTTTCCCGGCCCAGATCTTTGGAGACGCCACCAGCTCTTTCTACCCACTCTCTCCATTGGGTCAGGCTCAAACAAGCAATTGTCGGTTTCTCTCAAACACAAACACAAATAGGCCTACTTATGACCTATTTACATTTGCTCTGTTAATATACCCCAGGAAAGGCACGATTAAGGCGAGTTATGGCAAGCAGGGAAAGGTGCTTCGCAAACAGAAAAGGGAGCAATGAGTGACTGTTTAGTGCTAGAACTTGAGGTCAGCTGGGGCAATGAGCTTCTCTTATTTATTTTTCGGTAGGTATTTGTGGGTGTGGGTGGGTGGGTGGGTACTTGCATGCCTGGAAGTCAAGGTGACTTCTGACGACCTCTAGTGGGGTTTGGACTAGGGTTGCCATTCCCCCAGTGGGGCCAGGGGATCCCCTGATTTTGAGCCCCCCAATTTGCCGTGGCCCAGCTGGCTGCAGGGCTCATTTCGTAGCAGGAGCTCCTTTGCATATTAGGCCACACACCCCTAACGTAGCCAATCCTCCAAGAGCTTACAGAGCTCCTCTTACAGGGGCTACTGTAAGCTCTTGGAGGATTGGCTACATTAGGGGTGTGTGGCCTAATATGCAAAGGAGTTCCTGCTAGAAAAAGAGCCCTGCACGGGGGAAGCCCCACCCCCGAGAAGCTCCCTCCTGGCACCCCCCAGGAATGACGTCATCGTGTTTCCGATGTCGGGGGTGATGCTATAGATTTTGGGCAAAACTGTTATGGTTTTGAGGCCCAAAAAAGAGGAAGGACCGGGAGTCCCCCTGCCAGCAGCCAGGTAGGACCTGGCGACCCTAGCTAGGATGTTTCAGAGAGGAGGCTTGGTATAACCTGCCTCTGCGTCCCGAGCCCTGGTATTCCTGGGAGGTCTCCCATCCGAGTACGTGCCAGGGTCAGCCCTAGCTTAGCTTCCGAGATCTGACGAGATCGGGCTTGCCTGGGCTGTTAAGGTCAGGGCTCTTATTTGTATGAAACTCATTTCTCAACATACGAGGAAGAAGAAGAAGAAGAAGAGGAGATTGGATTTATACCCCACCCTCCACTCCCCAAGGGAGTCTCAGAGCGGCTTACAAACTCCTTTTCCCTTCCCCTCCCCACAACAGACACCCTGTGAGGTAGGTGGGGCTGAGAGAGCTCTTTCCCAAGCTGTCCTTGAGGGAACAGCTGGTACAGAGCTATGGCTTGCCCAAGGCCATCCAGCCAGGTGCAAGTGGAAGAGTGGGGAATCAAACCCGGTTCTCCCAGATTAGAGTCCGCGCACTTAACCACTACACCAAACTGGCTCTCAAGGAGGAAGGGGAGGCATCCAGGTCTCTCTCCCTAACTGCTCCTCCAAAGCCAGAGGCAGGGTTGGGTTCTTCCATGGAGATAAGAACACCAATCTCTACTCGCCGACCCCAATGAAGACCATGCAAGGTAGTCACTAAGGGGGGGGAATGGATTCATATCTTACGGGGGACAGGTTAAAGCACCTGGCAAAACCAAGGTATATGATTGTGTTGTACTGAACTCATTGCTCCAGCACCAGAATTCAATGAACACTATTTTAGGGGTAAATGTTTGAGGGGCTGTGGCTCAGTGGTAGAACATTTGCTTGGCATGTAGAAGGTCCCACACTGAGTCCCCGGCAGTCTTCCCTCTAAGCAGAGTTGGGGTGAGCAAGCTCACAGTTTTTTAGCCTATGGCTGACAGATTTTTGTCCTAGCTCAGGAACGAGGGCTCCAGAGCGAACTCATTCATGCAGTAGCCAAATCACCTGCTCGCAACTTTGATGCCAGTAGCTCACAAAGTAGAATTTTCGCTCACAAGACTCCACAGCTTAGAGGGAGTACTGGTCCCCGGACTGTAAGCGCTCGGCCTGTAGCTTTCCCCTCCTGGACTGGGGCCAAGGTCTTTAATTCTTTTCTCAAGGACTAGCAACAGAGTAGCAGAGTCCAATCCCCCCCCCCCCAAAAAAGTTATTTTAATGGTGTATCTGGCTTGAGAAAGCGAATACGAAAATTCCCACCGAACACAAAGGTCTGTTAGGTTCCAAAAAGCTCTGGAGGATAACCGGCGATTGTGTATGTGTTTTATTCCCGGGGTGGGGGTGGGGGATTTCATGGACTGTACATCCACTAACCTTTGGAGGCCCATGTGTCACATCCAATTAGAAACGGACCTGAATTGGAAGAGCAGAGCTGAACTTGTTGGGAAGATCTGTCCCAGTTCCAACCTTTGCAGTTCTGGGCAACTCTGCTTTCAGTCAAGCCGCATAATGGCTGCCAAAGTCACTCAGCATTATTTCCCCGAGGCTGTAAGGAAATTTAGATCTCTGGAAATGGGGAAGCGACCAACAGAACAGTCCTAAGCTGTGTTAACCCTTTCCAAGTTCATTGAAGTCAATGGACTTAGAACCGGGGGGGGGGGGGTTCATCCCGTTTAGGATTCCAAACTATGCTCTTTGCAGTTCTGCTCTAAACCTGAGGTGGATTCCATGTTGGCTGACGTGGGGGATGGGACTGGAGGAGTAAGAGTCTTCAGCCCTTAAGATTTGTGTCTTAGAAAGTGAAACATACAACTCTACCAACTTCCCATTGTACTAGCTGTATTCTTGTTGCTTGGGGGGTAAGAGTGGGAGGGCTTCTGGAGTTCTGGCCCTGCTGGTTGACCTCCTGATGGCACCTGGTTTTTGGCCACTGTGTGACACAGAGTGATGGACTGGGTGGGCCATTGGCCTGATCCAACATGGCTTCTCTTAGGTCCTTATTTGCATTCTCCCTCAACAAATCTGGGGTAAGTTTAACTGTCAAGCCCAAATCCTCTCTTCCAGCCTCCTACTAATAAAAGTCACAATCCTGGAAATATACATTTTTCTTCTTCTTTTTTTAAATCTCCCTTACAGTACTAACTAGTAAAGATGCCAGCCTCCAGCTGGGACCTGGGGATCCCCTGGAATTCCAGCTCACCCCCAGACTACAGAGATCAGTTCCCCTGGGGAAAATGGCTGCTTTGGAGGGTGGAGTCTGTGGCATTGTACCCCACGGAGGTCCCTGTCCTCCCCAGGCCTCACTCCCCAGATCTCTAGCATTTTCACAGCTTGGGGCTGGCAATCCTACCCCTCATCCCCCAACCAGTGGCCAGGGGGAACCTGGCAACCCTACTAATTAGGGATCAAATCTAAGCAAATGCAAGTTGTGAAATGTTAGATTTCCAGAAAGGAAACTGATGTTGCATCCCTTAATACCAGGGCCCAATTTTTACTGGCAGTTACCCACTAAAAATCTGCCGGGTAGCTTTTCAAAGCACGTAAGACAAAACCCCCCCCAAAAGTGTAACACAAGAGGCATTTAATAACAAAACATAACATTCAGCGATTTATCACACCCACTCTCTTCCCTCCCATACACACACACACACACATGTGCGTCCGCTCACAATCTAACCTCTAATTAACATCTAGTACCAACAGCAAAGTCTGGAGATGTCTGCGGAAGACAAACACTGGGGCGTTTTGGAACTCAAAGAAACTCCTTCAGATGTTTTGAGCGGGCTGTGCCGTCGCCCTGATCTTGCTGTAGGTCTCGGGGGTCACCAGATGAACTCTGGAATCCTTGCACAGAGCAATCCAGTACTCAAACATTCTGGAAACTGAGGCCGGTTCTGCATCTGGAGAAGGGAATGGAGGAAGAGCAGGTCAGTTTCACTCACCTGTGGAGGGGAGCCTGAGGGGTGGGTGTTGCCTTCTGACACACTTCTGCTATGTTAGGGGGTGTGGCATATGCAAATGAGTTATGCAAATGAGTTATGCTAATGAGCTCCTGCACCTCTTTTTCTACGAAATGACCCCTGATCATTAGCAAACAAATATCATTGGACAAATCAATATCATTATCAAATATCTGCTTTTACCCCCTTTGTTATTATTTTTGGCAGTCTCATTTAATGTTAATAAAAAGCAAATTTGCTTATTTTCCAATAAAAGCAGGTAATATTTGTTCATGTCTTGTGGCTCTCAAACATCTGATGTTTATTCTATGCGGCTCTTACGTTAAGCAAGTTTGGCCACCCCTATTCTAGGTGGCTCTTACACTGAGCAAGTTTGCCCACCCCTGCCCCAGGCCAATGCTGTACTGACTGCAAAGTCACCCCTGAATGGCCATAAAACGACCATAAATTTATGCAGAAGGTACCATAAAACCCAATGAGCAAAGAAAGTGAAAGCGGCATGCAATGCAGAGGGTACCATCAAACCCGATGAGCAAAGGAAGAGAAAGCAGTATGCAACGCAGAGGGGAATTTCTGTTCCAATGCGGGTTTCGTAAAACAACGGAAGGAAAAGCCAATGCAGAATCACCCTGAGCTGCACTGGGGGAGTTTTCATGTGAAGTCTGGTCCATTTGTAAAATTTATGGCACCATCTTGGCCTTGCAGCCTGGCCTGTGGAGACTTAGGGGGCAATAAACCCTTCCACTGCTGTGGGAGGTGGAATCCTTCTGTATTTTCTTATCGACACTCTTTCCAGGAGTGGCATCTCCTGAGTTCAGGAGTTGAAACCATTAGGTCCCATAATGGGGCAAACCAACCACATTTCCACACCCCTTTCAGTGTGATTCACATGATAACATTTTTTGCATGGTGAGATGTCACTTGCAGAGAACATGGATTCCATGATGGACAAGTAGTTTGCGGGCTTTGCTATCAAAAAGCCATTATCTTGCTGTAGAACTCACTCCAGACTAGGAGCATATGAATGAGATCAAGGTCCATCTACATGACGTTGATGATCATAAGAACCATCATGGTGTACTGGTTAAGAGCGGCAGCCTCTAATCTGGAAAACCAGGTTTAATTTCTTACTCCCCCATCTGAAACCTGTCACAGTTCTCTCAGTCACAGTCCTCTCAGGACTCTCTCAGCCCCACCTGCCTCAAAAGGGGCCTGTTGTGGGGAGAGGAAGGGAAGGTGATGGTCAGCCGCTTTGAGACACATGAGGCCTGCTGGGTGACCTTGCGCCAGTCCCAGTCCTCCCAGTCCTCTCTCACCCCCACCTGCCTCACAAGGGGCCTGTTGTGGGGAGAGGAAGGGAAGGCGAGTGTCAGCCACTTTGAGACTAGGGTTGCCAAGTGTATTTAACTTACCGGCGGGGGGGGAAGCTCCGCTGGCTGGGAGCTTCCCTGGTGCGTGCACGAAGCGCGTGCGCCGGTCGGCGTCACCAGAAGTGACATCAGCACGTTGGAGGCGTTGCCAGGGCGACACTCTGGCAATCGCCCCAAAACTCTATGGTATCATAGAGTTTTGGGGCGATTGCCAAAGCGTCACCCTGGCAACGCCCCCAACGTGATGGCGTCACTTCCGGGTGACGTCATTACGTGAGGGAGGTCGTCCAGGCTGGACGACCTTGGCGGTGGGGTTTCCCCCGCCAGTCGAATGCTGGCCGGCGGATTGGGAACCCCTGTAGCGGGGGATCCCCCGCCCCCCGGGCTGACTTGGCAGCCCTATTTGAGACACATGAGGCCTGCTGGGTGACCTTGGGCCAGTCCCAGTCCTCTCAGGACTCTCTCAGCCCCACCTGCCTCACAAGGGGCCTGTTGTGGGGAGAGGAAGGGAAGGCGATGGTCAGCTGCTTTGAGACACAGGAGGCCTGCTGGGTGACCTTGGGCCAGTCCCAGTCCTCTCAGACCTCTCTCAGCCCCACCTGCCTCACAAGGGGCCTGTTGTGGGGAGAGGAAGGGAAAGCGATGGTCAGCTGCTTTGAGACACAGGAGCCCTGCTGGGTGACCTTGGGCCAGTCCCAGTCCTCTCAGGACTCTCTCAGCCCCACCTGCCTCACAAGGGGCCTGTTATGGGGAGAGGAAGGGAAGGCGATGGTCAGCTGCTTTGAGACACAGGAGCCCTGCTGGGTGACCTTGGGCCAGTCCCAGTCCTCTCAGAACTCTCTCAGCCCCACCTGCCTCACAAGGGGCCTGTTATGGGGAGAGGAAGGGAAGGCGATGGTCAGCTGCTTTGAGACACAGGAGCCCTGCTGGGTGACCTTGGGCCAGTCCCAGTCCTCTCAGAACTCTCTCAGCCCCACCTGCCTCACAAGGGGCCTGTTGTGGGGAGAGGAAGCGAAAGGTGATTGTAAGCTGCTTTGAGACCATATAATAAAACCAATTAAAACAATCAGACAATAAAACAAGATGGCAGCAAAAGACAAGACAAAAACTCCAGGGCAGTCCTCAATGCCTCCTGTAGGATGATTAGTTCAAAAATGTATCTCTATGGGCAGGGAAGGCCAAGATCGATTGGATGTCCGCCGCCTCAGCCAAAGTCCTGGCAGAACAGCTCCATTTCACCCGTGGGAGAGTATTCCACCAGGCCGGGCCCAGTGCAGAAAAAGCCCTGGCCCTGGTTGAGGCTAAGCAGATGTCTTTTTGGCCAGGGACTACCAGTATTTATGAATAGAAAAACTGTAAAATTTAGATGTATTATATCTGGACTGTGTTATCTAAGGGGGAGTTCATTTGAGACCTTTATCTTGGAAGCTGGGGCACGAAGAGTTCATCCAGAGTCTTCTTGGGCCACAAACAAGGAGAAAAAAATGGACTTTGGGGGTGGCAAGCTGTGAAGGAGGGGGGGATTCTGTTTTTGACCTTCAAGGCCCTTAGCAGTCAGGGGTCTATGTATCTTTGAGACCAGTATGCCCCTGGAAGAGCACTATGCTCAGGAAATAAGAACTACCTAGTGCTCCCCGGTGCGAGAAAAGTCCAGCTGTCCTCAACCAGGGCCTGGGCTTTCTAAGTCCTGGGCCCTGCCTGGTGGAACACTCTGCCGGAAGACATCTGTGCCCTGTGGAAGTAGTTACCATTCTGCAAGACATGCAAGGCAGAGATGTTTTACCGGGCCTTCAGCTGAGGACAGTGAGGGGGTGTCCATGGCACTCTTGCATAATTCCCCATCCCTTGTAATCCCTCCCCCAGGGAGGCTGGGGAGCTGGAATTCCTTCCGCCATCTCATATACTGTATTTATGCTGTTTTTATTTATTGGTAATTCATGGGTTATTTTTAACTTAAGCTTTAACTTGAGATTTATACATTACTAGGAATAAGGCCCATTGTGGAAATAAATACAACGGGCTCTAGAAAGAGGCTCTGGGAGAGTGCCAAGGCCTTGGGCACTCAGCGAGCATTAATTTGCTGTGGCAACCTCAGCAGGGTATAATGACACAGAGTCCACCATTTTCTCCAGGGGAACTGATCTCTGCTACCTGAAAAGCAGTTGTAATTCTGAGTGATCTGCCCTCACCTGGAGATTGGCAACAGTGGTTTCCAAGAGGGAATAGCTGGTTTGGAGGGCAGAGCCTATGGCATTGTACCTGTCTGAGGCCCCACCCCTCCTCAAATCTCACCCTCATCAGGCTCCACCCATCAAATATCCAGGAATTCCTCACCTGGAGTTGGCAACCTTATCTCTTTCCCAGCGACGCATTGACTTACCTTTATTTCCCCCTCACAGTTCAGCTTTCCATCTGCCCCCCACCTGCGGCCTTTACCATGCTCTGAAGCCTTAACTGCCACATCACATTGGCTGTCATTGTGTGGGGGGGGCATCTCAGCAGGGTATAAGGACACAGAATTCATCATTTTATCCAGGGGAACTGATCAATGCCATCAGGAGAGCAGTTGTAATTCTGAGTGATCTCCAGCCCTCACCTGGAGATTGGCAACAGTGTTTTCCCAAGAACCCCCAAGAATAGCTGGTTTGGAGAGCTGCCACATCACCCTCTTTTCCCTCTTTTCCCACACTTTTTGGCCTTGGGGCAGCTGGGAACTGTGGGCCAGCAGATGAGGAAGCCCCATTCAACCCAGTGAATGATACACCTGCAGGCCACTCTCTGGAACTACAGCTAAATTGAACCTTATGGGGGAACATTTTACCACAGACAGCAGCCATCTTACAAACACAGGTAACTGTCATTTTGTTACACCTACCAACAGCCACTGAGGTAACAATTAGTCCCACGCAGGATGGAAGCAAGAGCAGTGTCTTCGTCAAGAGAGAAAGCCATCTGCCAGAAATTCTGACAGGGCACAGTGGCTGAAGTAGTGGTTGGGGAAGAGGAACAGACCCAGCACCCAGCCAATGGCACGTGAGTACTCACAGCCAGTGGATAGGGACAGCTTCTGAGTGACACATCAGGGAGCCAACTGATTTTGGAGCATGTGGAACATTCAGGAGAGTCTATGGTGAAAACAGAATTATATATATCCAGAGGATTCTGTGGAAAGCCACCCTGAGCCCTGCTTCTAGGGAAGGGCGGCCTAGTACATCTAAATAAATAAATAAATAAATAAATAAATAAATAAATAAATAAATAAATAAATAATTAATTAATTAATTGTTTGGACTTTAAAAAAAATGTTTGAATTAGGACAAGATTCATTCCACGTTCTGCCCCACAGAACCCACGAGCTGCGGTCACACTAACTCTCTACTCCTGCATCTCCTAGAATCCTAGAATGCTAAGAGTTGGAAGGGACCCTTGCAGGTCATCTAGTCCAACCCCCGCACTCTGCAGCAGCACAGCCAAAAGATAGCCCTACAACGTACCCGGAAGACGGTTGTCCAGCCTCCGCTTGAAAATGTCCAGCGAAGGAGCATCCACTACCTCCCGAGGCAGTCGGTTCCACTGCTCAACCACTCTTACAGTTAGGAAGTTTCTCCTGATATTTAACCGGTATCGACTCCCTTGTGATCCTCCGATGCCCATGCTCACCCTCTTCCCCGGCCTGCTTCTGAGCACTTCCTCACCTGTGCTCCCAGTGGCAGGTGCTTCCTTAGTGTTGCTGGAGAAAGGCAAGTGGCTGGTGCACAAAGCGTCCGCATGCCTGGAGGCCACGGCCGGGGCACTCCGAGATGCACCCGCCATGCAACACAATCAGGGGAAGGGCATGCAGGCAGTACAGGCTGCTATCACTCCCGGGGGTGGGAGAGCTTGCAAGTGGGTAGGAGAATGATCGGTAGGGTTGCCAGTCTCCAGGTGGTGGCTGGAGATCGCCTGGAATTAGAACTGATCTCCAGACAACAGAGATCAGACCGCCTGGAGAAAACGGCTCCTTTGGAAGGTGGACTCTGTGGCATTGTACCCCACTGAAGTCCCTCCCCCTCCCCAACCCCCCCCCCCTCCCCAGGCTTCACCCCCCCCCCCCAAGTCTCTAGGTATTTCCCAATCCAGAGCTGGCAACCCTAATGATTGGCGAGATAGTGGGGGCATGTGGGTGGGCAAGAAAAAAGGCACAGTGGGGGCATGTGGGTGGGCAGCGGGGGCTGCAGGCACTCCCTGTCCAGGGCCCACCAAGACCTGGAACAAGGCCTGCATCAGATCTCAGAAGCTACGCAGGGTCAGTACTTGAGAAGGAGGACCACCAAGGGGGACTCTGCAGAGGAAGGCAACAGCGTGGACTCTAATCTGGAAGAACCGGGTTTGATTCCCCACTCCTCCACATGCAGCTGCTGGTATGACCTTGGGCCAGTTACAAGTCGTTTCAGAGCTGTTCTCTCAGGAGCAGTTCCTTAAAGAACTCTTTCAGCCCCACCTACCCCACAGGGTGTCTGTTGTGAGGAGCAGAAGGGAAAGGGATTGTAAGCCGCTCTGAGACTCCTTCAGGTAGCGAAGAGCGGGGTATAAATCTATCCTTCTTCTTTTTCTACTGGCCTTGAAAGCCCCTTGCTGGAGTTGCCTTGAGTCGGCTGCACCTTGACGGCTCATACATACATATCGAGACTCATAAACCTTCCCCCTTCCTTTTCATTTATGTATCCAGGGGGAAATGAAGGTGCCCCTCTGGAGCAGCTTGATATTCTGAGTTCCTGCTTCCCAATAACTCCGGTGTTCTGAGAACCGCAGGCGAGCGAAACATCTGAAGATGGAAGCCATCTGGCATTTCTTTTTGCCTCCACAACCCTCCCAATCAAACCCCACTGACCGCTCCCCCTGCCATTTACATATGGAGCCGATTGAGCCTGTGCAAATTCCCCCAAGTCGATGGCCAGTCGTCGAGGCCTGCCATCGCTGTCCCTCGCCTTTCATTTCCCGAGACTGTGTTAAGAACTCGCACCTGTGCAATTTCCGAAGACTCAGCTGAAATCAACACCAGCTCTTTCCCCCCCCCCCCCCTCCCTTCCCAAGGAAGCTCATTGAACTGCTCAAAGTTTAACTGCAATCTTTGGGTGGCTGGATTTCAAGGCTTAACACATTTCTGTCTTAAAACATATGCAGTTTTCTTCCAGCCTGCACGCAGATGCCAAAGGAGGGAAAATTTAACCCACTCCAGTTTCTAATTTCCTTAGAAGACTGTTTTCTAGTAATCAACGGATGTCCCGCACATCTGTTTTGCTAGGATGCTGGGAGGGGGATGACTAGATATTCTCCAACAAATCAAGATCCAAGTCTTTCTTTATCTTGGGACTGCAGGACTATAACTAAAGCAGTGTTGTGCAGCATTCTTGCAATGGGAGTATATCCAGGTATACTTAATGTTGCGTTAAGAATGCTGGGGATCGTGCTTGGCGAAAGGAGGTAGGGTCCCCTTTCATCCCTGATGAAGAAAGCTTAAAGAGGTTAGGGCTCTTTAGCTTGGAGAGATGATGACTGAGGGGTGACATGATACAGGTTTACGGGATTATGCATGGGATAGAGAAGGTAGAGAAAGGAGTACTTTTCTCCCTTTCTTACAGTACAAGAACTTGTGGGCACTCCATGAAATTGCTGAGCAGTAGGCTTAGAACAGATCAAAGGAAGTACGTCTTTACCCAACGAGTAACTAACATGTGGAATTCACTGCCTCAGGGAGTGGTGGCAGCTACAATTATAGACAGCTTCAAGAGGGGACTGGATAACAAATAATAAATAAATAAACATAAGTAGTAGAGGCCCGTCAGTGGCTATGAACCACAAGGACTAGATCAGGGGTGTCAAATATGTGTCCCGGGGGCTGGATCAGGCCCCCGGAGGGCTTCTATCAGGCCCGCACTGGAACTGGCCATCTCCTGCTTCCAGTTCTGTTGCTGCCGCTGCATCATAGCTTGCTTTGCCAGACTCTCTCAATTGCTCAGCCATTTCACGTTTTTAACCTGGGTCCTAGACTCAGAACTCTGAGCATGAGATTTCTGGGGTGAATGTCAATAAATCAAAAGTAGGTTTGCCACTTACTGATACACACTTGAACGGCATGCTGAAGATTGCAACAGCACAGGCGTTTTGATGCACTAATTCAGAGCAAGAGGTGTCAATTATTAGAGACTGTTAAATAAACAAAATATTGCAAGAGTGCTAATGTTTTAAGCATGTTTTTATTTTAAGTTAAAAAAAAACCTTTGTGTTCATGTCCTTTATAAAGTTTATATCTCCGCTACCTGGCACTACATTTTATGACACACATGGTTCGGCCCAACAAGGTCTCATTTATGTCAGATCCGGCCCTCATAACAAATGAGTTCGACACCCCTGGTCTAGATGGAGCACTCTGTTTGGGTCAGTGATGCTCTGTAGTCTTGGTGCTGAAGGGGGCAACAGTGGGAGGGCTTCTGGAGTTCTGGACCTGCTGGCCGACCTCCTGATGGCACCTGGTTTTTGGCCACTGTGTGACACAGAGTATTGTACTGGGTGGGCCATTGGCCTGATCCAACATGGCTTCCCTTATGTTCTTAAAATGGCTACAATAGGCATTGTGGGCCCTAGATTAACAGAAGTGTCATGTGGAACAGGGGCTATAATAAGGAGGATGACTGAACCAAAAAGCTTGCTGGATCCAACCCATGGCAGCTTACAACACAGACACAACAGCCACAGTTAAAATCTGTAGATACGTTACCAATAAAACAGCGAAAATCAGCAGTCAGTATCTCAACACAATGAGAACACAGCAGTCTCACTAGCAGTTCCATCTTAAGAACATTTTCCTGCAGGTAACTCCCATTGAGCTCTGACCTGGGCAGTCCAAGCTGGCCTGATCTCGACAGATCTCAGAAGCTAAGCAGGAATGGCCCTAGCTGGTATTTGGATGCGAGACCACCAAGGAATACCAGGGTCATGATGCAGAGGCGGGCAGTGGCCAACCACATCTGAATGCCTCTTGCCTTGGAAACCCCACCAGGGGTCTCCAAAAGTCAGCTGTGACTTGACATCCCTTTCCACCACCAAGTCTCACTGGACAGAGCTATGTAGGATTGCTGTCTAAGATTATCATCAAACAGACTGACCAGCTAGAGATAAACAGGATCACATCCCACTACGGGGAAACTGGTGACGCGCCAATCATGCCAAGATCAGGGGTCATTTCGCAGAAAAAGAGGTACAGGAGCTCATTAGCATAACTCATTAGCATAACTTATTTGCATATGCTACATTGCCTGACATCATTGGAAGTATGTCAGAAGGCAAGAAAGAAAGAAGAGAGAGAAAGAGAGAAAGGAGGGAAGGAGGGAAGGAAGGGAGGAAGGGAGGGCTGGCAGAGAAGGGACAGCTACAAATCCAAGCCTCAGAAATACCACTATTCTGGGAGTTTAGCTTCAGTGGTGGCTGAAGCCTTCAGAAGGCTGGTCGGAGGAACAAGGACCTTTCCAGGGGACGGGGTCATTTTGCTGCAGCCATGACACAAGCAGGCATTCCCCCATGGGGGGGGGGGCTGGCACCAACTCCTGGAGCTGCGCTCCCCTGAGCTCCTGCTCGAAAAGACCCCTGGCCAAGATAGAAAACCAGGAAAAGTGAAGAATGAGTGCAGAGCAGCTAAGGAAAAATGCAATAAAACCATGATTAAAATCGTAATAAAAAGAGGGGAAGAGCCCTGGCAAGACAAATCAAAGAGGAAGATGCAGACAAGCAGGGGAATGAATAAAGCAAGATGACAAATATTCCAAACAAACGGGGATAAAAACATCAGCAACTCTAATAAGTGGTTAGACTCAAGATAGTGAGAAGCAAGATGCGGAAACCGCAATTGGCTGCCACATCCATTCTCCTTACACCCCTCCACACCGCCAATGACGATGCTTTCCATGCTCCGGCAGCAAGCCCCTATGTTCAAGCGTTGCTCTCAAGGATAGATGGGAAGTTATGGACCCCTGGCCAATTTCGGGTGGACTGCCTAACCACTGCTGGTTGCTGGATTCTTCAAAGGAGGTTGGACTATAAGACAGAGCTTTGGTCTCCTCCAGTATCTCATACTCCACACAGTCAGGATCACTTTATTTCTTTACCTCCTAAAGCAGCTCACAACAATGTCCATACAAAACACCCAACTTAAAACAATACAACTTAAACTGATGCAAGGAAGGCAGCAGTATCCTGAGCTATAGGGTTGTCAGGCCCCTCGTGGCCATGAGTGGTGGGTGGGGTGTTACGGTTGCCAGATCCAGGTTGGGAGACTTAGGGATGGAGCCTATGGAGAAGAAGAAGAGAAGAGATTGGATTTATACTCCGCCATTCAGTACCCAAAGGAGTCTCAGAGTGGCTTGCAATCTCTGTTCCCTTCCCCTCCCCACAACGGACCCCCTGTGAGGTAGGCAGGGCTGAGAGAACTCTCTCGCGGACTGCCCTTGAGAGAACAGCTCTGAAAGAACTTGTGACTGACCCAAGGTCATGCCAGCAGCTGCCATGTAGAGGAGTGGGGAATCAAAGCCGGTTCTCCCAAATTAGAGTCCATGCTCTTAACCACTACACCAAACTGGCTCTCTAGTGTGTGTGTGTGTGTGGGGAGGGGGGTATTTGTGAATTTCCTATATTGTGCAGGGGGTTGGACTAGATGACCCTGGAGACCCCTTCCAATTCTTAGATTCTACAGCTCTAAGTTGCTGTTGTATGTAGGGCTACCTTTGTCATAGAACAACACCAGACCTGGGTTTTACTCATCTCTGAGCAATTTTTTTTTAAAGGGATTATTAAAAGAGAGGCGATGTCCCCTTGTGAATCAGCTTTGAGGAGTGACAGGTGGCAAACCGGGATGGAATGTTCCCATTGCCTCGATGAAAAGAGCCTCTCAAGTCCTCCCCTCCCACCTGCGTGGGGGCAACCGCCCACACCTGGAATGGCCTTCCCAGCTGCCAGGCTTCTGGTGGAAACCAACGGCCTTGGAAACCTGGGGTGGAGCGTTGTGTAACAATGCTGAGTTTATGGGCCAGACTTCTCGCTACCCTTTGAAGTTTGTCCTCCTGCTTATTCAATCTTCGGGAAAGCTGTGCCAGGTCAGGAAACTTGGTGTGTGTGTTTTTTGGCTGGGGGAAGGGGGGGACCTGGATCTTAATTGTTTCAAGTCACCAGGTTCCAAAGAGTGGAATAGTTTAGCAGGCTGTAGATGCAGGAGGTGTCCATGCTCAGGTGGGTTGTGCCTCTGGGGAGGGTCTGATGGAAGAGCCACTCATAGGGTTGCCAGCCTCCAGGTGGTGGCTGGAAATCTTGTGGCATTTCCACTGATCTTCAGGCAGCAGAGATCAGTTCCCCTGGAAAAAATGGCCACTTTGGAAGGTGGACTCTGTGGCATGATGCCCCACTGAAATCCCTCCCCTGCCCAAACCATGCCCTCCTCAGGCTCCACCCCCAAAATCTCCAGGTAATTGTTGGGAAAAATAGTCAAAATACTTAAATACTCAGAGGTTGCAATGGATCTTTGCTTCACTGGAAAGGAGACATTTCTTTCTATTTAAAAAGCTTTATTTCTAAGGGTAAAACATACACAGGAAAGCTACAAAATAACAGAACATATCTAGAGCTACGTTTTTGCACCCTACGGCTACAGACACATGGTCACTGAACAATGGAGAATCGATCCTCCTTCTTCTTGACCCCTAGAAGGAAATCACCTGAACACATTAACCAACCAGAGCTTACAAAACAGACCAGTTTTCCCCGGCCTCACTAACATTGGCTGTCTGCCAGGTTTCCCTTCCAGGTCAGTCTAAACAACAGCACTGAAGGTAAACAGATTAACCCTATAATGACTGGAATCTGGACCTTGCAACTCATACATTTCCAACAGTATTTCCCAACCCGGAACTGGCAACCCTAGCCTACTCAGGTCAATGGACAGTTCTGCCCATTACCTTTTGAGAAATGTGGGTTAGGTGGGGCTGTGTGGTCCTAGCAACCTCCAAAGCAGGAGAGAGGAGAAAGGATTCAGGAGAGGAGTGAAATAGGTGTCATCTTGTTAAAACAGGCGTGAGCAACTTAGCTGGGGAGGGCAGTTTCTCTGGACACGAGGCCCCTTTTAGTGATGGGAGTGCCCAGACCTGGAAAGCCCAGGCTAGTCCAGTCTCTTCAGATCTGGGAAGCCAAAGCAGGGTTGGCCCAGGTTCATACTTGGAAGGGGGACCACCAAGGAAGTCCAGCATTGCTCAGCAGGGGCAGGCAAGGGCAAACCACATCAGCCAGTTCAGTGTAGGAGTTAGGAGCGCGGACTCTAATCTGGGAGAACCAGGTTTGATTCCCCATACCTTTGCATGTGGCTGCTGGTGTGACCTTGGGTCAGTCACAAGTTCTCTCAGAGCTGTTCTCTCAAGGGCAGTTCTGGAAAGAGCTCTCTCAGCCCCACCTACCTCACAGGGGAAGGAGATTGTAACCTGCTCTGAGATGCCAGGTGAAGGGCAGGATATAAATCCAATCTTTTCTCTCTTATGGTGACCCTATAGGGTTTTCAAGGCGATGAGACATTCAAAAGCAGTTTGCCATACATTCAGAGGTGGTTTGCCATACGGTGTGGTAAATGGTAGCTCGTATTTGCCACCTGTTCTTTTGTGAACAGGTAGTCCCCCCCCCCCGCGCGATGGATCATGCCTCGCTAGAAGCAACATTTGAGGTGTTCTCGGTTCAGCCTTATTCTCACAAACTATACAGCAGGGCCCCCCCCCCCGCCCTTTTTGAGCCTGCAAACACTTCTGGGATTCTGGCCCATGGTGGGGGACACAGTCACAAAATGGCCGCCAACCACAAAGTGGCACCAACCACAAAACAGCGAGTGAGGAGATATATATAACGCTAATAGTACTACCTCAATGTTTCAGGCACAAGATCTGTTTCACAGGATGCCTCTTAGAAGAAGGAGGAAGAGGAGATTGGATTTATACCCCAGCCACCATTTACTCTCTTCCCTTCCCCTCCCCACCACAGGCACCCTGTGAGGTAGGCGGGGCGGAGAGAGCTCTTTTGAGAACTGCCCTTGAAAGGTCACACCAGCAGCTGCACATGGAGAAGTGGGGAATCAAACCTGGTTCTCCCAGATTAGAGTCTGCGCTCCTAACCACTACACCAAACTGGTTCTCTCCAAAGGCTCCAGCTGGCCCTGTCCACTTCCTAAAAGTGCTTGGTGGACACTAATGCTCCTTCTAAGCTGTGGAGTCTTGTGAGCAAAAACTCTACTTTGAGAGCTACTGGCCTTAAAGTTCTGAGCAAGTGCTTTGGCTGTTGCATACATTAGTTTGCTCTGGAACCCTCCTTCCTGAGATAAGACAAGAATGTGTAAGCTGGAGGCTAAAAACCTGTGAGCTAGCTCACACTAACTCAGCTTAGAGGGAACACTGGTGGACACTTGGGCACATCGGAGACCCCCTGCTATAGAGCAATCCAGAAATGCATCCAGAAATGCACTGCAGCCAGGCGCTGGAGTTTAACAGAGTGTGTGCGGGGGGGGGGGGGGGCGATCTATCCCATAATATTTAGTGCCAAGGCAGATATAGATGTACAAATACCAACACAGAGACAGTAAATGTGGCCCGGGGGGGGGGGGGGGAGAGAAAAGACTCAAAGAAGAAAATCCTTCAATGAAATCTGGATGAAAGCCAGCAGAGGACAAAAATACCCGGGTGGATTAAAGTCTCTCTAGCCACACTTAGATGGAAAGATTATGTGAAATTCCCTGAATAATGTGGAATAAAAGGGACCCAAAGATCATTAACGATAATCAGAGATTAACATGCTCCAAACCCAAGACAGCTGAAGCAATGTTCTCTGCTATCAATTGAACTTATTTTAGCAGCAAAATAAGACAGATTTGCGGCATAATAATGATGATAATACAGATAAACAAGATAACTCTTAAAATCTTTAAAGCAACGGCCCAAAGTATTTGTAAGACCCTAGTAATATGCTGACAGAGGAATACCTCCAGACTGCTGTGTGAATGCCGCAGATATGACAGGGATATAAGGCGGATGGGTGAACATTCAGCATTCGTCAGTTGCTGGGGTCCCCAACCTTTTGGAGTCTGTGGGTGCTTTGGGAATTCTGACACAGGGTGGTGGGCACAACTACAAAATGGCTGCCGCAGGGGGCGGAGCTAACTTAGGGTTGCCAAGTCTTACCTTCATAAAAGTGGGGGAGTCCCAGTCCCTCTCTGGGAGTCCTGCGTACATGCGAAGCACACGGGCGCCACAATGACATCAACCGGAAGTGACATCATTATGCTGGGCACGTTGCCGGGGCGATGCTCTGGTAATCGCTTTAAAACTCTATGGTACCATAGAGTTTTCAGGGCGATTACTAGAGCATCCCCCTGCAATGTGCCTGGCGTGATGACGTCACTTCCGGGTGACATCTTCACGCTGGGCACGTCGGCCTGATTGGGCCACTTCAGGGGTGGGGTTCCCCCGCCGGCCAGATCCCAACTGGCGGATTGGGGACCCATTTAGCGGGGAAATCCCTGCCCCCGGGGGGGACTTGGCAGCTCTAAGCTAACTGCAAAATGGCTGCTGCAGGAGGTGGAGTCACACAAACAGAGGAAGCCCAAGCGCAGGGAAGAAAGGAGGTAATTTGAAAAATACACCGGGAAAGAGGAGTGAGAGAATAAAACAAACACTGTGATGGCCGCCACCATTGGAACTATGTGATTTTAATCTGCACAGCCAATTTCATCTCCGGCGGCTGATCAGAAGCTCTACTGGGCTAGAGTCCCTTTTGGACCTACTTCTGAAAACAGTGGGCACCAGGAAAGGTGTTGGCTGGTGCTGTGGGACCCGCACATGTGTGGGGGACTCCCAATCTAATGGATCTTTGGGTTCCATGGATGAGCAGACCTCAAGTCTAGTGATCAGCTCTACTTTATTAGTGATTTCAGCAAGAACAAGACTAAAGTCTCGGGCCACAGCTCTGTTTAAATAGCATGCAATTGCCACACCCAAACACACCCCAATCCCAACGATAGGCTATTAACATAACATTACTTCTTGACTGGTTGTTTCTAGAGTCCTGGTGGGCTAATGTTCTTGGGCTCCAAGCTCAGCCAGTCTCTGGTAGAACACTCCTGGAATGCTTCAGTCCCAGTACGTAACACACCTCCTAAGGAATCATCGGATGCATCTCCCTCTTATGTAATGTGGCTCACCTCCAACCTTTCCCGTGTTCTTCCAGTCTCCATCGCGCTTAGAGCCACTTCACATGTTACTGTAGGAGGGGCTGTGGCTTTGATTGGCAGTGGGACTCAGGAAGAGGTGGGGAGAAAGGAACTGGCTGGAACAACCGTGTTCCACTGGAGAGGGAAGAAAAGATGGAAATAATTTTTTAAAGAGAAAACAAGGGAGGGGTCATGGCTCAGTGGTGGAGCCTCTGCTTGGCATGCAAAAGGTCCCAGGTTCAATCCCTGGCATCTCCAGCTCAAAAGACCCGGCAGTAGGTGACTTTGATGGACCAAGGGTCTGATTCAGTATAAGCCAGTTCTATGTGTTCCTGTGTTCTCTTGGCCTATTACATGCAATGCATTTTGCCTGTGCTTATATAACTGCCATGTATGTATGCGGGGAATGTCTATTGGTTGCATAAAAGGATCTCTTCTAGCATTCCTTGTAGAAGAAGAAGAAGAAGAGATTGGATTTATACCCCACTCTTCAATAGCCGGAGGATTCTCAGAGTGGTTTACAATCTCCTTTCCCTTCCCCTCCCCACAACAGACACCCTGTGAGGTAGGTGGGGCTGAGAGAGCTCTTTTGAGAACTGCTCTTGAGAGAACAGCTCTGAGAGAACTTGTGATTGACCCAAGGTCACACCAGCAGCTGCTTGCGGAGTAGAGGGGAATCAAGCCCAGTTCTCCCAGATTATAGAGTCCATGCTCCTAAACACTTCCCCAAATTTTGCGAGACAGCTGTTGCAATAAGGCTCTTTCCTACATCCCTAAGTATTGTGGGGTGCTGGAGGCTTACTCACGGGTTGTCGTTTAGTGCTCAGGCACGGTTGCACCACGGGTGGGTGGTGGAAAGGGCAGTCAAGTCGCAGCTGACTTCTAATCCCATGAGATCTCCAGGCCCCACCTGGAGGTTGGCAACCCGAGGCACAACAACAATGCACTGGAGGGGGAAGTATGTTGCGATTTCTAGTACAATCATGGAGCGGAGGGTGCACCCTTGGGTTGGCTTGATTTGCCTGGCTGCGTCATAAAACGGTTTAAAAACCGAATTCCCTCTTCCCCTCCGGTTCAAAGCCCCCTTCGGAAGACGGGGCCCTTGAAATTCTTCTTGGACACCTGCCCGGCTCTGTCGATCAGGGTGTCGCGTGTGTGATCCCTTCACCCCCTTGCAGCTGTTCAGCCTTTATCTGCTTCTTGAGAGCCAGTTTGGTGTCGGGGTTACGTGCGCGGACTCTAATCTGGGTTTGATTCCCCACTCCTCCACTTGCATCTGCTGGATGACCTTGGGCAAGCCATAGTTCTCTCAGAGCTGTTCTCTCCAGAGCAGAGCTCTCTCAGCCCCACCTACCTCACAGGGTGACTGATGTGGGGAGGGGAGGGGAGGGGGAGGGAAAGGAGTTTGTAAGCTGCTCTGAGACTCAAATTGAAGGGTGGGGTATAAATCCAATCTCTTCTCTTCTTCTTTTTTCTGTCCAGCTGTGTCCAGCTGTGGCGCTTCCTCCTGAGGTTTGTCTGACAGCTGCGGAGCCCAGATGCCAAGAACTGGCCGGCTGTCTTCCTGCAGCAGCAGCGGCCACACTCGGTGGTGTTGTGTGTTAGTGTTTGTGTGGTGAGGGGGAGAGATGAAGGGGTAAATACAGGCTGCCCCTTTTTGGTTTCCATCCCTGGCTCCCAAGACAGAAAACCAGCACAGTGTTCAGAAAGAATCATCTCGTGAACCCAGGAATCAGCCTCTTGGTCCATCGAAGTCAGTGCTGACCACTCCGACTGGCAGCGACTCTCCAGGGTCTCGGGTTGGAGTCTTTCACAACTGGAGATGCCGGGGGTCGAACCTGGGACCTTCTGCATGCCAGGCAGATGCTCCACCACTGAGCCACAACCCCTCTATTGTCCTCCTCTTAAATTCTTTAATTCCCCATCTCTTTTTCCTCCAGTGGAACGCAGTCGGTCCGGCCAGTTCCTTTCTGCTTTGTGTAGTGGTTAAGAGCGCGGACACTAATCTGGGAGAACCAGGTTTGATTCCCCACTCCTCCACATGCAGCTGCTGGTGTGACCTTGGGTCAGTCACAAGTTCTCTCAGAGCTGTCCTCTCATGAGCAGTCCTCGAAAGAGCTCTCTCAGCCCCAATTACCTCACAGGGTGTTTGTTGTGGGGAGGGGAAGGGAAAGGAGATTGCAAGCTGCTCTGAGACGCCAAGTGAAGGGCGGAGTATACATCCAATCTCCTCCTCCTCAGGCTTACCTCTTCCTGAGACCTACTGCCGATCAAAGCACACAGTACTGGGCTGAGTGAGCCGCAGCCCACTTCATCAGATGCAGGGCATATCATCAGCTGGCAGCTATATACACAAACATGCATATATGTGGTGGTGTGGGGGGGGAAACGCTGCCAGAGGCAAAGACTGTGGTTGGAGTACCCAGAGGAAAAGACTGTGGTTGGGACATAATTCTCAGGAATGTGAGGATCCAACCTAGGCTGGGACCATGGCGTGCTTCAGATTCCCCAACTGGTGCTGCTTCCTCAGCCGGCTACTGCCTTGCAGTTCCCCCCAGCAGTCCCCCAAGGGTGTTTCAGGACAACCTGGAACCTGGGCTGCCAGGTATGAGATGGGCTCTGAGAACCAAGGCTTAAGAGCCCATCCTCGAGGCAGCAGGTGGACATCTCCAGGACTTCAGGCAGCCCACGTGGATGATGGCTTCTTCCAGAATTCAGTGCATGTCTGACCGGGGGTAAATATTGCTCAGGTCAACCGGAGATGGGAGACAGTGGTCTGGTATCCACTCACTTCATTGTCCATTTATTACATAGTTAATTTTCATTTCCCCCCCCATTTTTATTTATTTTTGCCAATTTTGGAATTTTACGTCGGAAAGAGACCACCCCCAGATGTCACAAGGCAATTAAGAAAAACCGTGCTTTTCTGCTGTAGCTGCAGAATGAACCCACCGGAGAATAAAAGAATTATGCGGACAGCAGACAAAGAGATCCAAGGTGAAGCGTAACAGCTCAACTGCTCAGATTCTCTGCATTAAACTACAGTCAATATGACGAAAGGGCCATGGAGCTGGAAGGGATCCCAAGGGCCATCTAGTCCAACCCCAATGTGGGAAATTCACAGCCACTCCCCCAGAGCCTATGTGCTCTATGCCCAGAGGAAGGCAAAAAACATTCAGGATCCCTGGGCCAATCTGGTCTGGAGGCAGATTTCTTCCTGACCCCAAAGTGGAGATCGGCATTTCCCTGGGTGCGTAAGAAAGGGCCAAAGCAGCCAAGCCAAGCACTGGCTCATCCCTCCCCGCCTTCCCTCTCACAATCTGCCTAAATTCGCAGGATCAGCATTGCTGCCAGATGGCCATCTAGCCTCTGCTTACAGACCACCAAAGAAGGAGAGCCCACCACCTCCCGAGGAAGCCCCTTCCACTAGGGCAGGGGTGGGCAATTGTTTTGGCTCGGGGGCCACTTTGTGGGAGCGGAGGTTAGCGGAGGGCCGCACCTTTTAAAATGATTGCATTCGTTAGTTAACTTTGCATTTCAGAAATCTCCCCCAAATTGTTTGCCTCTTGTGCCGTTAAATAAAATCTAGTAGACCTATTTAAATTGTGGATTTGATGCCAGCGAACACAAAAATTGTATCACAAAAATCAATAAACATAAATTAAATAAAATAGTGGTAGTTTTATTCAATTTATTTATTGTGCTAATTTCATACCATCTACAGCTGCAAGCAGGTTTAATTTTAGAATCAGTTTAATGAGAGAAATGTACCCTATCACACTTTTCTACAATTTTTTTGAAATCAGGAGTGAGATTGCATGTTGAGAAACCACGTGGCCGACTGTCTTGGCGGGCCGCAAAAAACTCTGTGGCGGGCTACATGTGGCCCCCGGGCCGCAATTTGCCCACCCCTGCACTAGGGAACTGCTCTCTCAGGAAGTTCTTCCTAATGTTTAGCTGAAAACTCTTTTGATTTAATTTCAACCTGTTGATTCCGATCCAGCCTTCCGGGGCAACAGAAAACAACTCAGCTTCATTAGCAGAAAGACAAACTGTCTTAAGCACGAGTAGACTTGTGCCTAGTGGTTGGAGGGATTCGCTTGTGTCCCTCTGAAATAAAGCCCTTGAACTGCAGAGGGTTTTGAAAAGGCGCTTTCTGCATTTACTTTCCCCTCGCTGCAGGATCCTGCCTTTATATGCACTCTGCGACGTTATCATAGATGGAAGGCTCTTCAGAGGCAATCCACTGGGTGGTTCTTCTGCCCTGAAACAAAGGTATGGGAATCCTTCTGTTTGTTTAGTAGTTGGAACTTGTGCAGGAGACCTTCCCGGTTCCACGGTTAGTAGCTACACTGAACTCGCGCAGCAGGGAAGAAGAACAACAAGAAGAAGAGATTGGATTTATACCCCGCCCTTCACTCGGAGTCTCAGAGAGGCTTACAAACTCCTTCCCCCCCTCCCCACAACAGACACCCTGTGAGGTAGGTGGGGCTGAGAGAGCTCTTTCCCAAGCTGTCCTTGAGGGAACAGCTGGTACAGAGCTATGGCTTGCCCAAGGTCATCCAGCAGGTGCAAGTGGAGGAGTGGGGAATCAAACCCGGTTCTCCCAGATTAGAGTCCGCGCACTTAACCACTACACCAAACTGGGAAAGATCAAGCAAGCCCAGGTCTCACCTCACTTGAACCAAGCAGAGAAGGGTTTTCCTTAAATCTATTTAGCTGGTTTAGACCTGTTGATTCTGTTGATCTCATTATTAGTAGGCATGCGGAGAACTCCAGGTGAACTTGCCTGACTTAAGCTCCCTCGATTACAGGTGAGGTCATCTCCTGAGCAGATCGCCTCAATGTTTCCTGGCAAAGTTCACCTCTGGCATACTTGGAACTTTGTCAAGCAACTTTCCGCGGTGCAGTAGCTGCTGCTTCCACTGCAGGGCTGGGTTGTTGCAGCACGGGCCTGATTTGACTTAGGCAGGGAAGAGGGCTGCCAACAGGCCTGGAGACAAATATCCTGCCCTTTAAATGAAGGTTTGGTGATATGAAGAAGAGATTAGATTTATATCCCGCCCTTCACTCACTTGGAGTCTCAGAGCGGCTTACAAACTCCTTTCCCTTCCCCTCCCCACAGCAGACACCCTGTGAGGTAGGTGGGGCTGAGAGAGCTCTGAGACAGCTGCCCTTGAGAGAACAGCTGGTACAGAGCTATGGCTTGCCCAAGGTCATCCAGCCAGGTGCAAGTGGAGGAGTGGGGAATCAAACCCGGTTCTCCCAGATTAGAGTCTGCACACTTAACCACTGCACCAAACTGGCTCTCCAGTTTACTTCCAGGCCATGAAAAGCTTAGGCAACCTGTTTCCACCCATTAAGCCTCTATTTAAGGGATCAGACAATTTTTCTCCATGCATGTTGGCAAGTCTGGCTGACTACCAGATCATCTCAGAGAGCCAGTTTGGTGTAGTGGTTGAGAGTGGCGGACTCTAATCTGGAGAACCAGGTTCGATTCCCCACTTCTCCACATGCAGCCAGCTGGGTGACCTTGGGTCAGTCACAGTTCTCTCAGAGCTGTTCTCTCAAGAGCAGTTCTCTCAGGGCTCTCTCAGCCCCCCCTACCTCACAGGGTGTCTGTTGTAGGGAGGGGAAGGAGATTGTAAGCTTTTTTGAGACTCTGAGTGAAGGGCAGGGTCTAACTCCATTTCTTCTTCTTCTTCTTCCTTCCAAAGAAGAGGTGGCATCCTGCAGGGTTATGGATGAGATGCCGTGCGTCTCATTTCTCCACCTGTGCAGCAAGGAATTAATTGCAAGAACTGACAAGATGAGCCGAGATTACAAGCAGACAATGAAAGCACATAGAATCACTTAAGTAGAAAGTCTCAACTAAAAAAACCTTGATCTCTCTCCCCACCTCCCCTTTGTATTATGTCCTTTTAAAATTCAGAGGTCATGGCAGAAAGGTGACTGTGTGTGAGAGTAGTCTAATTGAGTGGGAATGCTGTGTAATTTTATAAACAGCACACATTTAAATTTGCTCAGATATATTAAACAGCTCACTGAATGAACCCGGGCTTTTGACTGGTGAACTGGATATAACCTGAATCAGTGGATTATTAGAATATTTTAAAAATCATGGCTAGTAATACAGTTTCACTCAGGTTCAGCAGCTTCTGGACATATAACATTAAAGAATAGCACACTGAAAAAATAGGAATCCGAGAAGCCACAGAAGAAACAAAAACTGTGGAAACCCCCAAAGGCAACCCCCCCATGAAACACCTGAGCCTTTACATTCCTTCGCCATCCCATTCCCTTCTCGGTGGCATGTTTGGCTTCCTTCATGATAAAATGGCCGCTGCCTCCAGCTCGTCCAACTCTGTCCGTCTTCGCTTCCAAACAAGGTCGAGTTTATTCTCCTCCGCGTATAGAATCAACAGCTCGTTGGCTGGAATGCCGGGGGGGGGGGGGGGGGAATTGATGCAAAAGGATCCTATTTGCAAAAAAAAATAAAAAATCAATGGATTAGTCAGTCTGCAAAGCTTTTCTCTCTGGCTTGCATGCCCTAGATTGCAAGCGTTCCGTCTAACCCGTTCACAATTTGCTAAGTTTTCCTTGGGAAAGGCACCTTGAGTTCAAGGGGGTAATTTTTTAAAAGTCCCCTTTCCTTTCCCTCTCTCCCAGAGTACTTGGCTGCCAACCCCATCCTCAGGTACGCAAGGCAGGAGTCTTCAGACTCCCCCCCCCCGCCCCCGCCCCCGCCCCCGCCCCCGCGTGCTGCAACAGCTTTCCACTGAACGAAGTTAGAACAATGGCAACAAGAGAGTTCTGGCCTATTTCAGATGTTTTAATCCTCTTTAGTTGTCTTTGAATCTTGGGCTTACAAGTTATTTAGTGCATTTCAATAAGGATCCCAGCACACCCAGGGACACATCTGTACCGAAGTTTTGCCTTGCAATCTGGTTTGTGCCACAGTTCTACTGTTGCGGGTAGGGCTGGGCTGCTGCTGGTGATGCAGCCCACATTTCAAAGGCCAAATGCCGGCTTTGGGTTTGCTAGTTTAAACCGGGTGGATGCAAGGGTCACCGATAGGCCGGGACAAAAAGGCCCTCTCCAGTTTGGTGTGGTGGTTAAGTGCGCGGACTCTTATCTGGGAGAACCGGGTTTGATTCCCCACTCCTCCACTTGCAGCTGCTGGATGACCTTGGGCAAGCCATAGTTCTGGCACAGCTGTTCTTGAAAAAGAGCAGTTTCTATCAGAGCTCTCTCAGCCCTGCCTACCTCACCGGCAATGCTCCCTCTAAGCTGCAGAGTCTTGTGAGCAGAAATTCTACTTTGTGAGCTCCTGGCATTAAAGTTGTGAGCCAGCAATTTAGCTACAGCATGAATTAGTTTGCTCTGGAGCCCTCCTTCCTGAGCTAAGACAAAAATGTGTGAGCTGGAGGCTAAACAACTGTGAGCTAACTCACACTAACTCAGCTTAGAGGGAACGCTGCTCACCGGGTGTCTGTTGTGGGGAGGGGAGGGGAAAGGAGATTGTGAGCTGCCCTGAGACTCCTTTGGGTAGTGAAGGGCGGGGTATAAATCCAGTCTCCTCCTCTTTAAGGGAAGCTTAATGGGAAATTATTTTGCCATGAAAAGTTTCAGCTGCCCATTTCCACACATCAAGCTTCTGTTAAAGTGACAGGGCATTTTTCTCCAGGCCTATTGAAGAAGAAGAGATTGGATTTATTCCCCACCCTTCACTACCCAAAGGAGTCTCAAAGCAGCCTACAATCTCCTCCCCCTCCCCACAACAGACACCCTATGAGGTAGGTGGGGCTGAGAGAGCTCTGACTGAGAACTGCTCTTGAGAGAACAGCTCTGAGAGACTAATCCAAGGTCATGCCAGCAGCTGCATGTGGAGAAGGGGGGAATCAAACCTGATTCCCCCAGATTAGAGTCCACACTCTGAACCACGGTACCAAAATGGCTTTCCCAACCCAAATGGATGCAGTAGCAACTTTACTATCGTGCTCATTCTTTTCTACAATGAAGTAAGCAGAATGATGAGCAACAGTCAAGAGGTACCTTCGTGGGGAACACATCTTCTCGGCGAAAGCTATTAGCCACAAGGTATAGATAGGAACTCTCAGTCTGGGGCAAGTGATGCTTGGTGTTCTTGGTGCTTTGGGGGGGCAACAGTGGGAGGGCTTCTAGTGTCCTGGCCCCACTGGTGGACCTCCTGAGGGCACCTGGTGTTTTTGGCCACTGTGTGACACAGAGTGTTGGACTGGATGGGCCACTGGCCTGATCCAACATTGGCCTTATGTTTTTATGTTCAGGGGTGTAGACTTTGGGAAATTCTGGGGGGGGGGCTCACTGGGGCGATGTCCCCCCCCCCCGGGAAACTGCCGCACCTCCCTGGGCCCTTCCAAAGCCCGCCAGCCGCTGCTGCAGGTGCCTCTCCCCCCCCCCCCGCCACCCCTTCCCTCTCCCTCTCCGGTAGCGGTGGCCAGGCCTCCGAAGGACCCGGGGAGGCGCGGCAGCAGGTGCTCCATTTTGCCGGGGTGGCTGAGCCCCCCCCCCAGGAAATTTCAGGGGTGGCTCGAGCCCCCCCATACTCTACACCTATGCTTATGTTCACAAAGAATAATCCCGATGGTTCAGAACCAGAGTTGGTCCTTGCCAACTGCCTGGTGAAAAAAAGAGGGAAATGTTCTGGCCCTTTAACAGAAACTTGGTGGGGGAAAGTGCCCTCGAGGTGCAGCCAATCAGACTGGAATGATAAATAAAAACTGCAGCTAGTTGTAGTCTTCCAGTGTATATGGTCCAGGCAGCAAAAGGGCCCCTCATTTGTATTGTTGGTTTGCCCTCAGGTTGCAAGCGTGTTCAAGGCAAGAGATGTTTATGTGGTTGGCCATTGCCTGCCTCTGTGTTGTGACACTGCAGTTCCGTGGCGGTCTCCCATCCAAACACTAACCAGGGCTGACCCTGCTTAGCTTCCAGAGCTGACAAGATCAGGCTAGCCGGGACCATCCAGGTCAGGGCGACAGAGACTTCCTGGCTGTGGTCACACACACTAAACAATCCACATTCCATGCACTTTCCAGCTGGATTTTGCCAGTTCACACACAGTAAAATCCAGTTGGGAGGTGCACTGAAAGCGGATCGAAAGTGGATAATTAAGGGTCATTTTACACCTCCCCTCTAAAGTAGTTTGACTGCTGTCTTTTCCTGTGCTGAATTCACAGTGGGGTGAAATTTCACTCCAGGGGGTCTAAGTGCCCTAATCAACAGCAATTGTTTAAAGCAGAATGAAGCCGGTTGAATACTAGCTTGACCACAGGAGGGCAATTAGTAGATGTGGACATTTCAGTGGCAGCACGGTTTCACACCGCACAGAGGTGTGGGCAGGTTTTTTTGGAACTAGAATGATTCCAGCGGGAAAGTCAGATGTAAAAACAGCCTTAGAATGCATGTGACTGCAGCTAATTAGATGTTATTTAACCCCGTGATGTCATTCACCTCCACGCCACAAGGAACTTCACTTGTCAGTTTTCACCCATTCAGCCTCTATTAAAGGGTCTGGACATTTTTCTCCAGGCCTGTTGGCAAGACTAGCCCCCATCAGCATGTGTGCTGCCGGAAGGAGGGGGTGGGAGCAGGCACCATGGGAGGCCTGTCCGATATTGCCAAGACAGGAGAGGGGCGGAGCTGAGCCAGGAAGTGTTGTTCCACTTTGGAACTGACACAGTGAGGAGCTGTGGCTCAGGGGCACAGCATCTGCTTTCCATGCGGAAGGTCCCAGGTCCAATCCCCAGCATCTCCAGCTGAAAGGACCAGGCAGGAGGTGATGTGAAAGACCTCAGCCTGAGACCCTGGAGAGCCACTGGCTGTCTGAGTAGACAAGACTGACCATGATGGACCAAGGGTCCGATTCAGCACAAGACGGCTTGATGTGTTCGTGTGTTTTCTTGCAAAAGTTTTAAGGCAGGCTGGTTTTGGTGTAGTGGTTTGGTGTAGTGGTTAAGTGCGTGGACTCTAATCTGGGAGAACCGGTTTGATTCCCCACTCCTCCACTTGCACCTGCTGGACAACCCTGGGCAAGCCATAATTCTTCCAGAGCTGCTCTTTCAGCCCCACCTACCTCACAGGGTGTCTGTTGTGGGGTGGGGAAGGGAAAGGAGACTGTAAGCCGCTCTGAGACTCCAAGTGAAAGGTGGGGTATAAATCCAATTTCTTCTTCTTCTAGATGCACAGAGGACAGAACTGGATCTGAGAAGGGCCAATGCAAAAATCTAAGTGAAGTTAGTCCTGGCTGAATGAAGTGGGTGTGCACGCATATATGTGTATATGTACTGATGCAAACTGCAGGAGAGGACACACAGTCCATAGATCTTGCAAACTCAGAATAAAATGGGGCCGTTTCGGAAACACAGGATGTGCCAGGTGACGAGCAGGCAGGTTTAATTGAACCCCAAATGATGGTGATTTCCTCGAGAACGGCACTGCTCCTCCGTTTGGCCGACTTGAGCTGATAAATCATTTACGTCTAATGATCCAGAAAAGGTGCTTAGTGTTTCTGCCAGGGTGGCAGCTCGCAGTGATTAACAAGGCAAAACACAAAAACAACCGGATCAGCGAGAAAACTCGTGAGCCTTAAACACACACACACACACACACACACATACACACACAGAGAGAGTCCCCGATGTGACCAGTTTGTGTCAAATGCTGTTTCCCCTCCATCTGTTAAAAGGTTTAAGATTCAAACCTACTTCCTATGGAGGTAGAGAGCAAAACTCCCACTTATTGGGCAGAGGGAGAAGGATTGGAGAGTTAGCGAATGCTAACATCCATCGAGGAAGCAGAGGCAATTGTTGTCAGTTGACCGACTTTCCTAGCCAAATCACTTGCAGTGCAAAAATGCCACTGGATTTCTCAGAAGCCCTCCAATTTCGTGACCCGACTTTTCTAGCCTGACATCCATCCAACCAAGGGGCGTCCAACCACAATCTGATTAACACCAGCTTACCCCTCCCCCAAAGAGCTTTTAAAAAGCCAGCCCAAACTTGGCTCACGGAAAGAGATCTCATCTGATCATATAATCAGGGCCTCTTCTACACAAACCACTGGCTGATGTTCAGCAAGCAGAAGAAATCAGCTGGCGATTGTTCTTGCTCCTGTTTTGGTTTTTTTTTTAAAGCCTTCAATGTTATGAGATCAGATACATCTCCCTTCTGAAAATACTTCACCACAGGCAGCCTGGTCCTCAAGGCCATGTACCACTCCAGACCAAAGTTGCGTAAGCGACTCGCTGAGAATATAGATTCAGGTGGGTAGCCCTGTTGGTCTGAAGCAACTGAACAAAGTTTTGAGTCTAGTGGCCCCTTTAAGACCAACAAAGTTTAATTCTGGGTATAAGTTTTCGTGTGCAGGCACACTTCATGTCACAAAGTGTGCATGCACACTGTCATGTATTGACCATGCGGTCACCATGTGCTCCAGTAATGGCGACCGCCATGTGGCCAGAGCACATGGCCAAGAAACTACCTGAGCTTCAGCCAGGTAGAACAAAGGCCAGGTGGATTCTAACCGGCCACCAATCCTGTACCTAGGTTCCTCCCAGGGAACCTATGAGATGTAAATAGACTGATAAGAGCCTATCAGGCCAGTTGGGCGAGGTCAGGGGATTATCCCTGACCAGCATAAAAGGAGGGCTCGGAGCCCTGGGTTGTATGCTTCATCCGGACCAGCAATGAAGATCTAGCTGTTTCACTGTTCCATGGACTCCCGACTCTAATACTTCTCACACACGAAAGCTTATACCTAGAATTAAACTTTGTTGGTCTTAAAAGGGGCCACTGGACTCACCAAGAACAGCAATACCCAGATTTAAAAGGATCGTTGAGATAAGGAAAAGCACCGCTGTTCAAAATCTCTCAAAGAATGGTTTTGAAATTTAGCATTTATATAATGCATTCGAGCCCTGACTTAGATGGCCCAGGCTAGCCCAGTCTCACCAGATCTGGGAAGCTAAGCAGGGTCAGCCCTGGTTAGTCCTTGGATGGGAGACCGCCAAGGAAGTCCAGATGCAGGCAAAATGGCAAACCACTCGTGTTCGTCTCTTGCCTTGAAAACCCTCCGGGGTCTCCGTAAGTTGGCCGCGATTTGACTGCCCTCTCCCCCATCCACCATAACGTATTCGAAGCATTTGGAACTTACAAACGGCCTTGTAAGGTGGTCCGTTACAACTACTAACCCCACAAGGCAGATGAGGGTCTGAGGCTGACAATCTGGCGAGATCACAGGAGAGGAAACTCTCCGCTCGCAGCTCATTCTGTTCGCTCAGAGCTGCTGGTTCGCCTCAGCCTGGGTGATGTCATCCAAAGAAGCAGCCAGGGTCTGCCTCTGCTCAAGAGGACAGGCCGTCAGCCAGCTAGCCAGTTGCTCAATGCTCTTGCCCACCCTAGGGACTGAGCATCTGACGGATTCATTCATTTACATTAGTCGTCTTCACATGTTCAGCAAATGCGTGGAAGGCAGTGTTGGGGTTGTGCACGTCTCCTCCCCACCCCCATGTATTCAGCTGAAGGTCTCGACTGGAGCATAACGTGGGGTAGACATGCAGACTCTCTCCATGTGATTGAGAAATTAGAAAAAAACCAGGATGTGCCAGAAGTGCCTACTTGCACACACAACATGCAAATTCAAGTTGGTTCTGTTGAGATCTCCAGCTAAACATGCAAATGTGGAAGGAGAGCTAGGGGGCGTGATTCCGCTCCAGCTCCCACACGGTCAGTGAATGTGGATATGTCCAGCATGGTGTGGTGGTTAATTTATTTATTATTTATTTCATTCGACTTTTTAGCTGCTCTCCCCACACAGTAGGCTCAGAGCGGCTTACATAGGTGATGTGCGCAACAGTAATCTGGGAGAACCAGGTTTGATTCCCCACGCCTCCACTTGCAGCTGCTGGATGACCTTGGGCAAGACATAGTTCTGTCAGAGCTGTTCTTGAAAAAGAGCAGTTTCTATCAGAGCTCTCTCAGCTCCACCTACCTCACAGGGTGTCTGTTGTGGGGAGGGGAAGGGAAAGGAGATTATAAACTGCTCTGAGACTCCCTTGGGTAGTGAAGGGCGGGGTATAAATCCAATCTCTTCTTCTCTTCTAGGGCAGAGGTATCAAACCTAAGGCCCGGGGGGGGGGGCAGAACCAACCCATCCAGAGCTCTTACTGGGCCCACAAACAACTGGTACTGGGCCATACCCAGAATTTTTTTTGACCAGGATGCTTCTGTTTTTCTTAATGGGGCACCTTATCACAGTGGAGAGAGAAGCTTTTATATATATGGTGAATAGTGAAATAGGCCTGAAGTGTTGCTATCTTTATTTAATACTTCTTTGCACTCCCTTGTTGATGATGGTGACTACTGTTATTTTAAAAATATAAAAAAGGGGGTGGGGGGCAGCCGTTAGGAGGGGCCACTCAGAGCCCAGATGCATAGGCAGAGCTGAGATTAGATCAGGTGGCCGGAAAGATCAATAGATGGCAGCAAATTGGCACACAAATGACAGAGTTAACAAAGAGACATGAGAAAGGAACTGGAAGCCCACTCCGATGATGAGTGAGGGCAGAAGGGCCTTCTCCTTAGCCCTCCTGCTCCAAGCCAATGCTCCCTCTAAGCTGTGGAGTCTGGTGAGCAAAAATTCTATTTTCTGAGCTACTGGCATTAAAGTTGAGAGTGAGCGATTTGGCTCCTGCATAATTCACTTTGCTCTGGAGCCATCCTTCCTGAGCTAAGACAAAAGTGTGTGAACTGGAAGCTAAAAAACTGTGAGCTAGCTCACACTAACTCAGCTTAGAGGGAATACTGCAGGTGACTGGTGGAGGTGCCTGGCTAATGGGTGGGTGCTGGGACCTCATAGGCCCACCTGTGCATTTGGGCATGGAAGGCAATGTAATGTACTCCACCTTTTAAGGTATCCCTAGGAAAAAAACGTCTTGCATATGATTAAATACAGTTATTGGGGTTTTTGTGGGCTCCCCAGTAAATCAGTTGCTTTCACTCTTAGGAATCAATTGCTTTGGTTTGTATTTTGAGTTTTAAAAAAATCATATCCTTAATTGGGTTTGCCTGTGTCCTTTATAAAGTTTATATCTCCGGTACGTGGCATTACATTTTATGGCGCACATGGCTCGGCCCGACAAAATGACAGTTATGCTAGATCCAACCCTTGAAACAAATGAGTTTGAAACTTCTGTCCTAGGGCTTTGGTTCGGATTTTAATTCGAGGCCAATTTCTGTTCAAAACTAGTAATGGGCAATGTCTATTTTCTGCTTCAGTTGTATTAACTTGCCTGGCTAGCACAAGCCATCTGCTAGTCATTCGCAGGGGCAGGAAGGTTTCACAGAGTATGGAGGATAGGACTGTGCCCTGCTAACCCCTCAAGGATTCCCACACTAATGGTAACCTTTAAGCCTGATCTGTAAGGAACAGTTTAACCAATCTAAAGCGTCTTCACCCAGGGTCATTTAATAGAAAAAGAGGTGCAGGAGCTCATTAGCATAACTTATTTGCATATGTTACACCACCTGACATCACTGGAAGTATGTCAGAAGGAAGGAGGGAGGGAAAGAAAAAAAGAAAGAGAGAAAGAAAGAAGAGAGAAAGAGAGAGAGAAAGAAAAAAAGAAAGAAAGAAGAGAGAACTTCCGGCAAGACTTGTGATAATGGCGGACGCGCTCCTCTGCAACTGCGGGGAGCGCGATCTGTACCCGGTGGGAAGAAGGGGCTCTGGACAGGTGCCGAGCCCCCAGAGCCCCCAGTGAGGGGGCTCTGCCTGGGGTGGCACGAAGGGGATCTCTCCCTACGGTGGCGACCGGGGGATTGAGGTCCCTTTTCATCACCCCCATAGGTTCCCCCGCCGTGGGAGCCATATGGCTGAAAGCGCAAATCCGTGAAGCAGCAGAGAGTGCGAAGCTATGAGGCTTGAACTACAGTTATGCATGGATTAAACGTGAGTCCGAAGTAAAACAAACAGAGCACAGTGGGCGGGTGGAGTGAAATCCCCCCCCCCTCGAGACCGGCGTACTTACGAGACTTTACGTGGCGTTACTGCATGAAAAATAGTACGTTTGGCTTGCTGGATGGCAGCATCGTGCTTTAGAGGATATAGACTTTAAAAAGTCATAAGTGCAGTCGGAGAACTTGCTTCTTTCGTTCATCTTATCTAACTATCAACAAAGAGCACAGCCTCAACAATGGCGGGGAAATCGAAACCTTCCCCCAAACTAGGAAGTACAGCTCCGAGTTCAAAGGTTGATACCACAGAGATGAGCACTGTGTTCTCCTCGTTATTGCGACCTCTAGTGGACCAAATGACAGCTCTCAACGTCAAGATGGATAAAATGCAGCTGGAACTAAAGGAGTCGAATAAAACTACAGAGAAGCTGCAGCAAGAACTTCTGGAAGTAAAGACTTCAGTAAAAAATCAGGATTCAAGGCTACAAAAAGCGGAAAAAGAAAAGGCCCTTCACTCTGATCAGCTTTTGAAACTACAGATGGAAAGATCGAATTTTTTCCTAAGACTTCAGAATGTGCCAGAGAATAAAGGAGAAGACCTTAAAAATCTGTTAAGTGAAGCGCTTGAACCAGTAAGGCTTAAAAGCAGCGGAATTAAAAAGCGATATGGATATGGTTTACAGAACCTATCCAGATTATACTAAAAAGAAAAGCCTGCCTGGTGAGATTATGATAAGGTTCTCCAAAAAATCAACAAGGGATGTGGTGCTTAGAACCACAAATAAAGCGGTTCTGAAGATCAAAGGAGAAGAAGTTAAAGTGATGAAAGATATTCCATTCGAGATAAGGAAAAGAAGGAAAGCCTATGGGAAATTGACATCTTGGTTACAGTCTGAATCCATAATCTATCGGTGGAATGTTCTGGAAGGACTAAGCTTCAGCATTAAAGACAAAAAGTATAAGATTGACTCTGTCCAACAGGCGAAAAAATTTCTGGAAAAAAGCAAAGAAAAAAAAAGCGAGAGAGACTCAGATGGTTCACTGGCTTCGCAAGAAAGTATTTACGGTTTTGACAGCTCCAAGAGCGAAGAAGGAGTTTCTGACTCGGAAAAAGGAGCAGCAGCTCCAAAAGTACAAGAAGAGACTGTAAAGACAAGAAGAGGGCGAAAGAAGAAATAAGAACTGAATTGTTTTATTGAAAATTGCACTTATGTATTCCATATATTTTGCATAATTAAGCATTCCTCTAGGGTGGTATGTCTGTCAAATAGCTTTTTTGTTATTTTTTAATGTCAGCAGTAACAATTCTAATTGAAAATTAACCAAGGTTTAAAATGCTTCATAATTAATATATATTATATGGTAGCATTAAGCAAAGGATAAAGCACTCTCTGTATAAGGTAAATGTAGCTTAGAAATTAGCGAATAGATGTAGTTATAGAGAAAATCAATAAAAACTTTAAAAAAAAAAGGAGAGAGAGAGAGAGAGAGAGAGAGAGAGAGAAAGAAAGAGAAAGAAAGAAAGAAAGAAAGAAAGAAAGAAAGAAAGAAAGAAAGAAAGAAAGAAAGAAAGAAAGGGGACAGCTACCACTCCAAGCCTCAGAAATACCACTATTCTGGGAGGATAGCTTCATTGGTGGCTGAAGCCTTCAGAAGGCTGGTCAGAGGAACAAGGACCTTTCCAGGGGACGGGGTCATTTTGCTGCAGCCATGACACAAGCAGGCATTTCCCCGCGGGCTGAGCTGAGCTCCCCCGAGCTCCTGCTCAAAATGACCCCTGGTCTTCACTGATACCTACTGATACCTCCTAAGTCTCAACAAGATGGCAGGGCCCTCCTGCATCAGAGTCAGCAGATAAATCCGGTGGGAGCAACAGAAGCCTAACCTTTGTCTACATTCAGATGCAGATCACCAGCTAAAGCCGCCCTTTTAATGCAAACATTTGTTTCAAGTCTCTTGACCCCATTCTTGAAACAAAGACGGGATCGACTGATCATATCAAGGTCCAATACATTTTGAGTGATGTTTTTTCCTGGCATAACTGAGAAGGTTGTTTCATTTCTTCAATGTGCTATTAAGATTTGTCAAGATAAGGCACAGTGATGATTCGATGTTATATTCAGATTTTAACTATTCAAGTCTTCCTTCTCATTACTCTTAGTCGGACAGTGCTGTAATCTGCCCTAATTTATTCTGTATGTCATTAAAGGTTTGATTTGATTTGATAAAGGCAACAGGATTATGTTATAGCCAATTGGTTCAAGAAGGCACTTTGATAACAAGAAGGGGACTGCAGGGGAGGCCACCGTGGATAGTGTGTACTGCCTGTTTACTGTATTACCTGGCTCTCACTGCATGGTTTTATACTTCTCTAATACCATTTCCTGGATGCAGAGTGGCATGATATAGAAGGAGGAGGAGGAGGAGGAGGAGGAAGAGGAGATTGGATTCATACCCCATCCTTTACTACCCAAGGGAGTCTCAGGCCGATTCCGCACAAGTGCTTTGCTTCCCTTTCCTCCTGGGTTTAATTGGTCCGATTCAGTGTGCGCATTTCTGCATTACATGAATCTGACCCAGGTTGATGCCGGTTCTTCATTTCCGCATCTGTCCTTACCCCTAATCTTGAGCCCCCGCCCATCTCCTCTCTTTTTTTAAAAAAATGTAGGCGGAGTTTCATTATGACGTCGTGATGCAACAAAGTCATGATTGGCCAAGGTTTTTCATAATTCCTGGGAAAGTACATCATGCACCCCCCCCTTCCCAATGTAGGCGGAGTTTAATGTAGGCGGACCTCCATGCCGCCATTACTGCATCATGTTATCATTTTCGCCATTTGGAAATGCCCGCAAAAAGAAAAAAAAGCTTGCGCCAGGGTTGGAGGGGAAATGGAGGGTGGGAAAGGGATGGGAAATGGAGGGGGAACATGCAACACAACACATGTAACCCCTGCAAAAATTGTGTCCACACCACCACGCCACCCGCAATACATTGGCCCCGCAAAAAATGTTAACCACACCACAATGGATCAACGACGTGTCATGGTGTTGTAATGCAACGAAGGGGGGGGGACACAAAAAAACCCCAGCTCACGCTGCACCTCAAAGCCATCAATACATATTTTTATAGTGACATGAGTCGGGCATGACTTTTGTGCAAACAATGCGACACAGAAATGTGGAGACATCAACAACACATGTAACCCCTGCAAAAACTGTGTTCACACCACCATGCCACCCGCAATACATTGGCCCCGCAAAAAATGTTAACCACACAACGATGGATCAATGTCGTGTCATGTTGTTGTAATGCAACAAAGGGGGAACAAAAAAAAAACCCGCTCGTGCCAGGGCAGGAAAGGGAGAGGATAGGCGGGAAAAGGGAGGGAAAGAAGCAGAGGGGCGTTAAAGGGGTAGAGCAAGAAACCCCGATTTCAGAGTTCTCCACTTGAATGCCCCGACTTCACTCCCATGGCAACCCCCCCCCCCGAAAATCCCAGAAACGGAAGATCCAAGGGAATTGAGGATTACATTCGGGCCAACTGCAGACCCGGAGCAACAAGTGGGGAACTATTGCTCTACCCTGGATTAGAATCCACACTCCTAAACACTACACCAAACTGGCTCTGATATATAGTCTGATAATAGTCCGATCTTAGAAGCTAAGTAGGATTGGTACTTGGATGGGAGGCCATCAAAAGAAGATTCTGTGGGGGAAGGCGATGGCAAACCACCTCTGCTTCTTGCTTGCATTGAAAGCCCCTTGCTGGGGCTGCCATAAGTTGCCTGTGACTTGATGGCTCCTATGTACGTCATACCATTCTCAGCATTGGGTAACATACGTCTAATACTTGATGCTGTTTTGGATGGCTGTCATTCTAGCCCCATCACATTCCTTGTGAGATAATTCATACTACTGGTTGCACTGACTTTACAAAGTGTAGTCTGCCTTGAGTCTCAGTGAGAAAAGCAGACCATAAAACGATGTAAAAACACCTTATTGCCTATAGGAGGCAGGCATTTCCTAGAGTCCATTTCTGTAGGGCGGGGCTGGATACTCATAGAGTTGGAAAGGACCTCCAGGGTCACCTAGTCCAATCCCCTGCACAATGCTGAGAATTCACAAATACCTCCCCCCCCACACACACACTTCCAGTGACCCCTGCTTCATGCCCAGAAGTGGGCATCCCCCTTGGGTCCCTGGCCAAATTGGCCTGGAGAACAATGACTTCCTGTCCCTAAAGGGGCGATCACCATTTCCCTGGGCATGTAAGAAAGGGCCCTAAGAATTAAGCACTGATGCAGTCCTTCCTGCCCTCCCTCTCATGATCTGCCTAAGTTCACAGAATCAGCATTGCTGTCAGATGGCCATCTAGCCCATTTGAAAACCTCCAAAGAAGGCGAGCCCACCACCTCCCAAGGAGGCCTGTTCCGCTGTCAGGAACCACTCTGCCAGGAAGTTCTTCCTAATGTTTAGCTGAAAACACCTTTGATTTAATTTCAACCCATTGGTCCGTTGGGTTGAAATTAAATCTGCCTTGAGTATCAGTGAGAAAAACAGACAATAAAGTCAAAAACACCTCACTGCCTATAGGAAGCAGGTGAAGGGGATGTGGCAGGCTGGGAGGGATTTCCTAGAGCCCATTTCTGTCGGACAGGGCTGTACACTCCTGCCTCATCTTCTGCTGCTCTTAAATATAGAGCAACAATTGCCCCGAGGAGCCACTTCAGAGCTGGCTCTTCCAGCTGTTCTCTGTCCTCTTAGGCTTTGTCCTGGCATCATCCCTGGGATATCCTCGTATGTGTCTGAGGACTCCAGGTCCTCACTTCAGCCCATTGCACAGGTGTGCATGTCAGCATGCCCATATGTACAAATAACATGCCTTTTATGAATATGAGCCCATCTGTATACCTGAAATGTATTGGCCATTATGTCTGGGAAATTATAAAAGTGTCCTAGGTAAAATTGGGGAGTTAGAATGCTTGGCGTTGGGGGGGGGGAAAGATATTGTGGGTATTTCAGAAACTTGGTGGGCTGAGGAAAATCAGTGGGATACAGTGATTCCTGGTTATAAATTATATCAGAAGGATAGAAGGGGATGGGTTGGAAGTGGGGTGGCTCTGTATGCCAGAGATTGAGAAGGTAAGAGAGTTGGATTCGCTTCTGGAAATGCTATGGATCGAAATAGTGGCCCCAAAGGAAGCTTAACACTGGGAGTTTGTTATCACCCACCCGATCAAAAGATAGAGGAGGATTATAAAATGATGAATAAATTAAAGATAGCAGCTGGACAGAATAACTGTGTCATAATAGGTGATTTGAACTACCCACACATTGATTGGGTCAATTTGTGTTCAAGTCGGGAAAAAGAGATTGAGTTTCTAGACACCATCAATGACTGTGCTATGGAGCAGATGGTCACAGAACCTATCAGGGGAGAGGCGATCTTGGATTTGGTCCTGAGTAATGTCCAAGACCTGGTGAGAGATGTTAAAGTGATTGCACTGCTTGGGAACAGTGACCATAATGTTACTAAGTTCAACGTTTGTATAAATAGGGAGTTGCCCAAAAAGACCAACACAACCAAGGGGGTACCTTCTCTGAAATGAGGAGACATGTGAAACTGAAACTGAAAGGAAAAGTAAAAAGGGTCAAAACCATTGGGGAACCTTGGAGACTACTTAAAATTACAATCCTAGAATCTCAGATAAAATATATACAGCAGATTAGAAAAGGCACAAATAGGTATAGAAAAAGGCCTGCATGGTTAACAAAGTAATGGAAGCTGTAAATGGTAAGAAGGATTCTTTTATGTGGTGGAAAGCTAGTCTCAGTGAGGTTGATAAAAGGGAACACAGGCTGTGGCAAATAAAATGCAATCTGTGATCAGGCAGGCCCAAGGAGAGTATGAGGAGCATAATGCAAAAGAAAAAAGAAAAAAAAAGCAAAGACCAACAATAAAACTTTCTTCAAATACATTAGAAGCTGGAAACCATCCAGGGAAGCAGTGGAGCCCTTGGATGACCAAGAGGTAAAAGGATTCCTGAAGGATGATAGGGAAATGGCTGAGAAGCTGAATGCATTATTTGCCTCTGTCTTCACTGTGGCAGATGAGAAATGCTTGCCCACTCCAGAACCGCTGATTTCGGGAAGGGTGCTGAAAGACCTGAGTCAGATTGAGGTGATGAGAGAGGAGGTCCTATGACTGATAGACAACTTTAAAACTGGTAAATCACCAGGCCTGGATGGCATACATCTCTAATATGAACTTGTGCAATCTATCATTAAAATCTTCCTCCATTCCTGAGGACTGGAAGGTAGGTAATGCCATCTTTAAAAAGGGTTCCAGAGATCCAGGAAATTACAGGCCAGTCAGTCTGATGTCAATACCGGGTAAGTTGGTGGAAACTTGTTATTAAGGAAAGGATATTATAGCATTGGAAAAAGTGCAGAAAAGGGCGACTAGAATTATAAAAGGGTTGGAACACTTTCCCGATGAAGAAAGGTTGAAGCGCTTGGGGCTCTTTGGAGAAACGATGACTGGGGTGTGTGTGACATGATCGAGGTCTATAAGATTATGCATGGGATAAAGCAGGTAGAGAAAGAAGTACTTTTCTCACTAGACAAGAACTTGTGGGCACTCAAAGAAATTGCTGAGCAGTCGGGTTAGAACAGATAAAAGGACATACTTCTTTACCCAAAGAGTGATTAACACGTGGAATTCACTGCCGCTGGGAGTGGTGGTGGCTACAAGCATAGACGGCTTCAAGAGGGGATTGGAGAAACCTGTGGAGCAGAGGTCCATGAGTGGCTGTTAGCCACAAGGTATAGACAGGAACTCTCGGTCTGGGGCAAGTGATGCTCTGTATTCTTGGTGCTGGAGGAGGGGCAACAGTGGGAGGGCTTCTAGTGTCCTGGCCTCACTGGTCGACCTCCTGACGGCACCTGGTGTTTTTGGCCACTGTGTGACAGTGTGGGACTGGATGGGCCACTGGCCTGATCCAACATTGGCTTCTCTTATGTTCTTAAGGTTCAACACTGATGTGCCCCACTCTGCCGTTGTCCTCCAGAGGACAGAGAAGTTGACTGGAAACTGGCTTTTGATCATCTGCCTGTGAGCCTGTAGGCTGCAGACATGCCATGGGACAAAAAAAGACCTTATGTATTCGATATTCTCACAGTACACTATTACTGGAGACCTGAAGCTAGCGATTTGGCTGGTTATTCCAAATCAGTTCTTATAACTCAGGCCATTTCGCACCAGCATTTCTCCACTGTTTCTCCTGGTCATACACACCTATCCCCTCTGTCAATTCTCTCCTCCAATTTTCCTTTCTCTACAGCCTCTTCCTTCTGCTTTTCTCTTCCCTTTGGATCACCATTCTCTCTTTCACCCTTCTTTTTCTAGCCTTCCTGTTCTTTAACTAGCTATTGAAGTCTCTGTTTGTGTCACACCTCCTTGTCTTTTGTACCTACAGGGTACCTCAGTTAAATTGGAGCATCTCAACAAATGACACCCATTTTTTTGAGCACTGCTACTTGAAATCCAAGTGTTTGAACCTGCAGTGATAACCACATCCTCTGCTCTACAGCTATGGTTTCTTAGCATGCTGGGCCTGGACGTGGGAGACTATCACAGGCCCATAGCTATGGAGGGGCTTTTGGGGGCTCTGCCCCCGTTCTTAAAGACACAGCCCCACAAGAATTTATCCTGTAAATATTTGTTCAATCTTTTGAAGGCATGTGCTTCTTTAAGCAGAATGGGGTGCTGTAGTTGACTCATTCCTGCACTGAGCAAAAGGGGGTTGGAGTAGGTGACCTCTAGGATCCCTTCTGCACGGCAAAAAAAACCCTGGTCTCCTTTACGAGAGTTCTTCTGCCTTACTTAAGTGTTAGCTTTCTTGACTTTAGAAGTCATCACCCCCATCTGCCAGCTTGTTATCAGAATTATTGCTTAGACTGGCAAAAGTGATTAACTTGCAGGAGCCGAGAACGGTCATCCAAAGTGGTTGACAGCTTGCAGTTTAGAGATCTATCTTAGTAACAGCTTTCTATTAGCTAAATGGTTAAGAACACCTATGTAGAATAGACCGCTTGAGAAGATTCAGAAAGAGAAGAGACCGCCTCGAAGCTCTCTTCAACTCTCACCCTGCTGCTACGCTTCCTGGAGACTCTGCTCATCAGGAATGCCAGTTGAGAGCTACGCACTTGATAGGGGAAGTCGTGAGCAGAATACTGTTTTGGTTTGCATTCCTTGCTGAACTGTATACATTCTTTTCCCTATGTGTTGTTTTTTTTAAAAAATGTGTTTTTATACAAATTGGAGTGAGTTGACTGGCCAAACCCGGATAAGTATTTCTAGTGCCACACCTACCACCTACCAGAGAATTTATTCTCCTTCCCCGAGCCCCTTCTCAGCCTGCAATTGTCACCCTTCTGGGGCTGAGATTTGCAGAAGGCTCAACGCTTTGGTTTTAAAAGGCTTGATTCCACAGCAGCCGAGTCATAATCCTCAGAATTCTGGCTTTTCTTTCTGCACCGAGAACTTCAGCCCCGCCAGGAGAAAAAAAATTGCCCCACAAGCCACAAAAATCCTGGCTACGGGCCCGGGCGATCATTACAAGCCATGCCATGGCCGCATCACTTTGTTCCAATACGGCACTTTCAACCTGAAAGTCACTTTACCTTCTTCCCATCACCATTGGTATCCATTTGGCAAAAAAAAAAATATTATAAATAAATCACATGGTAGTGCCTTAAACATAACACAGAACTCTAAGACTTTATTTATACTTTTTTAAAAAATACGTGATACCAGCTAAGAGAAGCGAGAAACCCTTTCAGATTGATGAGACCGCAAGAGGGCCAACCCTGAATTTATTTCCCCGCCTTTTTACAAGATGTAAATACAATCAGTTTCTATTTTACAACTTCGACAAATGCTTCCAATAGGGACACTTTAAAAAAAAAAAAAGAGGACCATTTTTCTTGGCTCTTTAGTCCAGCTCGAACTGCAGTGGCGTGGCAGAAACCAACCTGCCTAACAACATAATCTTATTACTGCACAAAACAAGGCTGAATATGACAGTCAGCAGCATCGCCACATCAGAATACATTTCTCCCAGCCTGAATTGGATAAACTGGATATTGTTTTTCAAGGAGTTATTTCTTTACACAGTTCAGTTTATTTAATTTTTGCATACATATCTGCACCTTGTTGGTGCTTCGCCCATTGTCCATAGGGGCACTGATATCCTCTCATATGTACATAACAGTTTCAAGTGAAATACAGGTGCTATATTTACAGGAGAAGAGCTGCAGACCGATAAATCACGAAAGCAAGTGTACATTTATATAGCACCTTCCATCCCCCCCAAAAAAGATATGAAAGGACTTTACAAAGGATCGGAAACTTACAAACAACTTTCTCCACTGCTTGAAATTCGAGCCACCTATGGGCCAGCCTTTAACAACTATATTACAATGCATAGCCATGTTACACAATGGTTTAGGCCACAGAAGTAGAGGATTTACTACAGTTAGGTCCAGAAAGCAGATTTCTCATCAGCTACCCGAGCCAGCAGTCTGACCCACATGAAGAGGGTGAAGAGGCCTCTAGAAGAACTGCTATGTTCTGAGGAGGACTCAGATGAATCAAGGACTTCAGATTTACACATCATCTGGAATGTGGCGCCTCCAGGAACACCCAGGGCACCTGAAAACCCTTGCTTTTGAGGTTGTGTCTTTGATGACCTCGCCACCTACTAGGCCGTCAAAAGTGCTTCCCGTGATACCTACAGAAAACGAACAATGCAAAACGAAATGAAACAGCAGCGTCAGAAACGAAGTTTATAAAAATGGCACATTTATTGCTACAGAACGGTCATGTACATGACAGCATCGAATAACTACAGATGGGAAACAGGTAATGGCCTACAACAAGCTGTGTTTTCTTTTCAAAGGAACGCCAGCACACAACCTGTTTGGACACTTCTACAAATCAGGAATACACCAAAAAACATGGGAAAAAAATTGAGGCACTCAGCCACACATTGAAAACAAAGTGTAACTGTTTAAAAAAAAAATCTGCTTTTCCTCTTTTTTGTCCCTTTTATACTTTTTTCCCTTTTTTTCATTTTTCCATTTTTTAACTGTTGCTGCTATGTGTACAGTCGCAAAATCCCCCCCCCCCCCCCGCGACCTACAACTAAAGAAGAAGAAGAAGAAGAAAGAAAAAAAAAGCTACCATACAATTTCATCTCGGTAACACATGGTAAAATAACATCTTTTAAATAGTAAAATAAAGTAACAAACTTTTACTCAGAATGATTCCAAAAATCTACAAAGAAGAAATATTCATAATCTGACAATTCCCCACCCCACCCCTTGCAATATTCATGGTATAAAAGGATTGCTCCTGTGAAAAATAAGCCAAATATATTTTTTTATTTTTAAATTTAGGGTTTTCTTTTATCCTACTCGGGTGTACTACAGTCTATTTTATAGCAAAAAGGTCACTAGACAAACGAAGCTTTGTAACAAAAAGCCAGGCACTGATACATGGTAAATCTCTGCTTTTTTTTTTTTCCTTATCTTCACTTAGTTGCATCACAAGTAACAAGAATGAAAAAGGCCACAGTTCATATATTTTCACCATTACATAAGTCTATAATACTTGAAATGAGTATGGTCAAACCAGCACTGCACAAAGGTGAATAAACTTGAAGTCCCATGAGAAAGAATATTAAAAAAAAAAAAAAAATTGAAACGAAAACAAAACAAGAAGCCGAAAAGGTCTTGGTGCCCCCACTGTATTGGAATTCATCATATTCCATCTTTATGACAAACTTTTTTCTCCTCAAGTCATTTAGTGGACTAAAGTTTAATTTATTTGTGCTTTTTCCTCCCCCGGTGAATTCTCTTCGTTCTCGACAATGTACTGTATTGTTCGCTCTTCGGCACAGATTGCCTGGTGCCCACCAGAGAGGGAAAGATGAAACTTGCAAATTCCTCCCCACTCTGCCCCCCCCTTCCCGCCCCTGAAATGAAATTAACAAACAAAACAAATCGGAAGACTGCATCGGTACAAGTTGCATCACTGGTAGAACTGACAGTTGTATAAACATTAGTGTTCCTTGCAGCTACACATAAGACAAATGTAAAAAAAAAAAAAGTTCTAGATGAACAGATTTCCCTAATGAGCATATTCATAAATTACTTGAATGTGGAGGTGGATCACTCACTGAACACTCGGTAGGGTTTCCACTGAGGAGGTTCTGGATACTGTTTGTTACCACACAATACTGGAGCATTAATGTCGACCCACCACCATCTCTTAAGGAGCAACGGGTACCACTATGCACACGAAAACGAGAGCAGGTTTTTACTGTCTGATTTCTTGGGGATAGAATCTACTTCGCTGCATTCATGCAGTAAAAAAAACCCAGCCCACCCACCCACCCGCTAACCAGCAGGGCAACTAATTGGTCAGTTTTCAAGTTTAAATCCCACTTTCGGACAGAAGCCATCTGTAAATTCGTACCCACAAGATTACCATGGTATACATAATTAACCTTCTCTTGGCTCCAGGTAGATCAATATAACACGCTCCGCCCATAGCATGTATTGAAGGAGTGGAAGGGGGGGGGAACATACAAGCTTCTATCGCCATGATTGTGTGACAGAGAGATCTTTAAAGAGTTAATTATATCGAGTTGGTGGAGTAAAAAAGGAAATTCAGGCTTGCTTGGATATGGCTCCCTTGTCAGTTATTTTTGTATTAATCGTTTTCTGATTTCCACGTATCAGAACAGTGTTTTTTTGGGCAACATTAAACACTCTTAAAAATTCAAGTGGTTTGACATTACTGTACATAAATGGCAGCGGAGGTGCTACTGGCTGGTCACTTGACTTGTTCATAGCTTGAGCATAATCTTATCTCCTGAACTTCCTAACAACTTTTGGGGGTTGTTTTTTTTTTTTTAAATGCTAAGCAATAACAACATGCTTGAGAATGGGAGAATCCTTTAGTCAACCGTGAACATTAATACACCTATTTTTATCTAAACAAGGTCCGTTTAAAGTACAGGTTCTACAGTGGAATACACATTTGTTCTCACTTAAACTTACAAGGACTCTGCTCCATTGTGAATTTATTCATAATGGTTTTAATCCACCTCCACATTTCAGAAACTTATTAACAAATTTTAAAAAAAAGCATTTTAAGTTTACTGCTACTGAACATATTTACAATTTTCAACACGCACACACAGCTAATCAAAATGTTTATGGATATGCAGAAGGTGGTTCACATGGTAAACTATCATATTTGTTCTTTATGTTTTTTTCCCCAGAAACATAAAATTCAGATTCTTGTTATCTCACTGTTTCATTTAAATGAGATTTTGTTTCAACCACAGTTTTTTAAAAACAAAACAAAACAAAAAAGCCGATACAATGTATTAAAACACATAATAACGAGAGTCTACATGTAAAAATATAACTTTTACGTACACAATTTCAAAATAATGATACGTTTGCCATTTTGTTGCATAAAATTTACAAATGTATTTTTCCCCCCATTACTATGTAACTGGCAAAACAGGAGAACAGATGGAACGTCTAGACCGTTTTCAATGGACTTATGGCATTTACTCAGTGCTGATAGGTGGAAAAATCTACTCAAACAGGGAGATTTCGTTTAAAAACACATGCCAAGTTTGTGTGGCTGTTAAAAAAAGAAAAAAAGAAAAAAAAAACCCACCAGAAGCTGGAACTGGAGACAAAAGGATGAGGACACAGACTTAATTGGGAGCACTGTTTGTTAATTGTTCTGTACACCAGAGTCGATTGTTAGCGGAATTGCTATGGATACTGGTTCTGTTGAGCCCATATTTCAAAGCTAGTTTCCGGATGAGTTGCTGTGCCATAGGTTTGATCTACGCTTACGATTTCATATATGTTAATTAAAAACTTGATTCATACTGGCCAGAGAAATACTGTTCTACTCCCTCCTCCTCAAGAAAGTGCAACTCAATGCTTTAGAACCGGTAAGGCTTGTTCTAATGCTTCATGACAATTGGATATTGGCATTTTTTTCCCCATGAATGAAGGAGGAGGCAGCAAATGGTCTACTTTTCAGCAATCCACTTAAATTAAAAATAAAAAAAAATCAAAGTCTGTCACACAACTTGCAGTTATCCCATTTGAACCCCTTCTCCCCCTCCCAAATCTGACCATGTATTCTGAAACGCCTCACTGCATACTGTATTTAGGCTACACACATTAAAGTTAACACTTCTACTGGTTTGTTAATTCACAGCCACCTTTGATTATGTTATGTTTCCGATGATATAAACATTGGAAGGCACAGTGGTAACATTGTAGCATTCTAACCTTGTACCTCTGAAAAAAATCCCAGAAATAGGGTCTTAATGAGAGCGAAGTTTACGACTCGGCCCCCCAAATGGTTGGGACCGAGTCTCGGCAAGGTTGCTTGCAGCATCTCCGCACGTGACATGATTGGTCAGTTCCTGTATTCTCCCCAGAAGACCAAAGAAACAACTCTCTACTTATTTATGAATGATAAGCAACCTCAGGGTCAGCGTTTCATCCTGATCTGCCCCTCCAGCAACAGAGTTGGCACTACAGGTTACAACAAGAACAAAGGAAGGGCGTGGGAGAGAAATAAGACCAAAAATCCTTATTTACAGTAAAATCTTCTTTTAAAAAAGTTAATCAGTCCTTTTTTTTTTTTACAGGAGCAAAAAAGTCTGAAACCAATGAACAAAAGCTTACCATATTCACTAGTTTTAATATATATTTATATATATATATATATATATTTATATATATATGTGTGTGTGTGTCGTAGGTCTATAAGATCCATCTGTTCCTCCTACCCTAAGGAATGGCTAATGTCATCACTTCAGTTTTCATTAGGACATTTGCTGGTTTTTGTAAATACGCGGGCAGCAATGCTTCCCTTTTTAATATCCAGTAAGTATAAACACTAGCGGACTAGTACACCAACAAAAACGTTCATTTTTTTTTTCTTCAGAAGTACACTTTTCATTATTGCAAGTTTACAATTTTTTTTTTAAATTAAATATTTTTTTTTTCAGACTTACAAATTAATTATATTTTTTTTTCCAAAAGAAGTTTAGGCACAAATGCATTGTCCCACAGTGTGGATAAGATTGCCATTCAGTCTCTTGGCTGTGCATTTTTTTTAACAGCTCCTGACGTACTGCTCGAAACATTCTGAATGATATGTCGAAGAGAAGCGTCCCTCAAGTTGCACTTTTTCCATTTTTTTTGTGTGTGTCTCGTTTCAGAATCGGGAATGCTGAAATCTCGTGCGTCTGTGATTCGTAACTACTCAGACTTGTCTTATTATATTACAAAAAAGGGGGGTTAAGTGTTTATGTGGGTTTAAGATAATACAGCTGTTAAGGAAGTGGTCTCTGGTTTACATGAAGAAAAGGTAGCAACTTGGACCTGTGGAATAAGCGGGAAAAAAAATAATCTGGGTCAGCCGAGGAGACTGGACTGTTGTCATTACTGTTCGTTTGTTCGTTCAATATTTTCATGGTACACGCTGCATTTCTCAACAATCTGTATACTAAATAGATCGTTACTCCCATTCTGCAGAAATGTAAAGCTGATGGTGGCTTGGATTATTTACGTCCAAGATCAAATCCTACCTCCAAACCCCCCCCCCCCCCCAATTTCACACTAACTCATTTTAGGCTCAGATTAGACATGTTGTGAACCAATCCAATCTAGATTACGACAAATCCCTACAAAATGGGTGTCAGCTGAGGCAGAAGAGAATCCTTTCTCTACCCACCCCTTTCCTCCTGAGCTACTTTTAAAAAGCTGTTTCCTCAAGGTGGGACGCTGTGGGAGAGAGAGACTACTGCCAATGCTCCCTCTAAACCAGTGGTTCTCAATCTGTGGGTCGGGACCCCTTTTGGGGTCGAATGACCCTTTCACAGGGGTCGCCGGCTGGTGTCCAAGGCCGCCCCACCGGCAGGAAAGGGCCCCACGCAAGCTGATTGCTATTGGAACCTAACTTTTAGGAACTGATTCCAATCCAGTGTAGGAATAATGGTTGGACATAAGATATTGGTTCAGGCAAGGTTTTGTATAGATGGGACAGAAAATAATGTTTTTATTGGTTTTGTCAAAGCCGTTTAGACAACACAACAAATAATTTTATGGTTGGGGGTCACCACAACATGAGGAACTGTATTAAAGGGTCACGGCATTAAGAAGGTTGAGAACCACTGCTCTAAACTGTGGGGTCTTGTGAGCAAAAGTTCTACTTTGTGAGCTACTGGCATTAAAGTTGTGAGCAAGCGATTTGGTTACTGCATAAATTAGTTTGCTCTGGAGCCATCCTTCCTGAGCTGAGACCAAAATGCGTGAGCAGGAGGCTAAAAAACTGTGAGCTAGCTCAACTTAGAGGGAACACTGGTCTACTGCTAGAAGAAAAATGGTGAAATAGTAGTGTGGGGAGTGGGACTTCAGGCAGAAGGGTTTGGTTCTCTCCTCCTGCCCATGATGCATTTAGTGTATCTCCCCCCCCCCCCCACACACACACACACACAAGCACACACACACATTGCAGGGACACAGTCTTGACACACAGATATCCTGCTATTTGGGCCTCAAAAGTTTATCTTCAGGAAATGCCAGTATGCTTATCACTTCAGAATGCATACACACAGGGCCTTTTTCTGGGGGAATGCACCGGAATGAAGTTCCGGAACTTCAACAAAATTCTTTTAAAAATGTTTAAAAGTTCATGAGCTTTCAGTATACAGACTGAAAAATTGATTTCCCTCTTGAGAGTCCCGGACCTCTCTTCTTCTTTTTTTAAAATAAAGCCCTGTATACACATACCACTTGCTTAAAAGCACCTGGTACTGAAACTTCCTACTTGTGGAATCCTTTATCAAGAGCAAGGATGTTCCCTCTGTGTGAACTTCCAGATACATGAATATTTTGCTGGATTTGAGTCCAGCAGCACCTTCGAGATCAGCTAGATTTTTGGGGTATTAGCTTTCAAGAGTCAATACTCCCTTAACCATACAGCACAGCAATGAAGAAGAGGAGCTTGGATTTATACCCTGCCCTTCACTGCCCAAAGGAGTCTTGGAGTGGCTTCCAGTCTCCTTTCCCTTCCCCTCCCCACAACAGACACCCTGTGAGGCAGGTGGGGCTCTTTCGAGGATTGCCCTTGAGAGGACAGCTCTGAAAGAACTTGTGACTGACCCAAGGTCACCCAGCGGGCTGCATGCGGAGGAGTGGGGAATCAAATTTGGTTCTCCCAGATTATAGAGTTCACACTCCAAACCACTCCACCCGGACAAAAGGAGCTTTGACTCTCAAAAGCTTATACCCCGAAAACCTTGTTGATGTCTCAGGTGCTACTGAACTCGAACCCAGCGGCTCTACCACAGACCAACGTGGCTATCCTCTGAAGCAATGACTATTTTGATGGAGGACTGCTTTTGTAACAGGCAATCCCTCATTCCGTTCAGTTACACCAGGTGCACACAGCTATAAATGCGGATGACTGGAATGTCTACTTTCACTCCCTCCGTGATTGATCTAAAGACCCACTGGGAGAACACTGGGCTACAAGCCAGTAAACAAATTAATGCCAAGATATCCCCTTCCCCCCCCCCCCCCCGACAAGCTAAAGAGGATAAAACAGTTGTTATGGAGACTTCATAACCAAACTTGCCTTTTTTTTTTTTACATCTGTCCCATGTGATTAGATGTGTCTCCCATCCCAGGGTGGGGTCCTGCCAAAGAAAGCGGAGGAGGTTCCGAAGATACTTTCTCTTCTTCCCTTCTTTTCAGACATGCTGCCTTAGGATTCAGATTCCTTTCTGTGAGACCAAGATGAAAGGACGTTCTAAGCATATTGAACAGCATTCTGGCAGCTTATTTTGCATCCTCAGTTTCATTTGCCATCTTCAGTCCTTTAACCACCATAACAATACAGAATATGCATATCTGTACCTCTGGCTTTGACATCTGTGGCTATTTTTAGGATCAAAGGAAGCCTTTCCTTTATCTGCCCCATCTAAATCCACCTCGCCTTGTGAATATTCTGGATTCAGATTCATCTTCACCTTTGATACTATTGCTAACTCTACCCCAGAGCTCTTAGGAGAAGAATGAGCTTCAAACCAAAATGCATTTTAAAAAAAAAATCCTCAGAAGCCTCAGCTTAAATGTTACCTGGTGGTGGGCCCACTGTGGTTTATTAAAAGACAACAATGGGTTGGATCAGGATGGCTTTCCTGCTCACTCTCCCCAAATCCTCTTTCTTACTACAAGCCCCCATCCCAAACAACGTTTGTCCCATGATTCCCCCAGCAGCGCTGTTTTGGGCGGTCAAAGGGGGTCCCCTTCTTCCCTTTTGCACCAACAGAAAAACTGACTGGATAGAACCCAATTTATGTACAAAGGTGTCTGACCAGCCGACTTAGCTCCTTTGATGTGAATGACTAAGAAGGATTTCAGACTGCCCATCTATTCCGTTTCACGAACTGGTTACTAACGGGTTTTTTTCCTGTCATTTCAGACAGACCCGTTTTAGTAACTGGCTGTTAACGGAATATAATTACCTGTTCATACAATGCCGGCTGTCTCCCATTTGGGAAGCGTGTCTGAGGCGTTGTTGACTAAAACTGCTTCTTCAGTCCCGTCTTCTGGATCTGAATTGCTACAGTGGGCTGTGTAAAATGCCCCGTAGCGCTTCCTCCAGTGACGGGTTTTTCACTCCCCTTTACCCCTGGTGCGCAACCGCTCCTCTTTTTTTTTTTTTTAAATGTTCTATTGGGAGTGCTATAATGCTATAACAGGACATCAAATCAGCGTCATAACACTCCCAATAAAATGTTCACCCCCCCCCCCAGTGTGCACAGTCAAAAATGGCGGGAAAAGAAAGTGGCACAGTTTGAAATGGCCACAGCGCTTCAGAGAATGCTCCTTACCAGAAGGGAAATGCTGTGTGAAACAGCCGTCCCTGTACTGGTTTCCTCCATGATGGGCCAATAACCATGTGGTTTAAAAAGGTAATGTGAAATTGACCTATAATGCAGAGTAGCCACTAAATGCATGTTAACTGGTAAACAGAAGATCTGCCAATGAGTTTAGCTGGCATAACTCAAAGCTTGGGGCCTACTCAACTGGAAACTCTTCATTTCCAGCAAAACTTAAAGGGTTGAGGGCCCTAAAGAGGGTGAAGGATATCATAAAAATCAGCTAACTAAATAAATCTCCTATCAGGGTAAAGGCATGTAGCCGATACACATGAAACATCTTTCCTCACTACAGCAACATGGACAAAGTTTCAACAAGCTGTCATATGGCAGCCATTTTGTGAGAAGGTGATCTAGAGAGAGAAGAGATTACAATCTCCTTTCCCTTCCCCTCCCCACAACAGACACCCTGTGAGGTAGGTAGGGCTGAGAGAGCACTTTCAAGAACTGCTCCTGAGAGAACAGCTCTGAGAGAAGTCTGACTGACCCAAGGTGACACCAGCAGCTGCATGTGGAGGCGTGGGGAATCAAACCCGGTTCTCCCAGATTAGAGTGTGTGCTCTTAGCCGCCACACCAAACTGGCTACACCAAACCACTACACCAAACAGTGACGTGAGTTTAGGTACAGCTTTGTGTTTTGTTTTTGGCTACCATGCTGCAGCCGACTTACGGGGGACCTCATAGGGTTTTCAAGGCAAGAGAGGTTTAGAGGTGGTTTCCCATCACATACCTCTAAACAGCGACCCTGGTACTCTTTGGTGGTCTTAACCACTACACTACTGGCTCTCAAGTAGTGCACACATAAGGCCCACGTTCAGTCCCTGGCATCTCCAATGGAAAGGATCGGGTAGCAGGTGATGTGAAAGACCCAACTTTTATATGTGACCTATTCATTGTATGCGATGTCTTCAGGGTGAGCGAACATGAAGAGAAAGCTTGGTAGAGGGATGTAAACTGAGTAAACTAATCCTTAGCTCTGGACCCATGAGCTAACTATTCTTTCAACAAAGGACCTCGGGGCCTAGTAGGCTGTAAGCATGCCTTGGTAAATAAAGCAGTGCGTGAGCTGGTACTGGCATCTAACTGACCTCTGACTTGCTGCTCTAAGCTGAGGATAACAGCTACGGCTTGATGTAAGATCAGGAGTTTGGTCTGGGGTTTGTCGCTCTTCAGGTGGAGCTGCACCATCCGGCCCAGCTCCTTGAAGGCCTCGTTGATGTCTCGGACACGGAGGCGTTCACGGGCGTTGTTGGCCATCCTCCTTTCTTTCTCGCGTTCTGCCTTTTGCTCTGGTGTAAGATCTTCATCGTCGTTATTGCTGAGAGACAAAAGAGAACACAGCGTTTTCTAGTGGTGTAGAAAAAAACAAAGCGTTCCGTCAACTTCAGTTCGCGTTAAAGCTGTTTCACAGAACGAGCTTGGCTTTCAATATGGCGCCTTTTCATCGCACCGTTCAGCCCCCCAAAACAAAAGGTGTTATCATGCCTTTTGATTAAGACCAGACAAAATACTGCTGAATGCTGTGCGATTTTTTTGAGATCCCAAAAATTCTCCATCAGGTTGGATAGATATATATTTTTGAAAAGCGGAGAGGACGTTAAGGCCTCTTGTCTGCGTCTTGTGCTTGATCTGTTTAAGAATTGACTAGTTGTACAGACTACCATGTTTTACCTCGGTTCTCAGCCTTTTAGCAGACCTGTGTTTGGTGATGGAGAGGCACTTGACCGGCCGCTGGCTTTTAAGAGTCTCAAAAAGAGACTTCCATTTCCCCCAGAAAGTGAACCAGCCCCATCTTATCTAATCAGGTTCTTGTACTTTTGTTGTAGAACAAGACCGCTAGCTGCCTGTGATCTCTCTATATTTTGAGAGGATACTGGGTCTAACTGTGGAAGAGGAATTCTCCAACTGTGGGAAGGCGACCTGGGATTGGTCTTTGCTTATGTTGCGTTTCTCACCCTTCAGTGACTAGACAATTTGGCTTTCACTGTCTAGCAGTAGGACTGAGACACTACTGACAGCAGTAGTATTGACTACATAGTAGATCATCTAAGGTTGCCAGCTCTGGGTTGGGAAATACCTGGAGATTTTGGGGTTGGAGCCAGAGGAGGGTGGGGTTTGAGGAGGGGAGGGACTTCAGTGCCATACATGCCACCTTGTGCCCCTTTCTTACATGCCCAGGGAAATGCTGATTGCCACTTTGGGGTCAGGAAGCAATTTTTCTCCAGTCCAGTTTGGCCAGGGGTCCTGGAGGTGTTTGTTTGTTTGTTTGCCATCTTCTGGGCATGAAGCAAGTGTCACTGGGGTGGGTGGGTGGGAGGTATTTGTGAATTTCCTGCATTGTTCAGGGGGTTGGACTAGATGACCCTGGAGGTCCCTTCCAACTCTATGATTCTATGCTTCCAAAGTGGCCATTTCCTCCAGATGAACTCAGCTCAGTCGTAATCCCAGGAGCTCTCCAGCCACCACCTGGTGGCTGACACTCCTAAAACCATCTCATTTTCTCTCCAGTTACATTAATGAAAGAACTCTCCATTTTGTTCTTTTACCTGAAGCCTGTCTAAGGGACCCATGCATCGTGTTAATGATGGCACAGACACTTGCTTGACTGCTGGCTTTTATATAGTCTTTAAAATGGAGACTGACGTGTTCCTTTCACATTTCAGAGAACTGGAAAACTTGTACATTATTTCGTGTCATTCTGGTTGATCTCGCTAGATTTTCCTGTGGACTTACTTATGAACCAGGCTCACCATACTCTATAAAATAGCAGTTTTATATGGGTGGCAAAGGAGAAGACGTCATGGCATAACAGCTACACAGCAATATGTTTCATTTTGCTTAAACCTCAGAATCTATCTGCGAAGACATTTATTCAGTGGGCGGGCTCAGTTCTGTCTCAACACGCTGGGCCTTTCTCTTACACGACCCAACTGAAAATGAAATTTATTTCATTGGGAGCAGTCACAGGATGATTTCTTGGACAGGTATGAGCATTGGACTACAAACGCAGAGCCCCAGACACCAGCCAGATTTAAGAAAATAACATGCAAATTTTCTTATGTTCAACCAAAACAAATTGTTCCTTTCCCCATGATATATTCCAGACTATACATCAAATGCAGCTTCAGGGTTTATCCTCTGTGCGGATTTTTCTACGGATTATTGCTGAAAGCTGTTGATTTATCCCGTAACTGACCTATAGAGCCTACAAAGGAAATACCCAGGAATCTTTCTTGTCATCCCTGGGAGGAATATTTATATCAGTAACCGTGCCACTCTGAAGAAGGGGAGATGCTCCTGCAGAGACCGAAATCCTGAGGAAAACCTGCACTTGCCTATCAGAACTGCCATATGGAATTCTGTTCTATAATTCAGCTTTAGGGACGTACATTGTAGTAGCAGGAAGAAGAAGAAGAAGAGATTGGATTTATATCCCGCCCTTCACTCCCCAAGGGAGTCTCAGAGTGGCTTACAATCTCCTTTCCCTTCCCCTCCCCACAACAGACACCCTGTGAGGTAGGTGGGGCTGGGAGAGCTCTGAGACAACTGTCCTTGAGGGAACAGCTGGTACAGAGCTATGGCTTGCCCAAGGTCATCCAGCCAGGTGCAAGTGGAGGAGTGGGGAATCAAACCCGGTTCTCCCAGATTAGAGTCCGCGCACTTAACCACTACACCAAACTGGAGGACTTCAAGAGCTGAACTTAGCCCAGTAGGTATACCCTGCCTTCTGTTTAGGCTATTTTGCCACTAGCAAAGTTGCATGTGTCATTCCTGACTCTTGGGTTCTGATCAAGCAGGCTGCCTTTTACACCCGTAAGAGCAATGAAGGGCTGGAGAAATCACAGGAAACAGCCAAAGAGTGTACTATTTGCTGGCTAAGGGACTCTGAACTTCAGTGGACATCTCTGCTCTTTCTCCTAACCAGTAAACCTAGACTTTCTTCCATAGCTTCTGTCCAGTGCTGGTGAATAATGCTTCTGATTTCCTGCTCTATCATGAAGTTCCCCCCCCTTCTGGTCTACCAACGCCCCAGGTTTGCTGCTCACTCTAACCTGTCTATATTTCCAAGTTGCATCTATTTCTGATTCAGAACTCCCTATTTTTCTACATGTGTATGCACAAGGACGGTCTGGAATGCCCTGTACGCTGTGCAACAACCCCTCTGTTCTCCAAGTGGTAAAGTCCAAGTGGAAAGCCAGGTGCATTCATCAAAGGGCTCTGATGATAAAAATCGAAATACAAGTTTGCGCTAATGTTGTGCAATATTTCTTACGCTGAACATGAAGAACAGATGGAGGGCCAGTGGCGATCCAAGCAAAATCATGCATGCTATGGCCACGGATGCCTGTGAGCAAGAAACGCTGGTCCACATAAGGATACCAAGCCGTTCTTGGGATCGAGCTGTGATGGAATCACTTGGCTCCTTCTGAAAGCTCAACAAAAGGGCCTCAGATGGCACAGACAGGCCTAGCTCTGTTTAACCCAAACGAAGCTACATTGATTTCTCCATTCACAGCTACACACATAAAAAAAGGCAGGGGAAAAACATCTATTCCACTGGGCACAGAGTGTTACACAAACGGCATCTGTTTAAGGACATTCGTTTACATACACAAAATGCAAGCACATTATCTCTGAATTTATTATTTTTCCAATTTTTTAAAAAAGTTATCTTTAATGCAGAATTAGTCTAATTTCATCGCCCGGAAGCAATGTTTCGCCCTCCTGGAGTACACGCATCCGAACAGATACTCTTAGTACTGCCAGAAAGAGCTGCCTTTTAGCTTTTGGGTTTCGTCTGGCAGGGAGAAAACTCCAGAGTTTCTCCCTGTTCTGTTCACTTCATCGAAGTCCAGTAAAGGAATTAAATGAAGCGACACTATTATATACGGTTACCTAGATCTTGACCTAGTAATTGATTTGATATCCTTCTTGTCGTCGTCTAACTTCTTGTCATCAGAGGATTTCGTGTCCTGGAGGTTTTCGTCCCCCTCATCATCAGATTTGATTTCGGAGCTCCCTGAAGACACACTTTGTCCTTGAAGTCCAGTTGGCATTCCTATGGGGGGGGGAGAGATATGTATAAATATATACACAGAAAGAGAGAGAGAGAGAGAGAGAGAGCGCGCACTGAAACAAAAGTGTTAATGAACTTGTGTCCATTTTCCTCAAAAGTCCAACTAGAGCCAAACTGTGTTTTATTTATTAGTAATGGAATTCTTTTGCAAAAAAGGAAGTTTCAGGCAAGCAATGGTTAAAGCCAGCTTTCCAGCTCTGGTCTTGTGGCTGAAATCCATTCTGCGGCTGCCTTTGGAAGGGACACCGATTTCATTGCCTACAAATCACCAGCTTAAATGTTGTGGAAACAATAATTGTGGGAAGGCAAAACCTCGGTGCAATCAAGGGTAATCAAAGGGACACAGCCGTGGCAGAGCAGGAAACTCCTTCAAGCAGCAGCTTCCCAGAAATAGTCTAGATCTGCCTTTGTAAATAAGGAGGTGTCTCAATTTACAGCCAAAGAAATACGAGTGCAGCATAATGGTTTTTGCCTATCAGCGCACAAGATCAGCGGTCCCACTTCCCAGGCCTTTGCAAGCCCACTACAAAACCAATTCATTTCAGCTTGTTCAGGTCCCAGGCAAGCCTAGCACATGGTGAGCACATAGATAAACATGTGTCTGGGTTCTTGTTCAGGTATAATGGATTCTTCTAAAATTCGTTGTTGTAGATTTTCCGGGCTGTATGGAGGTGATCTTGGCATTATAGTACCAAGGACCATGGGCATACAGCCTAGAAAATCTACAACAACTAATGAACTCCGGACGTGAAAGCCGTTAACAACATATTGATTCTTCTAAAAGACTGTTTTTCTCTTTACAGAATTTGCACCTCACCTTATCCCTTGGGCTCTAGGTCTGTTACAAAATCATTTACAATTTGACATAAAGAGGAAGGGGAGAAGTTTATTGGCAGTTTCCCCCAGAGACTTGGCAGTGCAATGGAGACACCGCTGTGCACGAACATAGTACTTTTCTTTTTTTGGTGTGTGTGTGTGTTTGTCTAACCAGGTACTGTGATTTCTGGTTGAACAGTTTTTATAGGTTTCCTAATGTGTGGGGGGTGAAAAATCAGCAAAGCCAATCATAGGTGATAAAGGACCAAAATAAATGATTTTGTGCATCATGATAGCTCTGGGATACCGTAGTTTGGTGTGGTGGTCAGAGTGTTGGAGCAGGATTTTGAAGTCCTGGGTCTGAATTCCCCCTCTGCCATGGAAGCTCACTGAGTGACAAGGGACCAGTCACTCTGTCTCAGCCTAACCTGCCTCACAGGGTCATTGTGAGGATAAAATGGAGAATGATGTCGAGGCACTTTAGGCTTGTACTGAGGAGGAGGAAGGCAGACAATAAATGGATAAAAATAAACAGAAGTTCAGTCGTTTTTATTGGCAGGTTGCAACCTGATTGGAAACCTGTTATCACCAGGGCACCAATCAATTCTTCCACAATACTGGGGTGGGCAATAATTGGCTGAATGCTTGCAAATGTATTCCGTTCCATACAGCAGGAAGAATTAGGTGTGGCCTGCTATATGTTGTGCCTTTCTGTATCTCAGAACTCCCGGTTCTCTGCATCCATTCCAACCATCTGAGCGGGGTGTTCGTGTGAGGATATTACCCCGTCTAGATTCCATAAACACGCTCGCTGTTGCATGCATTATTATGCAGCTTGAGTGAACTTAAATTCCTCAACTAATCACTCATGCCAATAAACTGCAGCACTATAACGTGAGTCCAATATGCCTCCAGCTGCACTGGCAGTGCGACGTGAAGGAACGTTGTGTCAATACGGCAAGGGACTTGTGATAACCGGCATGCAGATTTGCCCACGCAATTGCTCAGGATTGACGTACAGGCCGCAGTGCGGATGCCGATGCCATCGAACTCACCTCTGTATGGATCTTGAGGCGGGTTTAAGTCGGGAGATGTAGCAGACTGCACTGGCAACTGTGGGACGGGAACCTGGTTTGGCACGAGCGAATGGCTGCCGCGGAGACCGACTGCATCCTCGCGGTGAGCCCCGACCTGCAGCGGGAGAGCAACGGAAGGCCATTCGTATGCAAAGCTTATGTGAACAAAGGGAACATAAAAATTACAACTTCAAGGGATGGTATGGGAAGATGCTGGGGGGGGGATATGGGCATTTCAAAATAACAGTTAGGTTCCCCATAGCTCTTCACTAGAGGGCGCCGAGGTACTGCTATAGGTACACATGGTATGTATACACAAAAACACTTCACACTCAGCAAGATTCTGTGCAGCACATTTAGTGACAAATACGGCAGAGGAGCTCAGGTAGGTAAAACGTCAAATTGTCTCTCCGAGGGTGCTGATGTAGAGAGCACTGATTCGTACCCATCTGTCTTCTATCATGTCCGCCAACAGATCTGACAATTATCTTAATGCCCATATGCTTAATTGTGGGCTTTTCAATTCCCCCACTGCTATCAGAAATCCTGCAGGAATTTCAATTTGGCATCCGACTTTCATTTCAGGGGATAAGATTCTTGGGCCCGCCGTCCCCGCCTCCCTTCCCTCCCCCCCCAGGTTTCATAATGCCAGCTAAAGCCTGTGACAGTGGAAGCTACTGGCATATCTGATGTGTGGCCCCTGCTTGGAGCAAAACATAATAATAATTCTTAAAGATCACCAGGCTTTCCAAAAATTAGAAGTCCGGGCTCATTCCAAATTAATATTCTACTTCTAAGTCATTAACCACAGAAATCGTAACTCCAAAGGGGGCACCATCCTTTGCCAACGCCACAACAGCAGATAATATATCAATAAAGGCTTTATTGAACACACCCATAATGCCATCATTGTAGGCATGGTGGTGTCAGCGTAACGGGGCTGCTGGCATAACTGACGGGGCCATGATAATGGAGGCACCGCCTCTCTCTTTTTGTGTTTCACATTCTTCGGTCCACCTGCATGTTAAATCTGTTACTGAATTAATTAAGTTGGCTGTTTATTGCACAATCCAACCTCATGACTGTAAACGACTGTGTGAAGACATACCAAACGTTTGCATAATCAGAAGTCTGGTGAAATGGGAATGCTGTATACGTGATAAACAGCAGCATCCACAACACACCTTAAACTACTAGGCATTGTAATGATAATAAAAATATATGCATATAAGCCAGGCTCTGCCTGCAGGCTTACAAGATAGAACACATCACGGAGGAAATGAAGTAAAGATAAGCCAGAGTATGAGGTGATCTGTCTTAAGAAGGCTCTTAACTACTGAGGAGGGAAGCTCATTGTGGCATGTGGATCTACCAATCAGGCGGCGTGTGGATCTACCGATCTGGCCCACTTTTGGCATTCTGATTCTCCCACGGTGACCATTCACCAATTGGTATTTGTGGAGATTAAGCCAACAGAGGAATGCTTCTAATCAGACATATAAGACAATATAGTATAATTGTTACCAGTGAGGCAGGACTGAGAGGCAGATTAAAGAGAATTCTGCCAAATAAGAATCAAAGCAAGAACAAAAAAGTCCTTTTCCAGACATAATGCCCTTAATCAGAAGCAAGCCTGTAAATGACAGTTCTTTGCCATTGTTTGCAAACTTTTCAGATTTCAAGTTTGTGGCCTCTTAGCTGGACGGGGAACTGCACACACACAAACAGGTAGTGCGTATGGATGTTTCCCCAACAGCTGAGGCATAAGGGAATTCTTTAGAGCTTCCAAGTTCTGCACCAAAAGAAAAGCTGGGACCTCTGGAGGTAGAACAGAGATGAAGAGGCCAAGGCTGAGTTTCAACGGAAGTACAGCAGGGGCCGGAAGCTGGAGACTCCGAGGAGTGACACCTGACCCCACAGTTGCCAAACTGGAGGCAAAGAGAGGAGGAGGAGGAAACGGAGCCGGGAGCAACTGAACTTAACGGGAAGCTACTTTATGGAAAGGGAATGGGTGCCACCACCCCATCCTCTATGCACACTGGCTGCTGTCCAAAGACTTTATAAAGAGGAAGAGATGAATACATCTCAAAGATTCGGCAAAGACAAATGCTTTGGATTGGAGTGAGAAATAAAAAATTGTAGCGAATTTCTGTCAATGTCTATAATTCAGGAAACAAAACATTTACATTAGGTGGGTAGCCATGTTGGTCTGAAAAAAGTTTGAGCCCAGTGGTCCCTTTAAGATATCTGAAGAAATGTGCATGCTCGCGAAAGCTTATATCCCGAATTAAACTCTGCTGGTCTTAAAAGTTGCCACTGGACTCAAACCTTGTTCAGTGATTTGCACTGTTGTTGTTTTGCGGTTAAACTGCAACTGACTTGTGGAGACCCCATTTAGTTTTCGAGGCAAGGGACGTTTAGAGGAGGTTTGTCATTGCCTTCCTCTGCACAGAAACCCTGGACTTCTTTGGTGGTCTCCTATCTAAATCCTGACCAGGGCCAACCCGGCTTAGCTTCTGAGATCTGGCTATCCTGGGCTAGCCACGTCAGGGAGTTATTCGTATTGTGTGTGTCTGTGCGTATTAAGGTGGTTTGCCATTGCCTTCCTCTATAGGGTACTCCTTGGAGGCCTTCCTTCCAAGTAAGGACTCCACTTAGTTTCCGAGATCTGATGAGATCGGGTAACCTAGGCCAGAGCGTTATTTGTATTAGGCATAACCTAAGAGATGTAATGATTTCAACTGAATCTTATTTATTTATTCATTAAATGTGACTTTTATACTGACCATTCCCTGTAAACAGGGCTCAGGGCGGTGAAATAGTTGAAAGGCTGTCATCTGGAGGAGGGCAAGGAGCTGTTTCAGTTGGCAGTAGAGGGTAGGACCCAAAGCAACAGGCTTAAATTACATGCCAGAAAGGTATCGGCTGGATATTAGGGAAAACTTTTTCACAGTCAAGAGTGGTTCAAAGGTGGAATCAGCTGCCTAGGGAGGTGGCGAGCTCCCATTCACTGGCAGCTTTCAAGAAGAGGCTGGAAAAATATTTGCCAGAGATGCTTTAGGCTGGTCCTGCATTGGGCAGGGGATGGACTAGATCAGGGGTGTCAAACATGCGGCCCGGGGGCCGCATCAGGCCCCCCCCGGAGGGTTTCTATCAGGCCCACACTGGAACTGGCCATCTCCTGCTTCCAGTTCTGTTGCTGCCGCTGCATCATAGCTTGCTTTGCCAGACTCTCTCAGTCGCTCAGCCATTTCATGTCTTCCCCTGGGTCCTAGACTCAGAGCATGAGATTCCTGTGGCGAATGTCAATAAATCAAAAGCAGGTTTGCAGCTTACAGATACACGCTTGAACAGCATACTCAAGATTGCAACGGCACAGACATTTTGATGCGATAATTCAGAGCGAGCGATGTCAGTTATCACAGACGGTTAAATAAACAAAATATTGCACGAGCGCTAATGTTTTAAGCATGTTTTTATTTTAAGTAAAAAGAAAACTTTGTGTTTGTGTCCTTTATAAAATTTAGATCTCCACTACCTGGCATTACATTTTATGACACACATGCCCCGGCCCAGCAAGGTCTCATTTAGGTCAGATTCGGCCCTCGTAAAAAATGAGTTCGACACCCCTGGACTAGATGGTCTGTATGGCCCCTTCCGACACTGCGATTCTATGATTATATAACAGTGGATAACCCAACATGTCATATTAGTTAAAACATTCAAAATTACAATAAAATCCAGTCAAATTAAATCAGACGGTGATCAAGATTTCTAATTATGCTACTGCCTTGCGGGGGGTGGGGCGAGAGTGCCGGCTGGAATGGATGCCGTCACTGTCCTCAACCAAACGCCTGACAGTACATCTCTGGCTTACATGCCCTGCAGAACTGCCTCAAGTCCCGCAGGGCATGGATGTTACTTGGCAGAGAGTCCCACCTGGCTGGTGCCAGAGCACTAAAGGCCCTGGTCGTGGCTGAGGACAGCTGGATATCTCTCAGGCAGAGGACCACGAGCAAGTTCTGACCAGCAGAGCGTACTGCCCTTTGGGGGATATACCAGAGGAGGAACCTTGCATCTGATGACACCCTCAATTATAAAGAAAGAACATTTAAAAAATAGGCTGAGTCCTCTTGCCACGTTCACTGTCTCTGCCAACTCGGCCCCAAAATGTAGGCACAATAGGTACAAACCATACATGGGCAAACTCCACTGAAAGAAGGGGCATTAATTAATTAATTAATTCGGCTTTCGCCTGCCTCTGCCACTGAGACTGATGGCAGACTACAAAGCATAAGGACAATTCAACCAGACAGCATGAGCCATCTAATTAACAATACAATAGGACTAGGATTACAGAACTAGAAAATTATGCAAAACAGAAAACTGCCTAAAGCACGACCTACCATAAATAAACACAGAAAGCAGATTATAAAGGTAGAAGACAGTGCAACAAAAACAAGATAGTGTTTGGTATAGTGGTTATATCTGCGGACTGTAATCTGGGAGAGCCGGGTTTGATTCTCCATTCCTCCACTTGCAGCTGCTGGATGACCTTGGGCAAGCCATAGTTCTGTCAGAGCTGTTCTTGAAAAGAGCAGTTTCTGTCAGAGCTCTCTCAGCCCTACCTACCTCACCGGGTGTCTGTTGTGGGGAGGGGAAGGGAAAGGAGTTTGTAAACTGCTCTGAGACTTCAAGAGAAGGGCGGGGTATAAATCCAATCTCCTCCTCCTCTTCTTCTACATACATCAGCATTGTGATAGGCTACAATTCTGTTCCCTTACAAAAGTGTCCTCCTGCACCATTCCCATCACACTCTAATCCTTTATAAGAATGCCCCTGCATGTTTCTGTCTTGCATCTTCTGGGGAATGACAGGAGCGTGGGAGGAGAGGACTTCGTGATCTCCCCAGGCAGGTCATTGATACTGAAATTTCCCGTTTGCCAGGCTGCACCCTCAGAAGGCTTTGCTCAGACGAGAGTCCAAGGCCATTAACAGCTTTGTAGATGATTTATTTATTTATTTATTTTTGCGGTTTATATCCCGCCCTCCCCGCGAACGGGCTCCCTGTGAACGGGAATGATAACCACTACCTTGAACTGACCCCCAGTAACTGATTGGTAACCAACTGGGTAATTGCAGAACGGATGTGATATGTATACTCTGCCTAGCTGCAGGGTTCTGTAGCAACCGGAATTTCTGAGCTGACTGTAAGGGCAAACCCATGCAAACAATCCAGCCTCAAGGGTACTGTGGCATGGATCTGTGTGGCCAGATCGGCTAAGAAGAAGAGACTGGATTTATACCCCGCCCTTCAATACCCGAAGGAGTCTCAGAGAGGCTTACAGTCTCCTTTCCCTTCCCCTCCCCATGACAGACACCCTGTGAGGTAGGTGGGGCTGAGAGAGCTCTTTCGAGGACTGCTCTTGAGAGAACATCTCTGAGGGAACTCGTGACTGATCCAAGATCACACCGGCAGCTGCAGGTGGAGGAGCGGGGGAATCAAACCCGGTTCTCCCAGATTAGAGTCCACACTCCTAACCACTACACCAAACTGGCTAGGTCAAGGTAAGGAGCCATTTTCCGGGCTACATGGAGATGGAAGGAAGCATTTTTTTGCAGCTGCATTATCTTGCTTTTCCAGTAACAAATGCTGCATCCGGAATAATCCCTCGGCTCTTCTTAAGTGAGCCACTGAGTGTACGATGGACCCCATCAAATGTGAAAAGCTCAATGACCTTCAAGACTTCAGTCTTTCCAACAAGCACCACCTCCAGCAGGGTTCCATTTCAGTTCGTTAACCTGTAGCCAGCTGACTATGGCAATATCACCATCATTGGGGGATTTGGATTAAAAAAAAACAGAGCTTGCTGTTGTCAGCCTACTAATGACAATTCAAAACCATGAATGATTTCTCCGAGGGGCCTTACCTAGAGATTAAATCACATGGGAAAACAAGACTGAGCGCTGTGGAGCCCCATAGTACAGGTCCCAAACTGATGACAATTCGTCTCCAGCAACAACCCTCTGAGTCTGATCTGTAAGATCAATTTTAACCAATCCAGATCACTTCCTTTCATCCCTACTTCTACCTGCAAATGCCAGAATGAGATGGCGTGGTTAAAGGCTGCTGGTAAACCCAGTAAGAGCAACAGAGAGGGACGTGGTCCTTGTCTACATCTACATTCAAATGGAGACCATCAGCTAAAGCCACCAGTACTCTCTCTGCTCCATAGCTGGAAAGTAGACAAAGGGGTAGAAAGCATTTGAATCGTACAAGGCGACCCAGATGAAGACAATGAAATCCATCTGGACTGAACTGAGACCTAGGTTTCCAGTCTCGTTACCAATTGCTGATTTCTCTATACCTACTTTGTTGTTGTTGTTCAGTTGCACAGTTGAGTCCGACTCTTCACGACCCCATGGACCACATCACACCAGGCCCTCCTGTCCTCTTATTATGCTCTGGAATTTGCTTAATTTCATATTTGTTCATATCGATAACACTGTCTAAACATCTTATCCTTTGCTGTCCCCTTCTTCTTTGACCTTCAATCTTTCCCAGCATCAGGGTCTTCTCCAGGGAGTGCTCCCTTCTCATTTGGTGGCCGAAGTATTTGAGCTTCAGTTTCAGTATCTGGCCTTCCAGGGAACAGTCGGGGTTGATTTCTTTTAGGATTGACAGATCTGATCTCCTTGCAGTCCAAGGGACTCTCAAGAGTCTTCTCCAGCACCATCATTCATAAGCATCTATACTTCAGCGCTCAGCCTTCCTTATGGTCAAACACTCGCAGCCATACATTACCACTGGGAATACCATTGCTTTGACCATACGGACTTTTGTTGGCAGGGTGATATTTGTTATGCTGCCTAGGTTTGCCACGCACACTGCCTCTCTGCATATCACACCTAATCCAGTCACGCCTGCTATTGTCATCTGGCATCTGAAATCACTCCACTTTCCAATATATAGGACAGAGGGATTCACATTCTAGCTGTATCTGAAGGAATGAGCAGCGACTCACGAAAGCTCATGCCCTACCACAGATTTTGTTAGCCTTTAAGGTGCTACTGGACTTTTTTCTAGGGTGACCCAGAGTTGTTCTGCAACCACTTTCTCATCTTGCCCAGTAAAGGCAGATTAGAGACGGGGGATAATTGACCACATCATTCATGTCTAGCAAAGGATTTAAAAAAAAAATCATGAAAGGAATACTGCCTGTTTTAGTGACCAAGGAAAAGTGCTCTGTGTTTTATTTATGATGGCCATCAGGAACTAATTAATGTTATTGTTACATGACTTCATGCTCTTGGCTGATCCTGCATTGAGCAGGGGGTGGGACTAGATGGCCTGCATGGCCCCTTCCAACTCTGTGATTCTATGATTCTATACACTTGTCAGGGATGCTCTAGGCTGATCCTGCACTGAGCAGGAGGATGGACTAGATGGCCTGTATGGCCCCTTTCAACTCCGTGGTTCAATGATTCTGTACACTTGTCAGGGATGCTCTAGGCTGATCCTGCACTGAGCAGGAGGATGGACTAGATGGCCTGCATGACCCCTTTCAACTCCGTGGTTCTATGATTCTGTACACTTGTCAGGGATGCTCTAGGCTGATCCTGCACTGAGCAGGAGGTTGGACTAGATGGCCTGTATGGCCCCTTTCAACTCCGTGGTTCTATGATTCTGTACACTTGTCAGGGATGCTCTAGGCTGATCCTGCACTGAGCAGGGGGTTGGACTAGATGGCCTGTATGGCCCCTTCCAACTCCGTGGTTCTATGATTCTGTACACTTGTCAGGGATGCTCTAGGCTGATCCTGCACTGAGCAGGGGGTTGGACTAGATGGCCTGCATGGCCCCTTTCAACTCTGTGACTCTATGATTCTATACACTTGTCAGGGATGCTCTAGGCCAGGGGTGGGCAATTGTTTTGGCTCGGGGGCCACTTTGTGGGAGCGGAGGTTAGCGGAGGGCCGCACCTTTTAAACTGATTGCATTCATTAATTAACTTTGCATTTCAGAAAAGGTATAAATTGTATCATAAAAATCAATAAATATAAATTAAATAAAGTAGTGGTAGTTTTATTCAATTTATTTATTGTGCTAATTTCATATCATCTATAGCTGCAAGCACATTTAATTTTAGAATCAGTTTAATGAGACAAATGTGCCCTATCACACTTTTCTACAATTTTTTTTGAAATCTGGAGTGAGATTGCTTGTTGAGAAACCACTTGGCCGACTGTCTTGGTGGGCTGCAAAAAACTCTGTGGCGGGCCGCAATTTGCCCACCCCTGCTCTAGGCTGATCCTGCATTGAGTACAGGATTGGACTAGATGGCCTGCATGGCCCCTTCCAACTCTGTGGTTCTATGATTCTATACACTTGTCAGGGATGCGCTAGGCTGATCCTGCATTGAGTACAGGATTGGACTAGATAGCCTGTATGGCCCCTTCCAACTCTGTGGTTCTAGGATCCAGCATGGAAAAAGACCCAGAGCACAAGTGGTGCTCTTCACAGACCCACCCATTCTGGCCACTGGATCAAAATGACACAGACGTTGACAAAATAGTGCACAAGCTATGTCCAGAATCTCAGTTATATTACAAAACAGCATCCAAAGCAGATGTATTTGAAAGATTTTCTCAGAACAATACTTTTCAAAAGCCCAGGCTCCCACCCTGGCCTCAAGAGAGCTGTTTTCTGGGATCTTAAAACAGCCTATGGCATTCCAGAAGGAAGTTGGATCCATAGATCTCTGAGGGGGGTCCATTTTAATTGGCCTCCTCCCTCTCCAGAGTGTCGATGCCACACTGGCCCATGCCTTGAAGGGGCAGCAGTCAGACCCCAGCATGGACGAGGGACCTCGTCATGCCCAATGCAAAGGAATTTTCTAGGGGATTTTAGACTACAGAACTATGTTATCTTAATAAATTAGAAAGGGATTGATCTGCAACCGTAAGGAATAACAAAAAGATTATGGACTTCATGGGACACTTCATATTTAGTGGAGGGGAAACACGATGATGTGAAAAATATAACAATGAGGTGAAAAATATAACAATACAATGGAAGAGATTCAGTATTGGACTGGATCAGTTGCGGGTGTCCCGGTTTCACTGCTAAGTGCTGCTCACAGAAGAGCATCCGGTCTAGAGAATTAGGTGTGCCCCAGTCTGATCCCCAGATGAATGCTAGTGGGATAGAGGTGTCCCAGCTCAGAGAAGTAGTGCTCAGTTTGCATGAACCAGAACAAAGCTTGCAACATCACATGTGTGTGTAGGGGGGTGTATGTGCAGGGGCGAGGGAAGCAATTATCGTTTGTGGTTTTGAACAATCAGGTCGAACAAGTTCTTGGAGGAGAACTGTGCCCGGCTGCTGGGAGGTTTCTGTTTACGGCCTTGTTCTTGCAGCTCCACCCCAACGATGTTTTGAACATGGATGAAAATCAGGTTTCAGAGCTCAAAAACAGAAGTGTAGCCATGTCCAGCTAGGCCAGCATCCAGATGCCACAAGGAAGGCAACAAGCAGGGATGCACACAACGGTCCATGCCTGCTGACTGCTCTCTACATCTGTTCACAAAACCAAAATAGAACCCATGGTAAGAAGGAAATACCCCAAAACAGAAAAGACCATGCTGTAGACAATTTACAAAGTATCTCAAAAATATTTTTTAAATTTTCAAATATTGCATATATTTTATTTCATTTTTAATAAATGATTCAGTATCATATTAATTATTATGAATGCCAGGGCTATTTTTGGGCAGGAACAAAAGGAACGGAGTTCCAGCTGGCTTCTGAGTTGGCCACGCCCACAGCCCCCCCCCCCGGTTCCCCAGGCATCTTGCAGGCCGCGGGGCACCTGGGGAAGCCAATCCCGGGAAGGAGCTGTGCTGTCAGGGTGTGGCCTAATATGCTAATGAGTTTCTGCTGTTGGGTGTGGTCTATTATGCTAATGAGTTCCTGCTGGGCTTTTTCTACAAAAAAGCCCTGATGAACCCATAGAAAAAGTTATAAATCCCCAAATACTAAGTATCATCCAATAATATAACAAGATATTGCACAACCCCTATATAAGTATCAGTCCTCCTAAATAATACGGAAGTTTTTTGAAGGAGGACTCCTTTGTCCAGTAAATATATGTTCTTCCCCCTCCTCCAACAGAGGTCCAGATATCCTCCTGTTTCCAGGTCTTCCTCAGGGAGTTCAAAAGGTTTTTTCAAGCATTAGGTTGCCAAATACCAAAATATTTATCCGAATTACACCACTGAACGCTGCAAGGCTTCCTCCAAAGTGAAAAAAATGTGCTTTTCACTTTGGAGGAAGCCTTGAGCTCACTAAGAAAGACTTTTTGAAGAGTTCTGTGGAGTCCTCCTTCAAAAAAATGTTTGTATTATTTAGGAGGACTGATACTTATACAGGGGTTGTACAATATCTTTAGTTATATTATTGAATGATACTTAGTATTTTGGGATTTATAACCCTTTCTATGTGTTCATATACGATATGTGAATTATTTATTCACATACGACATTTATTCATATACGACAGTGAATTATTTATTAAAAATGAAATAAAATATATACAATATTTAAACATTAAAACTTTTTTTGGAGATACTTTGTAAATTATCTATAGCACAGTATTTTCTGATTTTTGCTCTCTACATCTGACAGTCGAAGGCGTTCTTGCCTCTGAACCTGGGGGTGTCATTCGGCTATCATGGCTAACAGACTATCCTAGATGTATCTTCCATAAAGCTGTCAAGAGGTGCAGTGGTTAAGTGCGCGGACTCTAATCTGGGAGAACCGGGTTTGATTCCCCACTCCTCCACTTGCAGCTGCTGGATGACCTTGGGCAAGCCATAGTTTTGTCAGAGCTGTTCTTGAAAAAGAGCAGTTTCTGTCAGAGCTCTCTCAGCCCCACCTACCTCACAGGGTGTCTCTTGTGGGGAGGGGAAGGGAAAGGCGTTTGTAAGCTGCTCTGAGACTCCCTTGGGTAGTGAAGGGCGGGGTATGAATCCAATCTCTTCTCTTCTTCTTTTAAATCCATCTAGACTAGTGACTGTCACAACACCTTGCAGCAGTGAGTTTCACAAGTCAACAACCCACTGTGTGAAGTAATACTTTTTTTCAGCCATCCATTGACCCTTTCTGAGGAGCCAGTTTGGTGTGGCGGTTAAGAGCGTTATCTGGGATAACCGGGTTTGATTCCCCACTCCTCCACATGGAGCTGCTGGTGTGACCTTGGGTCAGTTACAAATTCTCTCAGAGTTGATCTCTCAAGAGCAGTTCTCGAAAGAGCTCTCTCAGCCCCACCTACCTCACAGGGTGTCTGTTGTGGAGAGGGGAAAGGAAAGGAGATTGTAAGCCACTCTGAGACTCCTTTGGGTAGTAAAGGGTGGGGTCTAAATCCAATTTCTTCTTCTTCTACCGGCCATCCATTTCAGTCTCAGCTTTGCGTATGCACACCTGGGCTCTGAGTGTCCTCTCCTAACCGCTTACCTCTACCCTCTTTTCCCCTGTAACTTTCATTCCAGTTTTGTCTGAAGAAGTGTGCTTTGCACACAGCAGCTTACACTTTGAATAAAACTTTTGTTGATCTCATAGGTGCCGCTTGACTCGAACTTTGTTCTGCTACTTCTTTTCAGTTACTGAAGTAATATTACCATGGTCCACAAGGGGGCGAACAAAAAAAATAAAACATTCAAGCAATTAAAAATACAGTTAGAATGATAAAATAATTCAATTAACTTAAAACGCACAAACACCAGAAGGACAGGCAGTAATGGCTGTTGGGAGTATGGCAGATGAAACAAAAAAAGTCTTCACTTGATGGCAAGAAACACTCCTATAGGGAGAGAGACAAATCTCCCTGAGGAGGGAGTTTCAAAAATGTGGGCGTTATGATGGAGAAGGCCCGTTTTCCATTTGCCCCCCAAGAGTACATAAGTTGATTTGTATGGCACGAAGTGGCCCTTATGGTATATTGGTCCCAGTCTGTACAGGGCTTCAAAGGGCAATACCAGCTCCTGAACTCTGAACTCAAAAGCAAACTGGAAGCCAGTGCAGATGGAACAAGACTGTAGCGATATGGTCCCTAGGGCCCACTCCAGTCAACTTTCTGGCCACAGCACTCTGTACCAACTGTAGCTTCTGGACAGTCTTCAAGGGCAGCCCTATGTAGAGCACACTGCAGTAATCTAATCTAGATGTAACCAGGGCATGCACCATGGTGGCAAGATCTTTTCTTTCCAGGGAGGCTGCAGCTGGTTCTCCGGCCGAAGCTGGTGAAAGTCACCCTGGCCACCATTGCCTCCTGTTTATCTAACAGGAGATCCTGTGATTAGGAGCAACCCCAAGCTCCTTTAGAGTAGTGCAAGCCCATCTAGAACAGGGGATACCACATTTCCTAGGTTATACCCTCTTTCCACCAGTAGTGCCGCCATTTTGTCAGGATTAATAGTCCCCCCCCCCCCCAGTTTTTGGCAGTTCTGCCAATCTGTTTCATAGACTGATCACAAGATCAGACTCTGTCAATTTTTCCTACACCATGCATATTATTATTATTATTATTTCAATTTATACCCCACTCCATCCCACAAGTGGGCTCAGGGTGGCTTTTATTGTAGCCCTCTAACATTGTAGCCCTCTCAGTTACATAGAGTGCCCTTTTCTGCATTATTTCCAGAAACTCCCCAATATCCTTTTGGAGCCGTGGCAGCCAAAACTTGCCATCCCTTTTTAGCGTTCATCATCCTGAACACTTTAGTATCAACCTCAAACTGCTGCCCCACTGATCATCTGCAGCTCTGGGTCACTAATGAATACATTCGATAGTGACAGTTTCAACACAGATCTCTGGAGATCCCTACTGTTTACCCCTCCACTATGAAAACTGTCCATTTAGTTCTGCCTTCTGTTTCCTCTTGTTAAACCAGCAACATATCCCTACAATGACATTTCTGCTCATCTCTTGACTACTGACATTTATGCAGAAGCCTTTGGTATAGCACCTAGTCGGGCTCTTTCTGAAAGTCTAAGTATATACAATGTCTTTTGGGTCCCCCATCTACATGCTTGTTGACATCCTGAAAAAAAATATTAGTGGATGGTGAAGCAGGCCTTGTCTTTACAGAAGCCACACTGATTCCTCTTCAGCGATGCTCACCGGTTAAATGTGTTTAACAATTCTGGCTTTTAACAGTGTTTTCTTTCAATTTACCTCAAGACAGATTTCAGGCTAACCGGTCAATAGCCTCTTGCCGTTGATCCATTAAAAAACAACAACAAAATCCAACTGGCATGGCATTTGTTATTTTATTGCACAGAGACCAACATTGCAAGGTCTGTAATTCCACTGTTGAGTTCTTTAAGAACTCTTCCACATGGTCAGCAAATCAAGCTGAGCAGTTCTGGAATGAGACGTAGGCCGTATTATCAAGATTGTCTTTTGGTTCAAGCAGGCTAGTAATAGCAATAAGTGCCTATGAACAACTTGACTGAATCCATCCTTGTAGAATGGGAAAAGGAAGAAGAAGAAGACAAAGAAGAAGAAGAGAAGAGAAGAGATTGGATTTATACTCCGCCCTTCACTCACTTGGAGTCTCAGAGCGGCTTACAAACTCCTTTTCCCTTCCCCTCCCCACAACAGGCACCCTGTGAGGTAGGTGGGGCTGAGAGAGCTCTTTCCCAAGCTATCCTTGAGAGAACAGCTGATACAGAGCTATGGCTTGCCCAAGGTCATCCAGCCAGGTGCAAGTGGAGGAGTGGGGAATCAAACCTGGCTCTCCCAGATTAGAGTCCACGCACTTAACCACTACACCAAACTGGAGAAATAGTGGATGAGGAGAAATAGTGGATGATGATGAGGAGATTGGACTTATACCCTGCCTCATTCGGCGCCTCAGAGCAGTTTACAATCTCCTTTCCTTCTTCTCCCCACAACCACTACACCAAACTAGCTCTCAGATGGCAAAAGCTGGTGTGCGAAGTTATGCTATTTCTGGTTCTACTGAGCTAACAAAGCTAATGGCTCTTGACAGACCTTCCTCCGTAAATTTACCTAACGCTTCTGAAAACCCATCCAGACGAGTAGCCATTTCACCCTCTTATGTCTATTCCCCCTCTTCATGAGTTGAGCTTACCAAAATGCAACTACGTTTACATTGAAAGACACCACGTAGGTGCTGCTGGTGTTTGCGGGGGCTGCAAGAAAAAGATGTATATTTCCACGCCTGTATATCCCACCGATACTTTGGTGCCACAATGAGGAGGGCATCAATGCCCCACAGAGGTCTGGCCTATACCAAACCATCACTGGCACAGAAGGTGACTGGCATTTGACCCTGGCTGGTGGTGGCATGGGCCCAGGAGGGAAGGACAGCCAAAAACACTGAAACAGTCTTGAAGTTTTATCTGTGTGTTTTTGAAAGATGACTGAATGATACAATTGTAGTTCGTGGGCCTAAGAGAAAGGCCAGGGTGTTGAACAAGTTAATTGTACTCCCATACCTGCTTCAGCCTCACTGTCTCTTCTACACAAGTTAGAAAAAATACATGACACGGACTTTGGCCAGCTTCTCCCATGGTCTATATTCTGTGTACACGGACCAGTTGGTGTATGCCATTGGCCTTAGAAGACTACCAGTTTGAAAACACGACCCCACTGGTTTGAATTAAGGTTCTATATAATGACAATGCAACCTATTGTATGTACCCTGAGATGCTCAACAAACAATGACAACAACAACAACGAGCATTACTTGTTTTTCCCTGTCTTTGTTTCCAAGAGGCAGTTTGGAAAATAATCATTCGGTGGCGTGTTTCTATAGAGATATCTAATGAATAGATGCATTGCATTTTGTTTGGAATCCTCCACTCCTTATTAATACTATTTCCTTGTCAGATGTGTCTCAGAAACAGGCATTAGTTAAAGCTGCTCCCCCCCGTGTAAGGTCACTGGTGCTTTGTCTGCCTACCAGATAGATTGCATTCAGATATCGCAACTACGGAATTTTTTTTTTTGGGGGGGGGGGAGTTGACTGTGATCTGTACTGGTGACATGTAACTTTTGGGATATGGGCCATCTACTAAAAATTCACAACATTTGCCAAATGGTTCCTTCACTATCCTTCACAAGGTCTGTGGCTCAGTGGTAGAGTTTCTGCTTGGCATGCAGAAGGTCCCAGGTTCAATCCCCAGTATCTCCAGTTAAAAGACCTAGCAGTAGGTGATGTGAAAGACCTCTGCCTGAGACCTTGGAGAGCCGCTGCCAGTCTGAGTAGACAATACTGACTTTGATGGACCAAGGGGGTCTGATTTGGTAGAAGGCAGTTTCATGTACTCATGTATTTACCGCTGCCCGCTGTTTACCCTTTGAACAACTCTTTAAACAAAGCCGCATCTCTTTCTACTTGTCCCATGGCGATACTCTACAACAGTTCATATCAGGGATACCCAGCGTTACATCTGTGGGTGCCAAGGAACCTGTGCTTCCTGGTACCCGCTTGCTTTCTGAAGCTCGGGGAGAAAACCGAAAGGGTTCTGAATGGGACGGGGGAAGAAAACAACAACAGAGGACTTCACCCTTCCAGCTGACTGACTTGCCAATGCAGTGAGCTCATCTCAGGGCAAGAGTGTGTCACTGTCATGAGCACTCAGCACAAACATAAACACAGACTGTCTTATGTCTCCAGGCTTGGGCAAGGACCTCTGTCTTTAGAATCGTAGAATTTTAAGAGTTGGGAAGGGACCCTTGCAGGTCATCTAGTCCAACCCCCTGCACTCTGCAGGAGAATAGCCGAAAGATAGCCCTACAACATGCCTGACAGATGGCTGTCCAGCCTCCGCTTGAAAACGTCCAGCGAAGGAGCATCCGCCACCTCCTGAGGCAGTCTGTTCCACTGTTCAACCACTCTTACAGTTAGGAAGTTCCTCCTGATATTTAGCTGATTATCGACCCCCTTGTAAGTTCCACCCATTAGATCTAGTCTTGCAATCCAGAGCAAGAGAGAAGAGATCTGCTCCATCTTCTACCTGACAGCCCTTCAGATATTTGAAGACTGCAATCATGTCCCCTCTAAGCCTTCTCTAAGAAACAGCAACCCGTCAGCATCTCTTCTTCAAAGAAAGAGCTGATGGTAGCCCTCATGGCAGCCATTTTGTAACTGGCCCCAGTTCCTCTTAGGGTGTGGTCACACGGTCATTTACAGTGGGTTTCACCGCTGTTCCCTCTCACATTTAAAAGGGCTGACCAGACGACCGCATCTGTCTCCTGTTTTGAATCCTGTGCCCTCCTGCAATCAACCGCGTTCTATCTTGGATTTTCAAACACCAGCAAAAACAAGTACTTTACGGTTTCTCCCGGCAAGAATCTGCAGTTGAGCCTGTTTGGGCTGCAACCTTTCGCAACAATCCCGACTTAGATGTCTGGACTTCCCTCTTGCGTTTTTTTTTTTTTTTAAAAAAAAGATTGCCGTTGAGCACATGATTGCTTTTACGTTAAAAAAACCAGTGCGTTTTATGGGAGCGGAGATTTCTACACACGGTTATGCGCATGCTCAAAGAACTTTAAAAAAAAAAAATGGCTGCGCCGCTACTTAGGCGGCCTGCCCGTCTGGACAGTCCGCAGAGCCTAGTTGCGTGACTGAAGCGGTTTGCGGAGGGATGTCTGGTCATCCCAAACCGCATTTAAATAATCCTGCTGAAAAATGCAGTGCTAAATACCCGCATTTAAATTACCATGTGACCGCACCCTTACTGTAGTCATTTTGTGTTGGTGTCCCCCCCTCCCCATCCTTAACATTCCAAAAGAGGTCAAGGGGAAGACACTTTGGTGCCCTCCTGGGGTTTCTTTTCTCTGGACTCTACCTAGGTTGTGGTGGAAAGTGCCAGGTCGCAACCAACTTATGGCAAGCCCATAGGGTTTCCAAGGCAAGAGATGTTCAGAGGTGGTTTGCCATTGCCTGCCTCTGCATAGAAACCCTAGACTTCCTTGGTGGTCTCCCATCTAACTACTAACCAGGGCTGCTGGGTGAGGTTGCAGCCTGGAGACCAAGCCCTGTGAGGAAAGGCTGAGGGACTTAGGAATGTTTAGTCTGGAGAAAAGGAGGTGGAGGGGGGACAGGATGGCTCTCTTGAAGTATATGAAGATGAAGGGTTGTCACTTGGAGGAGGGCAGGGAGCTGTTCCTGTTAGCAGCAGAGGAGAGGACTCACGATCATGGGTTCGATTTCCCACTCCTCCACTTGCAGCTGCTGGATGATCTTGGGCAAGCCCTAGTGCTGTCAGAGCTGTTCTTGAAAGAGCAATTCTCGAAAGGGCTCTCTCAGCCCCACCTACCTCCCAGGGTGTCTGTTGTGGAGAAGGGAAGGAAAAGGAGTCTGTAAGCCACTCTGAGACTCCAAGTAAAGGGCAGGGTATAAATCCAACCTCCTCCTCTTCTTCTTAATTAAGGGTGGGAAGGTCCCAGCTGGCCCTTAGGAAAAGTTTTTTTTATAGTAAGAGTTGTTCAACAGTGGAATCAGCTGCCTAGGGAGGTGGTGAGCTCCCACTCACAGGAAATCCTTAAGCAGTGGTTGGATGAACACTCATCAGGGATGCTCTAGGCTGATCCTGCATTGAGCAGAGGGTTGGACTCGATGGCCTTTATGGCCCCTTCCAACTCTGTGATTCGCTGTACCTCACATCCTGGATTCTATTTTTGCTCTGGAACAGCCTATGAAGATGTTGAGGGTGAGATGGCTCATGTGGGGATGGGGTGAGAGGGACAGCATCTGAAACTTTGCTCAGTACTTTGGTGCTTTCAAAAGTACTCTCTCTAAGGGAACCTTGGGAACCTGTCCACCTATAGCCTCCTCTAACTTCTTCCATTGTCTTTACCCAGGGCTCATTTCGTAGCAGGAGCTCCTCTTCATATTAGGCCACACACCCCTGGTGTAGCCAATCCTCCAAGATTGGCTACACCAGGGCCAATCCTCCAAGTAGCCCCTGTAAGAAGACCTCTGTAAGCTCTTGGAGGATTGGCTACATTAGGGGTGTGTGGCCTAATATGCAGAGGAGCTCCTGCTACGAAATGAGCCCTGTCTTTACCTTTGTCAAAAAACGTTCACATTTTCCAGTTTCGTATTCAGAACAATGCATACAAAATAAAACGGTGAAAATTGGCTTAGTTGAAATACCGTGGAACTTCTGTGCAATCGAGTCACACTGGATTAATTAAATCAATGGGACTTAAGCAAACAATAAACAGAAGTTGGGTTTACTTTCCCGAAAGCATATTTTCCCCGCACATAGTACTCACGACCTTCCATATAGCTACATCTGTACAAGCAGACACAAAAACCTCATTCACATTAAGTTTTAAGTATACATATTTGATAGATGAGATCATTCCCCCCCCCCCAGTAAACATGCAAAGAAAAGTTGATATATTCTCACCGTAATTAGACACCCATCGACACAGAAAACTGTTTTGGTGTCTTTGAATTGTAATCTCCCTGTGAAATATCAATTACACCTGACAGTCTCAGAGTGCTAGATTCCAGTTTCAATTACCCAGCCAGTATCTGTCATATCAAAGGAAAGCAAAACTTATTTGCTCTAAAGTGGAAAAAACACACCATTTAGCCCTAAAAGTGCATCTTTAAAAGTGGTAAGAAACACTCATCCAAATGTTACTTTTATTGCACACAGATGGGCACTCTGAAGTTTGTGAATTGTGGGCAGCAGATAAAAGCTGCAAAAAATTAAAACAATGGAAGAAGATTTCTTATGAAGTTATGAGTAGTATATCCTGCTGCTGTTGCTTACGGTTAACTCTTTTCATACCAAGGGGCATGACTTCAAAAAATATTCTTACTTTGGAGGTACAGCTACTTTAGAACGAATTGAAACCAGTCCTCAAGCAAAGCAAATGGGAGGGAACGGAGCTCTCTCTTCACTGCTTTGGTGTTCTCACAAAAGAAAACGTTTACTGTCTAGTTTCTTTGGGTGATTGTTTGCAGATTACACATTTAGAAGAAGACGAGTTTGGATTTATACCCCACCCTTCACTACCTGAAGGAGTCTCAGAGTGGCTTACAATCTTCTTCCCTTCCTCTCCCCACAACAGACACCCTGTGAGGTAGGTGGGGCTGAGAGAGCTCTGAGGGAACTGCTCGTGAGACAACAGCTCTGAAAGGACTTGTAACTGACCCAAAGTCACACCAGCAGCTGCATGTGAAGGAGTGGGGAATCAAACCCGGTTCTCCAAGATTAGAGGTCACACTCCTAATCACTACACCAAACTAGGCCATTTGGGGTTCTGGGTGAGGGGGAAGTAAAATCATACCCATTCCCTACAGCATGCGGTGAAGCAGAAGCACTAATCCCCCCAGCTGCACTGGCATAAGAACATAAGAAGAGCCCTGCTGGATCAGACCAGGAGTCAATCTAGTCTAGCATCCTGTCTCACACAGTGGCCAACCAATTCCTCTGGAAGCGGCATCTATGTGTCTACTTGCAATTTCTTGCTTTCGAACTGCTAGGTTGGCAGGAGATGGGACCAAAGATGGGAGCTCACTCTATCATGTGGCACTTGGGTCTCGAACTGCCGAACTACCAACCTTCTGGTCTGCAGTTCAGTGTCTTAACTACTGAGCCACTGCGGCCCCTTTTACAGATATACCTAATAGACGGCAATTGCTTTGCATGAAGAAGGTCCCAAATTTAAGACCTACATATCTAGTTAAAGGTAACAGGAACTTGGAAAGAGGTGTCCCTGAGGCCCTGGAGTCGTCGAAGTAAACGTCTGTGCCACAGAATAACATAGTTTGGTATCCCAATCCACGTAGTCTGATGAAGCTGGGTGACTACTACCTAGCCTACGAAAGAGGAGGTCTACGTACCTACATTTGAGGTTTTCTATGGATTTAGGAAGTGTGTTTGGCTTGTCGGACCAATCAAATTGCATTGTAAAAGCAGTCAATCACCAGTACTCACACTGTGGAGGAATATAGCTCAGCTATCCAAAGCAATGGCAGAGCACTCTGTGCAACCTATTTAAGAACACTTTAAAAAGGTTGACTTAAAAAAAATCCAGTTAGATGTGTTAAAGGGGGAAAAACAGAAAAAAATACACGACAGCAAGCAGGATATAAGGTGATGTGTGTTAACACAAGTCCAAGATTGTCAAGGCGTATAAGATGGATAGAAAGCAGTTTTCGGAAAAGCCCTTATAAAACCTCCGGCGCAACGTCAAAAAGAGACCGGCAAGGGACACTTCAACAAAGTCAGGTTCTCACACTGTGTGTGCCTGTTATTGGTCCGAATTATTCACTCTTATTTAACTGCACCGAAAGTCTTTCATCTCCATGCTATACAATAATAGTTTCCATATGACCGGTGGCTTAGCTATAAATAAGATCAAAAGCAAAGAAAGGATTTCATAGTAATGGGGGTGGGTGGGGGTGGAAGTGAGCACGAGGAGCATTAAATCAAGGGGGGGGGGAACCAGCAAAGTTTAACAGTTTTGCTTTTAATACAGAGACGTACACCGAGTAATAAGCAGCTTTCCACACAGCTTATGAAAAGGCCTTCTGCAAGCAGGAGCCACATGCAAAATCCATTTGAGCATAACCCAAAGTGGCAAAGCAGAAGTTTGGCTGTGGGAGGGGGGCGGGGGGATAACATGCCACGTCTTAAGTGGAGGCAGAAACCAGCTATAGTTCAATTTTCCCCCCATGTTTGTTGAGTATAGCGTTAGGGGAAAGCTGCGTGGCAGAGCTCCGTGCCTTTCTCTATACTCTTTCTGTTGTATTTTCTTTTGGGGGGGGGGGAGCCTTGGATAATCCGGTATATACAAGGAATCACAACACTGCTAAACTCAAACCCGCGGTCTCCAAGCAAAGGGATGTTTTATTTGGCATGACACATCAACTCACTGGGAAGAGCCAACTTCCCAAACGCATTTTCTTCTGGAGATGCAAAAATAACAATGCTAAACTCCATTCCCTACTGGACAAAACAGATGTTAATAATCCAGGGTTCTGAAGGGAGGCGATGCATTTCCTTTGTGCCTATGCGACAGCTGATGCGTACGGTTTGATACCGGGTTTTAATACGTCTGAGGGGAAGGTTTTGCCATTTGGGGTGCTGCCTTACAAGCGAACGCTTGCGCCTGCCTACCGTTAACACTCCTCTCCTCTTGTCCGCGGCTGCCTTAATTGGCGACTCTGGCACTCTGTATTTAAAACACGATACGACTGTATTGTGAAATGAGTGCAGTGCTTTAAAAGTGAAGCAAGCTGCCGTGGGGAGCGGCGAACCGGCCGGTGCCAACAAAATAAAGTCAACAATGATTTCCTTTCTACGGAGATGATTATTCATTTTTTACTTACTGGCTGAATTCAGGGATGTTCGCAATCCAAGAGCTACAGGATTAGGAATATTAGCATTTAGCGGAGAGTAATGGCCCGTCGGTGAAACCCACAGAGTAAAATAAACAGTGGCGTTGGGGGGGGGGGGCTTGACGCTTCATTCTAAAGTAAGAGAAAACGTCTTTCAAGAGACTCTTGCAGCTCAGTTCATCCGTTCTCAGTTCTTCCCAGCTTGTTCCTGAGCACCTGTTGAATGGTGACCTCAACTCTACACCTCAAGATTCAGACGTTTTTACAAAACAGCTTTTTAAACAAAAGCCAGCTGTTTCTCATCTAGGCTACAGGGGAAATAGAAATTAGGGCAGCTCTGGAGGAATGTTACCCAGAGACTTCTATTCTCCAATAACTTTCACACACCCAGCTGCACGATAGAGCCGTCCATAAGCAGCGAGCACAGGCTAGTGCTAAATTAAAACTCAAGAAACCGAATACTACTATTTTAACAATGCACCTAATTAGCTAGTTTTGAGTGAATGAAGTCACTGTATTAAGGTAATTTTTTTTTAAAAAAAATGTGTCATTTTATATAATAGCCGGACAGAAGTTTCTTTGTGCTAAACATCGACATCAGATTTAAGTATGTGATGTAATTACACTGAATTAGTGATGCTAACTAATGTAAGTAGGCCTCAAAATTATATACAATGATATCCTGCAACTTCTCTTTAAAGCATTCATTGCAACATGATGCTTTGTCCTTCGTGGGAAAAACTCTTCAAAGACTTGTGATAACCACTACGTGCGACAGTTAAGAGACGTATTGTTTGTTTTTCTATTTAAATAAGGTATCGGTTGGGTCCAATGACAACCATTCTGATAAATTAGGAGTCTTTAATCGCTGAAAGGTGCAATTCCCTAATGAAGGAAGGAACACTCCCCAGTTAGTAGAAGGGAGTCACTGGCTCCTACCCAAACCTTTAAAATAATTTGAAATTGTATTGCTCTTTTGGTTTTGATTCAAATGCTGTGGTTCATAAGCTGCTACTTTTATTTCGCAAGGGCTGAAAATTCCATGGACTGGTTTAATCTGGATTTAAAACACAAAAACACAGACAATCATGTACTCTTCTGGTCATGTGAATCAAGCAGGGTGACTATCGGAAGTTTCAACAGTGTCCCCAAAACATTATCTAGCTTTGCTTGTGTTGATCATGGGTCATAAGCACAGGAACATGAAAGGAAGGTACCACGTTTATGATTCTATGGGAGACTTTTGTTTTTGTTTTTAATTGCCACTTGATATAACTGCTCGAATATCCTTCAACACCTGCATAATGGTGGTACCCGCCAAAGATTGATGACACAGTTTGGATTCTGCAATAAATCCATGCTAACAGAATGCATCGCTATCAGAAGAATGGGACTTCCTTGCTTCCCCCTTTTCTGTTGCAGCCCCAACACGCCTTTCTGAAATGCTGCTCCTAGAAGATAGGGGACACCGCCCCCCCCCCCCCCCCCCCTGCGAAAGAGCTCATGTACCTTGGCATGATTTTCCTGGGAAAGGCTTTAACTGTTGAAGACACAACTGGTTGTTGTTGATCTTGCATTGGCTAAAAAACTACCACAAACAGCTTTAGAAAACAACAAAGCACAAAATTTTAAAGGGGGCCAAGTTCTGAAAGCTCAGGGAGCCTTCCTACTCAGTCAGAATATCTCAGAACACCAGAACATTTGGGGAAAGGACATCACAATTTAGCACCGCTTTAAGGAAAGTATTCTGTTTGCCCATTGTTGGAAATGAATTAGGTTGTATCGGATCCACTAAGGCAATAAAGGTCTTATTTTCTACCAGGACTGTTTCTCAACTTCAAGCTATTTTCTTCAGTTAAGAGCCTAGGAGTTATATTGGATCCAGCACTGTTGCTGGAGAAGAAAGTTAATGCAGAAACGAAGAATGCATTATTCAGCTTCATTCAGCCTGGAAGATGGCCCTCTGCCTAGCGTCCACTGACCTGGCCATGTGGATCCGTGCTAGATTATTATGATACACCTTGCATGGGTCTCCCCTTGAAGGCCACCCCTTGCATGGCGCAGTGGTTAAGAGTGGCAGACTCTAATCTGGAGAACCAGGTTTGATTTCTCACTCCTCCACATGAAGCCTGCTGGGTGACCTTGGGTCAGTCATGGTTCTCTCAGAACTCTCTCAGCCCCATCTGCCTCACCAGGTGCCTGCTGTGGGGAGGGGAAGGGAAGGGAAGCTGCTTTGAGACTCCTTAGAGTAGAGAAAAGTAGAGTATACAAACCAACTCTTCTTCTTCATTACCAGATGCTAGGTGGAACGTGCATGTCACATCCATTCGGCAGACACTCCGCAGGTTACCATTCATGGTCCAATCCAACGTTCTGGGTAGTCATCTACAAAATCCTTAATGGCCTTGGACCCACACACCTGTAGGACCACCTCTCTACTCATCTGAACAAAACCTTCTGAAGGTGCCATCCTGAAAATGGGTAAGACCAGCAACTGCCTGCTTACATACATTCTCTATGGTAGCTTCCACTTTGTGAAACCATCTGCCTGAGGAGGTCCGGAAAGGCTCCCTTCCCACCTTACAAAACTGAAATGTCCAAGAGGGCATTTTTATAAATGGTTCAGAACTGTAGTATAATGGAACAGCTCGGGTGGTCCCTTTTGTAAGCGACAGGATTGTAATCTTATTTTCCTGCATTGCCTCTCCTATGTTTGTCACTAACCTTCTACATTATTTATTTATTTAAGACATTTTTAATGCTGCCTTTCTACCAGATCGAAGTCCACAAGGCAGTGAACATTTTTTTTAAAAAAACATTTAAACATTAAAAAAAATACAGTTAAAATAGTAAAATAAGCAAATAAAAACACATAAACAGACAACACTAGAAAGAGGGCCAGTAGCCATCATTGGGGGTATGCCAGAAGGGGGGAAAAAAGGTATGTCGTACCTTAAATAGTTTTTCATTGCCTTTGCATGGTGTTCCAATTCTATAATTCTAGTCCTACTGCACTGTTTATTTGAAATAATTTGTATACTTTGTAAACCGCTTTAGGGGAAGTAGAATGGTATAGTATTGCCCAACCCCTGTCAGATCTCAGAAGCTAAGCAGGGTCCTTAGTTGGATGGGAGACCACCAAGGAAGACTACAGAAGAAGGCACTAGCAAACCATCTCTGCTCAATCACTTGCCCTGAAAACCCTACGGGGAATCCATAAATTGGCTGAGACTTGACAGCCCTTCATGCTCGCATGCACACACACACACACACACTATCTGCCTTGAGTCTCAGCAAGAAGTGGACTACAAATGAAGTACATAAACAATTACATATTTAGTGCAGAGGGGCAGAGAGAACACATATTCTTGGAAATGCTGCAGCTGTAAGGCAACAGGGGTACGAAGTTAAAAGAGACCCGTGTTTCTAGGACCCAATGTGCTGTTTCCTTTTGGATAAACCTCTCATCAGATCAAGGACTGTTGTATGAATATGAATGCCTTCGACTGGCAATTACTCATGTGGTTCTTGGAGTGGCAAGGGAGGTAAATATGAATTAAAGGTTTGTTAAAATAAGAATAAGCCATCATCTAATAAGCTCTTTGGAATCCCAGGAGTGAGTCTACTGCTAGGGCCCAAGGATTTTCAAGAGGTGTCAGGCAGAGCATCGCAGCATTTATTATTATTAATAATATTATTATGTACCATCCGCGCAAATGGCACTTCACAGGACTTTGTAAGCAACAAACAAAAACAAACTACAAGAGCCCTGCTCCAAAGAAATTTCAATTAAAAGTTCAGAGAGTGCAGGAAAAAGAGGAAGGAGACAGGAGGGAAAGAAATGGCTTGGTAGGGGATGACAGAGAGAAAATAGTTACCTACCCATAAGCTTGATTTCAGCTGGGGTTACAGCTTAACGGGTTAGTCGACGGGTCTCCAACCTTTTCTGAGCACGTGGGCAGCACTGGAATTCTGACACAGCCTGGTGGGTGCAGCCACAAAACTGCTGCCGTAGCTTACCTTCAACCACGGCATACTGTGGTAGCAGTTGCTACCAAAGCAACATTTTTAAAAATCTGCAAAGCCTATCAAATCTCTGAGGGCCAATCTGATGCTGGGAAGGGCCCCACCTAGCCCCTGCTACTTTCGAAAAGTCCTCTCTAAAGGTAAAGGTTTCCCTTGCTTGAAAGCCAGTTGAATCTGACTCTAGGGGGTGGTGCTCATCTCAGTTTCCAAGCCGAAGAGCCAGCGCTGTCCAAAGACTTCTCCGTGGTCATGTGGGCAGCATGACGAGACGCCGAGGCGCATGGAACGCTGTTACCTTCCCACCGAACCAGTACCTATTTATCTAGATGCAATTTCTTGCTTTCAAACTGCTAGGTCGGCAGGAGCTGGGGCCAGAGACGGGAGCTCACTCCGTCAGGTGGCACTTGGGTCTCGAACTGTCGAGCTACCGACCTTCCGGTCTGCAGCTCAGTGTCTTTCTAAAAGCTACTTTCTAAATGTATTTTCCTGGGCACCAGGAAAGGTGTCAGTGGGAACCATGGAACCAACAGGCACCGTGTTGGGAACCCCTCTGGGTTAGGCCAAAGGCTTCATGGGAGAGAAGAGTTTTAAAGAGGAATCTGAAGGGAGAGGAAAAAGGGGCACGGCCGTCACCCTATTAATCTAGATGGGCAACAGTGTTAGTCTGTCTGTAGCAGTAGAAAAGAGCAAGAGTCCAGTAACACCTTAAAAATTAACAAAATTTGTGGCAGGGGAGGAGCTTTCGTGAAATATCTGGAGAAGTGTGCAGTCACTCACAAAAGCTCATCCCCGGCCACAAATTTTGTTAAGTCTTCAAGGTGCTACTGGACTCTCACCCAGATTATCGTTATATGCATGGGACAGAGCAGTTAGAGAAGGAGTGTTTTCTCCCTTTCTCACAATACAAGAACTTGTGGACACTCCATGAACTTGCTGAGCAGTCCGGTTAGAACAGGTAAAAGGAAGCACTTCTTCACCCAAAGAGTGATTAACATGTGGAATTCACTGCCACAGGAAGTGGTGGTGGCTACAAGCATGGACGGCTTCAGGAGGGAACTGGATAAACATATGGAGCAGAGGTCCATCAGTGGCTATTAGCCACAAGGTATAGATAGGAACCCTGGTGCAAGTGATGCTCTGTATTCTTGGTGCTTGGGGGGGGGGGGGGGACAGTGGGAGGGCTTCTAGAGTCCTGGCCCCACTGCTGGACCTCCTGAGGGCACCTGGTATTTTTGGCCACTGTGTGACACAGAGTGTTGGACTGGATGGGCCATAGGCATGATCCAACATTGGCTTCTCTTATGTTCTTCTTATTTATTTATTTTATTCATTTGTTTTTTATTTGTTCTTGCTCTTGGACAGTGATATTCATAGTGGGTCTCTGCTGGTTATTTGATAAGGAAAGTCTTCTGGAAACTTGCACTCTGTACAAAATCTCAAATTACTTTTAGCATTCATTTAAAAAAAAGGGTACCAATTTGACAAAGAAAGGTGTACAGTGGGCAAAGCAACTCCTACCAGCACATTCTGAACAAGTTTCCGGACCGGACTGTACCTCCCACTGCTACTTTATTTACTGCAGCTGGACAAAGTTTTATGGCCTGTTTCATGTATTAAAATTCAAATGTGGAAAACATTACCAGTGTCCTCCTTGATTTTTTCCCCCCCTGAAAAAAAAAATCCCCCCTTCAACTTCCTTTTCAGTGTGGAATGTATCAAGTGGTCAAAGGCGAACTTAAAGACTGACTCTACTCAAAAACTATTTCCTTTGTTCTTGTGTTTTTACTTCAGAATTCAGACCAGTTTTGCAAAAGAGGGAAAATAGAGGACCTGATGGTCTTTTGGGAGTTTCAGACGGCGAGTTACACTGCTTGTGAATGACCACGCACAGGGAGAGGACAGTGACATTCAGGAAATCTCCGCTAGCCTTTTTCTGGGGGAGAGTCCCCCCCCCCCCCGCTTTCTGGCCACATTTCCCAAAATTGCCTGTCATTGGGGGTTGTGCCTTAAATGTACTTTGTGCCTCAGGTTCATTTATTTTTTTACGGATTTCATATAAACAAATAGGACTTGAGATAGATGGCAAAAGCAACAAAGTTTCATGCTTTATATACTGCATAATCAACATTTGGTAATCAAAGCAAACACGCCTCTAGAAAGCAGAGGGGGGAAAGCTTTTTTTTGTTTTTGTTTTAGAAAGCCAAATTCAGGGGTCAGATATTTCCATCAAGTCCTGTGTGCACACTGATATTTCTAGAACCCCCCCCCCCCTTCTCAAGTCATTCCTTAGCTACATCTGGCATATAAGAGGGAAGTTCATATTTATGGAACAACTCTCTCTGAAGTAATGCCCTGGGTCCATGTTGCATCAGTTTAACATATGCAAAGCGCAGAAAGCTACCAAAGGGAGGGGGAGGAAAAAACCTCCTCTCCTTTGATTGAGAGCAGATATACAGGAATAGTTGCAAGTCACAGATCTGGCTTTTAATAGAGCCAGATTTCTTCATTAAAAGCAGTATTGTTTAAACATGACACCGTATATGTTTGTGCATGGAATCACTTTGCGTAGACCCAGATATTCAGATTGCTATGCATCCCAGAGGTACATCTTACATCACCTGAGGGCGAGCTAGATTTCCTTTTGCGACTGCTGTTTGGAAACTGCACAGCGCCTGGCTTGTGCTCATTTTATTGCAGAGACGGAGAAGTTGGATTCTGCTAAAGACGGAGAAGTTGGATTCAGAGTCCAGTGGCAGACTATTTTTCAAGCTAACATTTTTTAAATCTATAAATGCCAGTGACTCACTTCTAGCCCTTAATAATACACTGCTCAAAACAAAATGACTTTTAACTTTCATTTTAAGAGGTGATCTCTGGGGGTGGGGGGGGGGGGGGGGGGGAGGTCCTTTCTTATAAATAGCCCTTCTCGCAATAACAAGCAAAACGCAGTGGAAATAACTGCCATAAATTCACTGCCTTTCATCTTGATACGAATTAGGAGGCATGCAGCAACACTTATTGGCGTCCATTAAACCTGGGCAAAGAGTATTTTGGCTAGGACAGCTGGCCTCGTTTCATTGTATTTTTACAGGGAGACACATTTCATTCAGAAATAAGCAGTGCTAGATGTAGTCCATGGTTGAGCTGTTCACCCATGATAATTCCTTACAGAAACAGTTAGCCCTAATGCTTTCCAGCCTCATCCCCTAACTATGCTAAATGCAGAGATGCTATTCAGCAATCCTACATTGCACCCCCCTCCCCCCCTTTTTGGTATGTATCCTCTGGACACGGATTTCTGGCCAGAGCGATAGATCAAATTGGTCCCTACTGCAGGATCTTCTGGGCTGGCTTCCCGTTCTGGCAACGCTCATTTTGAACTCTCTCAGCACATATGTCAAATGGAACCCATGCAAATTCTCTGGGACTAAATATGGGGCTAAAAGCAGAGAAGAATGTCAGCTGCCCCAAAGGACCTTTTACGCTATCTCAGAGATGGGGATTTTTACAGCGCCGGATGCACGTATGCTGTTATTTACTATGGAAGAACAAAACGAGAGGCGACTCCTCACACATTCAGAGCATGCAGAGCCTTAGTCTCTGGGACTTTCAGAAAGATAGTATCAACCATATTATAAATATCAGGTTAAATTAAAAAAATAAAATAGCCCAAACAGGACGATCGACAGTAGATGAGTTTATTCACAGAGTGTGTTTTTCTGTCTCTTATCTATCTTGTTATGGCCTGGATCCTGTGGGAAATCTCTTCTGATGGAAGGGAGATCTACCAGTGGAGTCAGACTTCCTTGTCTCCACTGCCTGCTGCTGCTCAAAGTGTGTCCAAGGCAAAGGAGGCCCCCCAGGAACCACATTTGGGGACCACATGGGGGGGGGGTTGAATGTTTGCGGGGTGTTGGTGGTGAAATTTTTATTAGCAGAAATTTTCTGCTGGATCCAACTCAAGACCAATGCTAAAGTTCAGGTCAAGATTAGATTGACTGATACAGAATATCAAAACTGTTCTGCTCACAAAAACTTATTATCTGACTAACATCCTACAGGAGGTACTATGGACTGCTCTGGAGCTGTTGTCTCTGTTTTAGATGCCATCTTGTTCTGACTGTCTTAAATCTGGCTTTGATTAGATGTTTATTTTTATTTTATTTTTATATTTTATATGTCGTGAGCTGCCCTGAACCCACTTGTGGGATAGGGTGGGATACCAGCTTAAATAAATGGATGAATGAATGAATAAATACAATAATTTATCCCATGTTAAGAACTCCTAAGGATGCAACAGGGAATACTCTAAAATTTCCTGTTGGTACAGTATTCTGAGTCTCAATGAATGATCTCATTATTAGCTGCATTATTATTACATTACATCTGTATCTTATTATTATCTGACATTTGTATCTTTAAAGAAAGAAAAGCTTTTTCTTTACCACAACTACAAATTATGGGCACTTCAGTTCTGAGGATTTTGTACAACTGCATGCATTGCAATAAATGAATGTATTCTTGTGGGGTGAACAAAAGTGAAATTTCCCATTGTTTCCTTTGCTTTCTGAAGTCTCTACCACCACACAAAATCTGGTTGATCCTTGGATTTAGACACAAAGATATATATTGATTACTTCTTTGATTTCCTGTTTAATGGCAGTTTTCCTGCTGTAATTTGATCAGCAGCAAAATTTGCAGCGGCAAATATTCATAGAAAATGTATCTTATATGAAATTATTAGTTGTAAGGGTGTCCATTCCATCTAGATAAGCATACGTGGATGATTCTGATAGATGCAGATTGCAAGGTTTGTTCACATCAGGGACTGGACTAGTGTTAGCTCATATTTCAGATGAACTTTGAAGTTGTTACTTATATTTGAGATTGGCCATCTTTGTGAACTAATTATTGCGTAATGTACTGTATTTTTTGCTCCATAAGACTCACTTTTTCTCCCAAAAAAAGCGGGGGGAAAAGTGTGTGTGTCTTAAACCCCCCTCACCTTTCCCAAGCCACGGCACTGAGCGGAGCTAGGTGCGTCTTATGGTCAGGTGCGTCTTATGGAGCGAAAAATACGGGTAATAGTCAACCAGGTGAAAAACAAAACAGAACTTGAGAATATCAGATAGAACAATATCTTATTTGTAGAACATCCACTTCGTAACAGGCAGGATTACGAAATGTGTTGTATCATCTTATTATATTTGGCATTTGTTGATCATGATCACTTATCACTATCACTTTACACGCCAAAGTGTTCTGCCTTCCTTATAAACCCTTAAAAGGGCTCCCGTACACTCAACCCCTGATGGTCTCAAATAAAAAATTGAGTACAAACATGATACAGAAAATGGTAACTTTAATAAAAGCAACATGACCGAAAGTAGCTCTGATGCGGAAATGCTTCAGTGAGAAAGGATATCGGGGGTTTGGGTTGGAGAAACCAGGCTGGAAGTCTTATCCCAAGCAGTTACACCCTTCTAAGCCTACTGACTTCAGTGGATTTAGAAGGGTGTTACTCTTCTTCGAGGGGCACTGTTAAAAGTGCAATCGTACACAAACTTACTCTAGCCTAAGCCCACTGATTTCAGAGGGCTTGGATCAGAGTGACTCAGGACTGCACTGTTAGTTCCTAGCAAGCTGCCTTTACAGCTGTTAACTGTTGGGGAAAGCACTGATGTGTGAACCTTGAAATCCAACCTCTTGTAGATCCGGGTTTTCTCCCCGCTGCTCCCTGTGCATGGTCCATCCATCTGGATTTGCACCAGAAAGCATCAGGTTTTATGCTCCAAAGAGGATGCTCCTTTGACAAACATATTCTAGCAATTCCTTTGTCATCTTCTGCTTATTCTGAATGTTGAAAGCTACCGAAGCATCGGGATTAGAGTCTGAAATATTAACTGGAAGCCCCTAGTTCAAACCAGTGTTCAGCTCTGAATCCAGGGGGAGAATCCACATTCTTTCAGCCTGGTGTCTCCAATCTGCAGTAAAGGAATACTATTGCTGGCCTACCCTACAAAGTTCTTCTGTGGATTATGGTGATAGAAAAGAAAAGCTTTGACTACCTATTGACAAATTGTTGCTCTACTTTTGAAAATATTCTAAAAGAGTAAAAAAGAGCAGTGCTCCTTACTGGGGGGGGGGGGGAAGCTTTCTAAGGATCCTCCCTTCTGAAGGGTCAGAGGCCCTAATGATCAAAGCAGCTTGCAATCACAAAATAAAAATTTTAGTCACTGAAACTCTTAGGATAAAAACGGAAGCAGTTTCATACATTAACTAGTTCTTCCGTTTTAAGACTACACGTTTCAAGATCACCTGTTCTGTTTTGAGCTGTAACAAAAGGAAGGCTACTTGGATATAAACAATATTTGATACACTAGTATAGAAACTTTAATGCTGCATGAAGAGTTGGAATGCAACAGTGTTCTAATGTTCATCCCAAATCAGATTATGGCTGCCAGCCACTGGTGGGAACACAAGGGCGGGAGACATGGGAGGAATTCTGAAGTGATGTCACACTTCTCCAAGAATCAGCAAAAACTGTATGTTAAAACAAGGGAGTTTCTGACAATTCCTAGAGAAGGCTGACATCCTTTTCAGGTCTTCCTGGAAGTGACATCACACCATCACCAAAGGTTAAAGCACTTCGGGCCCTTTAGCCTGGAGAAACGATGGCTGAGGGGTGACATGATAGAGGTTTACAAGATTATGCATGGGGTGGAGCAGGTAGAGAAAGAAGTCCTTTTCTCCCTTTCTCACAAGACAAGAACTTGTGGGCACTCCATGAACTTGCTGAGCAGTCGGGTTAGAACGGATAAAAGGAAGTACTTCTTTACACGAAGAGTGATTAACACATGGAATCCACTGCTACGGGAGGTGGTGGCGGCTACAAGCATGGACGACTTCGAGGGGGAATTGGATAAACATATGGAGCTGAGGTCCATCAGTGGCTATTAGCCACAAGGTATAGATAGGAACTCTCCGTCTGGTGCAAGTGATGCACTGTATTCTTGGTACTTGGGGGGGGGGGGAACAGTGGGAGGGCTTCTAGTGTCTTGGACTCAATGGTGGACCTCCTGATGGCACCTGGTATTTTTGGCCACTGTATGATAAGAGTGTTGGACTGGATGGGCCACTGGCCTGATCCAACATTGGCTTCTCTTATGTCCTTATGACTCAGGTACAGCATTTAAGTGTCTATTTAAGAAGAAGAAGAGTGGTTTTTATACCCTGCTTTTCACTACATGAAGGCGTCTCAGAGTGGCTGACAATCACCTTCCCTTTCTCTCCCCACAGTAGACACTCTGTGAAGTAGGTGGGGCTGCAAGAGCTCTTAGAGAACTGTGACTGGCCCAAGGTCACCCAGCTGGCTTTATGTGGAGGAGTGGGGTATCAAACCTGGTTCTCCAGATTAGAGTCCGCCACTCTTAACCACGATGCCAAACTGGCATGGCCCAAAATCTGACCTCTTAAGTGCTTTTCAAGAATTAATATTTCTTAACCCTGGAGTTAGCTTTTGGCGGAGCCTGAGCAAAGACAGAAAAGCGACAGAATGTAGGGTTCTGCCCCCTACGAAACACCCCCCCCCCCATAGTGTGCAGACAGAATGGGGACCTTTAAATGTTACCCAAGCCATTTACCAGCCAAAAGGCTCATGGTAACAACAGACTTTTAGCAAAGGCTGATTTGTGAGTACAGCTGCCTTTTGCCCGCTCTGCATAAACAGCACAAACACAGTAGGTTCTACAGTCCCAAGTATATGCAACACAAAAGCAATATACGCCGACATAAAACTGGGAGAGCTAATTACATTTTTTTATTCCTGTAAGAAGGGAGTATGTTATAAAAGCAACTTACTCTATGAACAGTATAAGCCTACTTCTGCCATAAATAATAATTTAAAAAACAGTTTGATTCAATGTGACCCAATCAAAAAGCTGGGGAAAAAACAAACAGTTCGCAAATTTTAATTAGTTTACTCTTGTTACTTAAAAAAAAAAAAGAGAGAGAGAGAGTAGTGTTTAATCTTTATAGCTTACCATTAGCGAATGCCTATTGGCTGAAAGAAGGCCTGTCCCGTATCCTGATCCAAGACCTCCCATTGCTCCATTATGAGAAGGTCCTATTAAGCCATGCATGTCGCTATGACTACCAGGCATGGCAGTTGAAGGCCCCACTGCATGGTTCCGGAGAACATGAATAGCATCATCCAGTCTTTCCAAGCGGTCTTCGATCCGGCTTTGCTGTTTTGGTTATGGAAAACAAATCAAGAGAAGCATCAGCCAACGTGAAGGTCGTGAATGTCTGAGACAAAATTCACAGAGATTAAGCATCACACCTTTTTTTTGGGAGTGCGTGTCTGTGCCTTCAACTGCTAACTTGATGTGAGGAGGGAAGTCGGTGGCGGTATGGCGGAGCACAGGTGAGTTAAGTCCTAAATTCGTATTTACATTCTGAACACAGCTCAACTTATTTTGTTCCCACCCTGCAGAAAACGATGACGCCGTTCCCTCTAGGGAACCCAAAGGAAGTTTGGTTCATAAAAAGACAGCTTCATTTTCATGGGCAAAACAGGTCCATTGACTCCTCATGAATATAGCCGCTACAGTACACAGCCCTCGGATTTTTCAAGCATTTTGTATCAGTCGGAAATACCTAATGGCCACGATTTTTTTTTTTTAAAGCTAGTTACACACATGTTGTTGTAATCCAGAACTCTTTTACACGTGAGTAGACCCTATTACAGTCAAGGGAAAGCAACAGCATGTTGTGGACAGAGGCCTTTAGCAAGCTTTTTGGAGGCCGGTTGTTTCCATTCAGTCAAAGGAAAAGAATGAAAAAAAGAGTATCTTAGACCACTGTTCCGTTCGTTACTGCCTCGTCCCCTGCAGAACATGTACCCAAACAGCTTTCAGCGGATTAAACCCAAGTAAGACAGGTTTACTTCTCATAAACAAACCTTAAGTGTCACACAGCTAGCATTACATAGAAAACACGACCCTTGCGATAAATTCTGTAATTCGGCCTTGTCCGCAGAACAAACAAATTCTCAAATAATCCTTGTCACTGCTGTATTTTCCCACTGTTTGAAGTGAGAAAGGCGTGGTATTGGTTATGAAGAGATGGCATGTCTGCTTCACTGACCTCCCTCGCAACAACAAGGAATAAAAATGGGTACAGCAGCAAAAATAAACTACGACAAAAGTGCATACTCGGCCTAATTGGTGTCAGCTATCTGTTCTACTAGTATTCCCCAAGAACGCTTCCAAAGTCAATCAGATTATCTTTACTGCAGTTAGAGGGAATTGGTTGGGTATTCATTAGGGCTGCTAGGCCCCTGAACCGGGCAGGGGTTTACCTGCTTTTTGGGCTTCAACACGCTGCCGGCCAGCTGGCTAGCAGGGGAAGCCCCGCCCCCAAGCCTGAACACCTGTAGCCACCCCTCTCCCTTGAGAGATAAAAAAGGGCCCTCCAGCTGACAGCTAGAGGACCCTTTAAATTTTGCAGAGGGGAGGGAAAGGGGCAGCTGCGGGTGTGCGGGGCCCCGCTGGCTGGAAGCACTTAAAGGGTCCCTGGCCTGGCCCTGCGCACCGGGTCTCCAAGCAGCAGTGCCACTTGGAGATTGGGCATGCAGGGCCCCTTTAAGTGCTTACAGCCCGCAGGGACTAGCCCCGCACACCTGAACTCCAAGCGGCACTACTACTTGGAGTTCAGGTATGTGGCCAGTGGCTGCCTCTCTCCCTCTCCTCTTGAAAAATTTAAAGGATCCTCCACCTGATTGGTAGGCCCTTTAAATCTTGCAGGAGATTGGGGAGAGGGTGGCCACCGGTGACTGTTCTTGGGGCCTGGGCTGGGGGATGTCCCCAACGTGACATCATCGCACTGGGGATGCCCTGCCCCCTCCGGGAATGTCTCCCAAAGTCCCCCACCAGGGACAACATCAGACCTGGCAACCCTAGTATTCATATATTCACTTCAAATAGTTTGCTGCTGGAGGACAGAGAATCTAGTGCAAACAATCTTACACATGTTCAGGAACTCAGAAACACCCAGTGTTTCTGACTTCTTCATCCTTTTGAATTCCCCTAAGTTTCAAAAGTCTTTTACCATACATAATAGTTTGCAGGGCTATCTGTTCAAGAAAACAAGTTCAAAGCACCCTTAAGTACCAGTTCAATGGTTCTTTCTTTGGTTCTGACCCACTTAAAACTTCTATGTGATCTGACAAAGTAGAAGAAACTTTGGATGTCATAAGAACATAAGAAGAGCCCTGCTGGTTGAGACCAGTGGTCCACCTAGGTCAGCATCCTGTCTCACACAGTGGTCAAACAGGTCCTCTGGATAGTCAACAACAGGGCATTGAGGCTGAGGCCTTTCCCTGAGGTTGCCTCCTGGCTCTGGGATTCAGAGGCTTAGTGTCTCTGACTACAGAGGTTTCCCCTCAGTCGCCATGGCTAGTTAGTGATTGATGGACTTATCCTCCTTGAATCTATCTAATCCCCTTTTAAAGCTGTATCTGGTTCTTTCATGACGTCTGTGATGGAGAGGTCATGTCCAGATCCTGTTACTAACATAAAAAAGCCAAACTAAATTCCTGAGATCTAATATTTACATCACGTCTCCCTTATTATGACATGTCTGGCAATCACCTTGCAGTGAGATTGACGTGTTAGTCACCACCACATGCCCCAAAAGCCACATTCTTTAGACTTATGGCAACTTTTTTTAGGCTTGCTGTGCATGTGCAGATGAAGGAGCTCAATAAAAATTGGAGCGACCCATGAAGTCATCGCCATCTTTCTCTCTCCCAAACTCCACTGTATCACTAACCATTAGGAAAAAACTTCCAAGAAACCAAAAACAAAGTGATAGAAAGTGGTCATGAGAATTCATCTTGAGCTAGATGACGCAAATAACCACTAATTCTACGCAACCCTGCAGCAGTGTAACAATTATCGGACACTGCCTCACGATAGTGGCATCACATCTGTCACTGGCCTGGTGCCGTGGACCAGACTTATTCCTCAGATAAGCAAAAATTTCAGTGAAGCTGACGGCAAGTTTTGCACGATTCAGCACTACGTGGTCATTTTTAGAGTACTCAGAGATCATGTGCTTTCTTTTGTTAAGATGCATTTGTTCTTGTTTGTGAGACGATTTTATACCTTCCAAAAAAATCACATGAGGGTTTCCTGGCAGTTTACCAGAATAGCTTCTCATTTCATCCTTCCTTTTAATTAAATATACAACAATTTCTTTAAATTGGAATTTCTTTTAGTTTATGGATTGCACTGTCTAAAGTCAACACAATCCTAACACACAAATGCATTCTGTTCTGTATAGAATCAACCTGTTATCCAGATATGGCGTTTCATATCGAATTCTCCATTTTCGATGGTACATTTAAATGCATTAATGGTTACTATTAGTCATACACTGCTGTATACTATTGTACAGGAAAATTCTAGCTAAAAACATCTCATAGGTGGGTCTCTGTACTCCCAACTGTGAAAATGCAAGTATTTTTTTGGGGGGGGGGGAAATTCTAAGGATGTTGTAACCTCTGACAAAAAGAAAACCTGCACAACAAAGGAAAAAGTAGATAGCAAGTAAATACTGACATTGAGGAGGTCACCAGTCAAAAACATACCAAAGAGTGTAAGGGACCTTCATAATTGGGAGATGATGATGCTTGCCCTCCATTTCTAGACCAAACAGCTGTGCCTGCTAACAGTAAAATGGGAGTTACCATTGGAACTATGCAAACAAAATGCCTTTTAAAACATCTTGGATAGCACTGTAGAGAAGAAGAAGAAGAAGAGATTGGATTTATATCCCACCCTTCACTCACTTGGAGTCTCAGAGCGGCTTACAAACTCCTTTTCCCTTCCCCTCCCCACAACAGACACCCTGTGAGGTAGGTGGGGCTGAGAGAGCTCTGTGACAACTGTCCTTGAGAGAACAGCTGGTAGAGAGCTATGGCTTGCCCAAGGTCATCCAGCCAGGTGCAAGTGGAGGAGTGGGGAACCAAACCCGGTTCTCCCAGATTAGAGTCCGCGCACTTAACCACTACACCAAACTGGCTCTCAAAATTCTCCGTTTTCGATGGTACATTTAACATTGTAGACATGTAAACGTCATTTCCCAGCTAGATGCAGAGTGGTTTCACAGAGAACTTCTCAAGCATACATTTATTTTACACACGCAGACACACATTGACATTGGCACAGCTGACACCAACCACATGAGTCTCCAAAACTGGTTGATAACACAGAAGGTTCCGCTGCTCAGGCAGTTGTACCGAATAAGAGCTAAATGAGAAAGGGCAGCTAGCTTTGAATCCAGCAGCACCTTGGAGACCAAAAGATTTTCGTGGTATGAGCTTCTGAGATTCAAAGCGCATACCCCGAAGTTCTTGTGGGTCACTATGATGCTACTGGACTCTAATCCATTTGCTCTACTGCAAACCGACGGGGCTACCCTTCTGAAACTATCTTCAGGAGCAAGAGATGTATATCACTGATGGGAAAAAAACCCATAACTTTTTAGGAAAGCACCAAGGAAGCTGCTAAATACATAATTCTAGCCATAACAGGACATAACCAGAGCTCACTGATAATACCACTGATGGTTCAGATGTAGTGGTAAACACTGATTTGCTAAGACATGGAGCCTTGAAGGCGTTCCAGCCTTGCGTTCATGATTCTTGCTCCCCTCTCTCCTTTCCTTTCCTTTCGCACGGCAAAGTTAATGTAGTCACTTCCGCTTCGGCAGCAAACTACGGCTTGTGCTTTCCCTGCAGACTGCAATTCAAGACTGGATACAAAAGCAAATTTTGGTTTGCTGCAAAAGCGGAAGTAACACATTGTCTTTGCAAGACGGTGAGGGGCGGGGATCATGTGAGAGATCATTCTCACAAACAGCAAACCATAGTTTGGTGTTACATCTGAACTGTGCCATTAAAGCATTGGATGTACAAGTTAGATTAATTTTAATCAAGTATTAACTAGCTTAAAAGCAAACAAGATACCTTACTTTTTAAAAAAAATCTTACTCGTTTTAATGGACCAACTGAAGGAAAGTTTCCTGGTGATGTGTGCCAATTCACATTTTCAGGGTTTGAGGTCACTGTCTCTCAAAATAAAGGACTACATAAAGAAAAGCTAAGATTAAAAGGGATTTCTTTTTATCTGTGTGAAACCAAGCCTTAAAAAAAACCCTCCTTGATAAAAGGGTGAAACACAAAAGAGTTAATGGTATAATGTATCAATTTTCTAATAAAGTCACAATGAACACATAGGGGATCAAATGTTGTTTTGGAAACTCTCCCTTTCACGGATTGTACCTACGAGTCTTAATAATCTGGATATTTGCAATGTCACCACTCCCTTGTAGGCCTTCTACAAGAACAACCTTTAGAATACAGGTAAAAGCAAACGCCATGTTAGATTAAACTTGGTGACCATGGACCAGTTACTCTCTTTTAGCCTCAGCTACCTCGTCAGGTTGAGACGAGGACAAAATGAGGGACAAGAGAAGCATACATGCTGCCCCAAATTCCTTGGAGGAGGAGCAAAATAAAACAGAGAAAACAAACTGCAGAGCATTACTGGTGGCAATTTTGCATTGAAAAGGTGACGTGGAGAAAGTTATGACTCACTGCTAATCCCAATAACTCCTACTCGGGCCCATCACATTTGTTTGGGGGGCATTTAAATTTTTAAGGGGGCAGTCAAATTACAGTTAATTAAATTAATCGGAATGTCTGTCTTTAAAGGGGAAGGCTCCGAGCCTGTTTCTAGCCCTCTCTTTCAAGGCTATTTGCGGGGCAGGGCTTTTAATTAAGGGGGCGGCGCCCTGAAATGCCTCACTGTAGCTATGGGCCTGCTCTACTAGGTCCTGTCTACAGAACATATTCAACCGTTACAGTCTGGGAAAAGAATGAGCATTTCCAGTATCATATGTGTATGGTTTGCCATAGCTGTATCTTCCTTGCAAAATAATGGGTTTTTGAAGAAAAAAAGGAGAACCTAGTGAGAATATCATTTCCTGACTGGTTTGCACTTCTTAGAAAAAGTCTCTCTCTCCTGCACACCTCAGCTATCACCTGTGTTACCATGTAACAAATGTCAATGTATGGAACGTTCCAGATTGTTAGGTAATGGTTGGTTTCTTCATCATCAGAGCTTCCTCAAGCCAGGCTATACTTTGTCTGGTTGATAAATCATTTAAGAACAGACTAACTAGAAGGAAAAATGGGTGATAAGCAGACTGATAAAACTGTCGGAGAATTCACATCTGACTCTGTAAGCCCGGTATGGTTTCGTACTCTCTGGCCCAACCTCTTTCCCTCTCTTAGAATGCTGATTCTAGATGTCACTAGCAATCTCCATGTGATAATGTTTGCCCTGTTAAATTCATTAGGATCAATTCACACAAGCATGTTAAGACTCTCCACAATTTTCCTGCAATAACTGACGCAAAACGGTACAATCGCTAGCATAATGAAGATAGCTAGAAAAAACTAGGATTCACAAAACAAGGCAAAATGGCTCCAGATGCATTTCCATTGATCTAAATGAGCACAAAATCCAGCCTTTATTAATATGATGGCAGTCTGATGCTGTTTATGGTGGGCTACCCTGTACAGTAGGAGTATATTTAAGCCTCTCCTACTTTTCGTAAGGTTGAAATGTTCAGTAAAATAGAATTTTAACCACAATACCTGAGAGAGAAGGGGGAGAACCAACAGGAGTTGAAGGATTTGATGAAAAGCTGTTGTTGGTGTGGTCTGGAGAGTAGATCTTTAAAAGATGATAAAGAATTAATCTAAAGCCATTCATGTATGGATGTAGACAGAGCTATGGCACATCGGTTCATTAGGGAAGACTAAGAACTCTGTTTCCTCGTAAGTATTACCTCAGTACACAAGCTACAAATAGCCAAAACAGCATGACAAACTGATTCTGAAGCAACAGATAGCTGTCATGATGGGACTTGGCTAATAGGCATACTCCCCCTCCCTTATTTTTATTAGAGAACCATTCTTACAAATTGTGTTGTGGTGGGAATGAATTTCACACAACACTTTACATGTAAATATTGGGGGGGGGGGTGCGATTTCAAAGAATGAGTCTGTTTCCAGTTTGATTCCTTTGATAATTCCAACAGAGATAAGAACTTCAGAAAAAGGGGCATGAAAGCCCAGTGTTTACCAACAAGCTTTAGATAATATGCCAGTTGCTATGAGGTCTGGGGCCATGTGGTTTCTAAGCATAAGTTCTGTCTGTGTAGGTTGAGAACACACCACTCGGTATCTTGGTCAGGTGAAACTGCTGTTATCAGTTAGCACATGTTTAACATCAGACCAACATGGCTGCCCACCTGAATCACAGATCAATGACTCTTATCACATCAAACAATTATCAAGTAATGAGAAGCATGCTGGGAACTCATGAAAGCTACTGCTTAGGCTGAAATGTAAGAGCCGTTCCTTTGAATCCCACACGGGCAATTAAATTAATGTACTGCCCGATCATCTCCCCTGTTAATCAATACCTCAGGGCCACTTAAAATAGATTTTGTACTGTATACACTGTATGGGAATTGAGCTAATTTTTTTTTGTCTTTCTATCATATTTATTAGTTGGACACGGATAATGCCAATTCTCATGAGAACTCAGTGGAACCCACTCTGCCCAGAAAATAAATTTACAGTGGTTCTTCTTTAAAAAGTCCGCGTACATCCAAATTTGCCTCAGTATTTCAAACAAAATGTTGTTACCCATGCAAAGGGAAGGAAAATAGATAAATAAAAGTACTGGGCTTGGAACAAAAAAACCCGATAACGACTGCACGGCAAACTGGCATAAACACTGACTTTTAAATACTAACCACTGCAAAAAAAATAGACCAAGAGAATCTTTAAACATTACCCAAGCTGCGTGGCACCTTCTTTTCCACAAGCAACTCTGATATAGATGGGATACGGGTTAAATGATCCAACCATGTGGGGGGGGACATACAGGATGCTTACCTGTAACTGGGGATCTTCGAGTGGTCATCTGTGCATTCACACCTCTGGGATATAGTGCACCTGCGCCGACCCTGATTGGTATCTTCTAATGCGAAAGGGATTTTCGCGCCCTCTCCCCGGTCACGTGCAGGGCTCCAGTGTGCATGATCAAGGGAGGGGCACGACAATGCCGCCAGTTCCTTCTGACCGCCGCCATCAGTCTCCGAGCAAGATAGGAAAGACCGACAGCAGAGGGGAAGGAGGGCAGGTGGTGTGAATGCACAGACGACCACTCGAAGATCCCCAGTTACAGGTAAACAACCTGTATATCTTCTTCGTGGTCTCTGTGCATCACACTTCTGGGAGATTAACAAGCGAGAAAAAACCCACACACATACCTGGAGGAGGGAATTGGAGGTCTTAAACTCGCACCGCCTGCAACACAGCTTGCCACACTGCAGAACATTGGTGAAGATGGACATCGAGGGTACAGTGCCTCACAAATGTGTGAGGGGAGGCCCAAGTAGCTGCATTACAGATATCTCACAAAGGCGGCCCTCTGAGGAAGGCTATGGAAGTAGCTACTGCCCTGGTAGAGTGTGCACGAAGTGGACCAGACAACGGCTTCTTTGCCAGTAGGTAGGGAAGTTTGATCGTCTCCACAATCCATTTGGATAGACGCTGAGACAACAGCTTCCGACCTTGCTCTGGCAGGGCACGGGAGACAAAGAGGGCTGGAGATCTTCGAAAAGACCAACTCCTATTCAAGTAGAAAATCCACATCCAGTGTGTGAAGATGACGCTCTTCCTCATTCTGAGGGGTTGAGAAGAACACTGGAAGGGTGATATCCACCCTCATGTGAAACTCCGAGACTATCTTGGGTAAGAACGAGATGTCTGGAGCCAGGGTAACACCATCATGATGAAAAGTAAGGTAGGGCGGGTTGCAACGGAGCGCAGAGAGTTCACTCACCCATCTAGCGGACGTGATGGCCACCAAGAAAGCGGTTTTCCATGAAAGGAGTTGCAGACTACAGGTGGCCACTGGTTCAAAAGGTTGCCCATCAGTCTCGCCAGAACCAGAGGTAAGTCCCAAGCTGGTGTTGGGCCCCGGGTCGAGGAAAACAGGCGATTGAGGCCCTTCATGAATTGTTTCATCCTTGGGTGGGAAAAAACGGAACGACCTATTTCAGGGTGATTTGCAGAAATAGTGGCCAAGTAGATCTGTAGAGAGGCACAACTGAGGCCCATGTCGATACGAGAGAGCAAAAAACCGAAAACAGCATTCAGATCTGCAGGAGGCGGGGGAAACCCTTCCAAACTAAGGTAAGCCACAAACTTCCTCCATTTTCTATCATAGGACCGACGTGTAGATGGTTTTCGGCAACTGAGGTGCACGTGTGCTATTCTGTCACTTATTTTCAACACAGAATTTGCCAGACAGTCACCCTGAGATGAGGCACATTGTGGTGCAACACTTGTCCCCCTTGTGCCAGGAGGAGATTGGGCACCACTGGGAAATGGATAAAGGAGCCCTTGGACAGGTATGGGAGAGTGGGGAACCAATGCTGCCTGGCACACCACAGGGTTTCCAGAATGCAACGAGGACGGTTCCTCATCACCTTGTTGATCACCTTGGTCAGCAGAGAAATTGGTGGGAACAGAAATATTTGTCTGTGCGCCCATGGATGAAGGAGCCCGCCTCCCAGGGAGGCAGGATCCCTCCCTGCCCTGGAGCAAAACAGGCGACATTTTGTGTTGTGCTGGGATGCAAACACGTCTATCTCCGGGTAACCCCAATGATCGAATATTGGTCGGAGATAGGTCCAGTTGAGTTCCCACTCGTAGCAAGGCTCCCCCTCCCACTCAGAAAGTCTGCTTGCACATTCAGGGAACTGGGAAGGTGTGCTACAATCAGGAACGTGCACCAGGAACAACACTCGTCCCAAATCTCCAGGGCTAGCTGACACAGGCCTCTGGATACCGTCCCCCCCTTGATGGTTGAGGTAACACATAGTTGTTGTGTTGTCTGTCAGGACTGCGACAGTGCTGTTGCGCACTAGGTGCTGAAAAGATCGGAGAGCATAACGCACCGCTAGCATCTCCAGGAAGTTGATGTGATTGTGAATCACATGGGGTTCCCACTTGGCCCCGACACACAGTCCCATGAGATGGGAACCCCACCCCCAGAGGTCATATACCCATGCAGGCCATATAGTTGGAAGTTTTAATTCCTAACGCCCCTTGCTGAATAGAATCTGCGCCCAAAGGAGTCGAGTTTCTTCCCTTCCTCACCAGAAAGAAATGAGTGGCTGCATCTACCCTTGGACGAGGGCGTGACAACAATGGAGTTGGGTTTAGGGTGAATAAACAAAAATTCAGCTCCCGATTCCTGCACCCTGTGCATGTGGTCAATCCTTTTGCTAGAAATAGGAGTGGAAGCCAGATGAGACCATGGTGCTTTAGCAGCTTGCAGCAAGACCGAGGTTAACGGTAACACAACGGCTGTGGAAGTGTCCATCTGTACTATGTTAAACACTGAATCTGTCACAGTGGGTGGAGGCTTAATGGTGGAGACCGTCATCATATTGGCCATCCTCTTGATGAATACGATTTAAGATCCTTGGATGGAGAGATGGGGAGATTATCATCACCTGTTGTGGTGGGGAGGGTTCCTGGGTGGGGGATTCGTCACTGGAGGAGGATAATGAGGATGATCCTGAGGGTTCAGAATGCTCTGATGGCTCAGAGAACGTACTGGGTTGAGTTGGTATCGACGGCATCGGTGTCAACTGCCCAGCATGATGCATCGGAGGTGGAACAACAGGTTTGTGCTTCCTGCCTATTGGCACTGATGGTTGCAGCCGTACAAATTCCGGTGTCGGAAGGTGCTCTTGGTATTGAGAAAGGTGGGAGGATGTTGACTGGCGATCCCAATCTGCTGGGGTGCGTGCAGGGAACCAGGGCGCAGCAGGCATGGGATAAGCTCCATAGAGGTACTGCCACTGACGGCTGTCCCAGGGAGCCAGAAGGTAATGCCCAGATGATTGATCCCAATCCTCCAATCGATGCGGAGAGACAGCTGAGGCGCCAGTGTCCCTGTCTAGATGTAAAATTTTGACACTGGGTGGCCGGGGCACTTGGGTTAGATCCATATCCAGATCAGAGTCCATGAAGTGGATAGGATGTGGCAAAGGCAAGGTGGAATCACGTTGTAGCTGCCCAAGGCCCGCAGAGTTAAGCACCGCAGCCCCCGCCAGGGTTGTGTCCAACGTGATGAGCGTGGATGAAGCACTTTTAGAGAAGGTACCCTTCTTGTGCTTGCTCTGCCTGTCGTCCTTCCTCTCCTCGGCAGGAGTAGGGGCTTCGGACTGGACACTCGACATTGGTCATTTCGGCATCGACCTTTCAACATCAATGACACTCGGCGTCGGGGATAGTGCAGTCGCCCATCCCGAAGCTGGGGTCAACAGCAAAGCATGACCGAACGTCTCTTGTGAAGACATTGTCGGAGAAAGAGCCTGCTCCCATAATGCAACGCGGAGTCTCACGGTTCGGTTCTTCCTTGTCTGCTTCAAGAACCTGGCACAGTGAGCACAGGAGTCCCCCCAGTATGCTTTCCCAAAGTACAAAAAGCAAAGCGAGTGTCTACTGGGGGGGGCGATTTTGCTGCCGCACTTTAGGCACCGTTTGAAGAAGCCCCACCATTTGGCCATACGCTGGAGGGGGGGGGGAGTAAACTGCTGAAAGTCAGTTCTGTCCGAAACTAGTAAAAGTCTTTTCACTTTCAGGAAAATCCAAGAGAAAAAGGAAGAATGAAGAGAAAATAACAACCAAAGCGAGGAGGGTCCTACCAGCATGGCGGTCAGAAGAGAACTGGTGGGATTGTCATGCCCCTCCCTTGGTCATACGCATTGGAGCCCTGCACGTGACCGGGGAGAGGGTGCGAAAGTCCCTTTCACTTTAGAAGATACCGATTGGGGTCGATGCAGGCGCACTATATCCCAGAGGTGTGTTACACAGAGACCACAAAGAAGATCTTATTATTCAAATCCCCAAAACAGAATCAGCACCCTAAGACTGCTTAGGATGCCAATTCCGTAGGAAAGACTATCATTCATGATGACCCTCCAACCACAAAGTTCAGACTGTTAACAATTATCCCAGCCATGGAGAAGACACTTGCTGAAAAGCAGCTCCCACAGAACTAGGGTAATGTCTAAAGAACCCTTGAGGATAAGAAGGAAAACACAGAACTGGAAGTCAAACCCTGTCTTGATGAATCCTTTTCTCTGGGTTGCTGTGATTTTAAAATCATGGTCTTGGATTTGGAGACAGGATTTGTTCTGGGAAGTTCTGAACACAGCCCATTCAGTCTCTGTGACAAACACAAGTGTTACAGCTCCAATTTGAAGGGCAGGCCTGCTCTGAAAACTGTCATGACTTCTTCCAAGGAACCTCGGAACCATAGTTCTGTGGAAGAAGACAGGGTTCTCTAAAAGAACGCTCACCGTGCTCTCAAACGCTCAGTGTTTCTTGGATGAAGAAACAGCACAGAGTCTGGTTTTAGACGGGTTTATCTTTGGACTGCAGACGTGCCCTCATCTTCCAGAGATGCAAACATTTAAGACTCTAACCTGTGTTCTGAGTGGAAGAAGAGAAGTAATCTCCAGAAACTCCACAGAACTAATTCTGTGATGGAATAATATTACGCAAGATCCCATTTTGAAAGGAGTCGAAAGAATGGGAAATTGAAAGGCATGGCTCCAAACCAACAATTCACCCCGAGTTATCAACATTTTCCAGAGCTTCTTTTACCGTATGACAATGCTTCTGTTATTCCATCACTCCCAGTTAGAATAAATCTACTTAAAATCTACTCCCCGTTCGCGGGGAGGGCGGGATATAAATTTGAAAAATAAAGTAAAATAAATTTAAAAAAAATATTTGGTAATGGATTCTGACTCAGGTTCACGTGACAAAAGGGATCCCAAAGCAAAGATTTCCTTACAGATGCAAGTGCCTTTCCCAGCGCATCGCCTGTCTGTGAACTTCCTGCTGCTCCGTTTCCTCTGTTGGCTGAAAAACAAAACATTGAATATCAAGACAGGCAGGGAAATAATTCAGTTTTCTATTCTTGGTCCAGGTATCCATAATTCAATTGCATTTTAATGCTAATTGAATCGCATGAATCTTTAATTAGCATTAATTTTGTTCGCCAAGGAAGACCTCAAATGTATTTCAAAAACCAAAGTTATATATGTATGAGTGTGGATGGATATAGAAAGACACAGATCAAATTTCTTTCCCTAAGGGACTACTTGGACATTCGACCAGAACAAGGCCTTTTTTTATATATAGACCAAGGCTATATAGTATTGGCTTCAAAAACAGGGTTTGGACTTTTTTTTAGCAAGCCTATATTGTCGTGAAGGAACGGACAGGGACGAGAGAATAAGAATCTGCCACATTTATTTTGCTGACTGACTGTTTTCACCAAGGAGACAGATCAAGATGGGTAGCCCTGTTAGTCTGTCTGTAGCAGTAGAAAACAAGAGTCCAGTAGCACCTTAAAGACTAACAAAATATGTGGCAGGGTATGTGCTTATGTGAGTCATTGCTCACTTCTTCAGATACAGCTAGAATGGGAGTCCTATATACTGGAAAGTGGAGTGACTTCAGATGCCGAATGACATTAGCAGGAAAATGACAATAGCAGGTGTGATTAGATTAGGTGTGATATGCAGAGAAGTAGTAGACATGGAGAAATCAGCATTGGTAATGAGACAGGAAACCTAGGTTTCAATTCAGTCCAGATGGATGCATTGTCTTGAACTTTGTTATCAGTTGCGATTCAGCAGTTTCTCTTTCTAATCTCCCTTTGAAATTCCTTTGTAAAATAACTGGTACTTTTAGGTCAGCAACTGAAATGTCCTGGAAGGTTAAAATGTTCTCCCCCCCCCCCCCCCCCCGTTTTTTGAATGTTGCAGTTTCTGATGTCAGTCTTATATCCATTAATTCTTTGTCAAAGGGCCTGGCCTGTTAGTCCAATGTAGAGGGTGGGACAACTGCAGCTGTGTTCTGAGTGTGGAGAATAAAAGAAACATGAAATTTCAAAATGAACCAGAGTTAGTCAGGAAATTTGGTAACATCCTTACATTTCACTGATGGGAAAGTAAAGTTCTAAGTGACTCTAGGGAGTCCATGCATGACCTTCATTCTAAATGCAGCTTCCCACAGTTGCACTATCTTGTTGGAGCCAAAGAAACACACAAAAATTGTTGCCATTGGCTTAGAAATGACCATAGTTTGTTGACATCTCAATACAGATGGGTAATGACTCTTGCTACATTAAGTACTGAAATCCTATGGAATCCCCAGTGGCAGGCATAGAAACTTGCTGTTCACAACAACTTGCCTACACAATGCAAGTGACGGGATGAACTAAGAAACCACCAGGTTTACATGGAAAGTAGTCAGGAGGAGAGTGGCTTGCTCAACTATCTAATAAACCTGTCTAGTCATAGGCGTAGACTACAGGGGGGGCTCGAGCCACCCACGCCTCGCCGCCGTGCCTCCTTCCGAGGCCTGCTGCCGGTGCCTCTCTCTCCCCCCCCCCGCCCTGGCCACTCCTCCCTCCTTCCCTCTCCCTCCCTCTTTTCCGGGCGAAATGCCCAGTGTGATTACGTCACCCGGAAGTGATGCCATCACGCTGGGCACGTTGCCAGGGCGACGCTCTAGCAATCGCCCTGAAACTCTATTCACGCTGGGCATTTCGCCCGGAAAAGAGGGAGGGAGAGGGAAGGAGAGGCACCGGCAGCAGCGACTGGCAGGCCTCGGAAGGGCCTGCGGAAGCGTGGCGGCAAGGCGCTACATTTTCCCAGGGGGGAAACATCGCCCCAGCGACCGCGACCGTGCTAAAGAGCCCCCCCCCGGCATTTACAAAACTCTACGCCCCTGTGTCTCGTTAAACCAAAGAACCAGGATTAAATACATTCAATCACACTATTTAAAGCCCCTGTCCAATTTACTCACACTTTAGGCAGGTAGCCTGTTCCTCTATCTAAGTACTTATATTGAACAGACAACTTGTTTGGCTCCAAAAGACTCATAATACCTATCTCCATATTCTGCCTACAGAAAACTGAACAATCCTTTGATTTGGAACTAAATCAACCTTAATTGTGACTTACACTGTAACCTAAATGTTATAGAACCAGGATGGTATACTGGTTAGTAAGTCGGTCTGGGATCTGGGACACTTCGGTATGACCCCCTACTTTGATATGGAAGTTTTCTGGGTAACAGAATCTCAGGCTGTGATCACACATGCCAGAAGATCCAACACAGGCGCAAATGCCCAATGGATCAAAAGGACACAATCAGACAACAACATCTGGGAAGCTGCAACCCACACTGCTCCACTGCAAAAGTGGAGTTAAAAAACACCGGGAAAAATCTGGTAGTAAACGGGTTGCGACAGGACTTTCCCCTGTCTGATAGTGCAAGCACGCCTCCGAACCATTGGGATGGTCTGATCAGGCCATCCCAGCTTCGTGCCATCCCCCTCCCCGTTTTCGCAGTATGCGTATCATCACACACCCATAGGAGGCCCTCAGTACAGAGGTGCAATTCCTCATTTATGTGCATGGGGGGAAAAGGCAAAAAAAACCCCAACTCACCCGCAGTTGCGTCTGATCACACAGTGATGGGCTGGACCCACAGCAACAAAGGGCTGTGTGATCTCGCAACTGCAAGTCTAATTCCTCCAGAGGTAATAGCCTTGCTTCTCTTCCATTTCAACTGGTGCGTGAGACCGCAACCTCAGTAACTTCTGTAACATACCTCACAGGATTGTTGTGAGGGTAAAATGGAGGAGCGGAGAACAATGTAAGCCACTTTGGGTCGCCCTTAGGCAGAAAGGCAGGGTATAAATGAAGTAAACAAATAAACTTCTATTTAAAAAAAAACACAAACACCTTAAAGCTTGTCCTGCCTCTTGAAATTTTTTAAATTAATGACAGTTGATCGAAACCATAGCAAACTGTCTTTTCAAAAGATGAAAACTCTTCTTATCATTTTGTATCTAGAATATAGCATCATCAAGCTCATCTCTGTAACTATGAGGACTTGACATTCATTTCTTTGAAAACGAAGATCTCATATACAGTAAGAACACAGAGATTGCCCCTAAGTACAGAAATGTTACCCAAGACATTTCTTTACCATCCTCATCTCTATCTTTATGTGAGGGCTTAGGACCGTTTCTTTATGGAACCTTAGATTAATGCAGCTTTTCTAAACAACTAGAGAGCATGCTCTTAAGAAATGCATGGATAAGATATAATATTTAAAGGCAGTTGGCAGACAGATGAGAGATTCTGGAGTTATCAAACTGAGTGGACACTATGAATACCTTGCTGAATTACTAATTTTTCATTTACGATTGCACTGAGTCTCTTTTGTGGAAGAAGCCCATGAAATGAAGACAGAAAGGGATTCTGGTAAATTAAAAGACAGGGCTGGAGATCCAGAAAGGGAGGTCAAGGAGGCAGATGGACTGATATTTTTCTTTCAGCTGTTTTCTAGGTTGCTGAAATAAACTAACAATGAGGGATGAAGTTTCCACCTTGCTACCTGATCAGACTGAATCTCTGAAGGTTCCATGCAAACATAAATATACATGGCACCCATGTTTCTTTTCATAGGCTAGATTCTGAGCATTTAAATCAGGGCTGTCAAACATAAGGGCTCTTACCCAGTCCACAAGTAAGTAGTATGTATGGAAATATAAGGTGCTCCCACTTTTATGGTATCCCGTGGCAAAAAACCTAGTCTTGCATATGATTAAATACATTTATTGGGGCTTTTGTGGGCTCCCCAGTAAACGTTTTGCGTTCACTGCTACGAATCAATTGCTTGTTTTTTGTATTTTGAGGAAAAAAATAATATTGTTACTTTGCTTGTGCCCTTTATAAAGTCTATTATCTCCAATACCTGGCCTTACATTTAATGACAGACAGACATATTTATTGCATGTAGCCAGAGGCCATCGCAAAAGAAAACTAAGAATATAGAGGTAAAGGGTCAAACATGGTTACAAGAGTGGTTTTAAAAATTGTTAGGAATAAAATGTAATCTGTTACATACAGTAAAATTACAAATCTGGAAGATATATCCGTTTAGTCAGATTCATTTACTGAAGCAGCGATCTTGGCCCTAATTTTCCTTGCAGCCAGGGCAAAAAGTGAAACTCGATAGGTAACAAACAGACTAGTGTCAGATAATAGAGAGACCAATTTATCCAAATCAGAGGAGAGATTTTGTTCCTTTAACAAATTGTCAAGAAATTTAATTCTGACTTCTGTATACACAGGACAAAATAGCAGATAATGGAATATATCCTCTGGAACTGAAGTACCCCATATACAGACATGTAGCGCCATTGGTGTTTGAGAATATTTCCCCATGAGCAATGCCATCGGCATTGTCTGGAAACTCAGGGAAGTGACTGCCTTTCTAAGTTTTGGAGATGAAATGTTTACCAAACAAGATGCTCTGGTGTGATCTCTCTTGAGCAGCTTAAACCAAGGTGAAAACTTAAGACTGAGAGATGGTAAAGCTGTCCAACAGGGCATCACATTTGTACACCCAGTTTCGTAGGCTGGAACTGTTGTTCAAAGCCCCCAACAAGTCATCTGGGCATTATGGCACACACGGCATTTATGTCAGATCTGGCCCTCGTAACAAATAAGTTCAACACCTCTGATTTAAATGTTCAGCATAATTGTTTGTTGGGTATATTTTTATTGCACCCTTCCCTTACTGAGCTCAGAGTAGCTTAAACTGTTCTCTCCTCCTCCATCTCACAACAACCCTGTGAGGTAGATTAGCCTAAGAGTGAATGGCCCCACGTCACCCATAGCAGAGTGGGGATCTGAACCCAGGTTTCCCCAATCCTAGTCTTGACACTTGAGGGACTGCCTTTCCCCATATGTGCCCCAGAGGGCACTGAGGTCAAGCACCCAGCATCGCTTGACTATTCCCGGTCCGAGGGATGCGTGGCTGGCCTGTACCAGGGCTAGGGCTTTCTCGGTGGCGGCCCCATACTGGTGGAATGAGCTCCCGGATGACATCAGGGCCCTGCGGGATTTGTTAACAATTCCGCAGGGCCTGTAAGACGGAGCTCTTCCGCCAGGCTTTCGAATAGGAGCTGCCACTGGGGAGATGGCAGGACAACATCGCCCTGGTTCCACAGGCCAAACCTTCTGTTGCCGCTACTCTCCAGGAGCACGTAGATGCTGCCAGTACGGCTGTCTTAGTCGTTTTATAACGTTGTGTATTTATGCTTTTAAATTGTAAACCACTTCAGTGGTATGTTATGTTGTGAGCCGTCTTGAGCCAGTTCGCTGGAAAGGCGGGATAGAAATGCAATAACTAACTAACTAACTAACTAACTAACTAACTAACTAACTAACTAACCACATCATGCTGCCTTTTCAGCCAAGGTGAAACCAGGAACAAGCTGAATACAAATATTCTTGCAGTGCATTCAGATGACCATATCTGGCCCATCCTGGCCTATAACACTGCTATACGTTTACTATACAGTGACTGCAGGTATGTGATGAGTCAGACACCTGTAGCAGCTGGCCACAAAGCAGCACAAATTTTACTTTACAACCACAAGATAATGTAGGTTGCAGAGGTGAAATTTACCTCTATCCAGGCTACAGACAATTGGCTGTTGCAGCTATGTTTTTTTCTCCACTGGCTACCCATGTGGAAGATGGTTACCTGAATCCTCCACAAACATCTCGCAGCTCTAATGCTGGGTGGATCCAGAAGGCCATTAAACAAGTTCTTTCCAAACCCAAGGCAACACTGCCCTTCAATATAGTGTTTCTCAAGGGGGCAGTTGGCATAAACAAGAGGTGCCCTTGCCAGGACAAAAGACAGTCTCAAATGGCTAAAGCAACTTAAGCACATTAGCCAATCAGGATGCTCCGCAGGAAAGCCTTCCCAAACAACTTTCCATGTGATCATATTGGCATCAGAATGGTCCAATGTAATTTTGGTGCTCAATGGAAATTAAGACACTTGGGAATTCAAATCTGCTGCCAACTCCTGACGATATAATCCTGAATAATTTATTTATGTAAAGAATGGACTTCCTGCTTCTCAACCCACAAAATGTTCCTGAAGTGGCTAATGGCAATAACAACCCACAATATAACAATACAGTACTAAAAATTCCATCAAAAGATCAGTATTAACAATAAAAATGTCACAAAATTACAAGCCAACACCAAAACAATGAAAACGTCTAAAATTCAAAAAAATTAAAAATTCCAGTTAAGAACATAAGAAAAGTGTCCCATCTGGTCTAACACCTTGTCTCATGCAGTAGCCCACTAGTTCCTTTGCAGGTCCACCAACAGAGAATAGAGGCTGATGCCTTTCCCTCAAATTGCCTCCAGGTTCTGAGGTATTTTGAGGTTTACTTCCTCTAAATGTGGAGGTTCCATATAGTCACCATGGCTAGTAGACACTGATAGACCTATCCTCCATTTCACAATTAAAATAAGATGTTAAAAGGAGGGTGTGTGTGAAGATTCTACAAATACCTATTGAAGAACCAAAAAGCAAAATGTAACATCACCCAAAACCAAAAGGGCTATTGAACAAAAACATTTCAATCTGGCACTTAAAAGTTCAAGCAGCTGGGCACCAGGTAGGAATCACAGTGGCAAAGATATTCCACAACGGAGGTGCCACTACAAAAAAGGCCCTTTCTCTTTCTTTGTTCCTTATGAAACGACCTTAAATTTATCTCCTAAATTAATACAATAACTTTCAAGTGATTTCTAGTCTCTCTTTCACAGTGGCTTGGCTGGTTTAGACTAGTGACCTCAGAAAAACTTGTTGCACTTTGTTTACTTGAGAGTGTAACAGTTTTACTGCCTCCTGCACAAAGTGACTTGAATCCAGCTTTCTGCGAATCTGCTAGACATCTGACACACAATACAGGTTTTAAGAGGGCTTACTACCATGTCTTGTGGCATTCTCCCTTCCTAAATTTCTTTTTAAACTTTTTGTCTGGCTTTTTTTTGGTAACATCCAGCCTGAAGAAGAAGTCTGGTGAACTCAAAAACTGGATTTTTCTTTACTGGACCAACACAGCTGTAAACAGTTTCTTTCTCCTTATGATACTTGTTTCTGTTAGCCCATCTTCCTGCGGAGGCATACAACAGAGCTCCGAAGAAGGACAAAGTTCAGGCAGGTTCATATGGGCATAAGTGGTCATTTACGTGCCCTGGATAGCCCCATGGAAAGTGTACTGCAGTAGTCTAATCTGGATGTGATCGGAGCATGGATACCCCACGGTCAAGATCTTGCTCTTCTAGGAAAAGGTACAGCTAGGACACCAGCCAGAGCTGGGCAAAGGCACCATGTGCCACAGAGCAGTCCTGCCCTTCCACCTGTAAGTGTGGATTTAATACTAACCCCAAGTCAAAAATTTACACTTTCAGGGGGAATACAGCTCTCTTTAGAAGAAGCTGAATCTTCAGTGCCTGGTGAGTCCCTACACGGCCTGGGACCAGCATACCTCTGGGACCCAATATAGGCCCTGGAGAGCTTTGCACTCTGCAGACCAACATCTACTGGTTGTCCCTGCCCAAAAGACATCCAACTAGCATCAACCAGGACCAGGGCCTTTTCTGCCCTGGCCCTGGTGGAACGGGCTCCCAATAGAAATCAGGGCCCTGAGGGACTTGTTACAGTTCTTCAGGGCCTGTAAAACAGAGCTGTTCTGCCAGGCCTTTGGGTGATGCATTGGCTGTCTTCACCATCTTGCCCCCCAACAGTAAGCTACAGATGCTTACTATCCTGCCAACGTCTAACAGGAAGTGTACTGGCCTGCTCTGGAGCAATATATGTTTCCTTGCTGCCATATTTAACTGGTTTTTCATTATATATTTATGTTGTAAGCTGCCCTGAGCCCGCCGTGGGATAGGGCGGTATATAAGTAAAACAAACTAACTAACTAACTAACGGCACTTCAATTTTGTCTGGATTAAGCTTTTGTTTCTTAGTACTCACCCTACCCACCACCACCTGCAGATGCCATTTCAGCTGAAAATGAAAAACAGAAGTCTGGAATACCTGACAGACCCAGATGTTCACTGAATGTGCAGGAAGCCTCCCTGTGATCACTGACATTCCAAAACCAGCACCATTGATCATGGGGGGCAGGTATACGCACAACCGCTTCCTCAGTTCAGTTGTCCCCACAGATGACCAAGCGGTCGTGGGGGGGGGTCCAGCGTGCTCATCCCCCCCCCCCCCCATGGTTCAGTGAACATGTAAGACTGTCATGTGTACCAGGCTAGAGCTGAGTGTCAACAGCACGCTGATAATAAATCCCCAAATGACCTATCATGGTTGAGGGCAGGTGGAACAACAAGAGTTACACTGCTTGATTGTCCTCGGCGGTTATCCATTGCTCAAGACAGTTTCAGTTCCAAAACCAGATCTGAAGCCAGACTGTATGGGATTCAAAATAACAAAATCAGTCCCTTTTAAAGAGAGCTTATATAAAATGTTTTATAGATGGTATATAACACCAGAAAAATTAGCTTAAAATGCACCATGGGGTGTCTGATAAATGTAAGACACGGGTGGGAAGTTTTTTTCCACGTTTGGTGGAAGTGTAAAGATGTGATGTTATATTGGAGAAGGGTTCATGAGACGTTACAAAAAATATGTTTGGTAATGTTACCATTTAAACCGGAAATGTTCTTAATATTATGTCCGATGTTAAAGATAAGCAACTTAAATATTTAATTATGCATATAGTCATGGCAGCAAGAATATTATATGCTAAGTACTGGAAGAAATCAGAGATACCAACAGAAAGCGACCTTGTGACAAAAATCTCAGAAACAGCAGAAATGGACGTACTATTGAACTATTTGAAAGACGAAAGTAAGAAAATTGGGAAAGATAACTGGATACCATTTTGTGACTGGATAGAAAAAAACTTTAATGATCAAGAATAATGAAAGTAAATAACTAAAAATGTGGAGAAACTCTAATTTAAACTGTGGAAACCTTAATTTTTCTTTTTTTTTCAGGATACATAAGAGAAATTCTCAGCAAACGGACTAACTGATAACAACTTTAGTACCTTTATAAATAGAAAGCAAACTGCATATGGAACTAGAAACTTGTAACAGCTGTATTATAACTTTGAAGGAAATTTTTATGTATGTCTTACCCCATACCCTTTATACTTTCCACCCTTCAGTGTTTATGGGAAAACCTAATAAAATTATTTAAAAACAAACAAACACCTGTTTCATCCAAGAAAGATGTGGAAATTGGACAGAACTGTACTGGGTGAAGGGTAGCACAATCCCACTCATTTCTGGCATCATGAGCAGAGGGGGTTCAGATCTGTAGATACTACTTCCATGCAAGTTTGAATACAGGCATCACTCTTTTTAAAATAAAATTAAACACTGGGGATATTACAGCATTATACAGCAACCAGCCCAGAAGCTAACGCCACTGCAGGGGGACAAAAAACTGACAGACTGAACAATACAGCTGGAATCCTGCCTCAGACTCTAGTTGTATCAGATCTAAGGGTAACCCACAGTAAAAAAGCTCAGAAATCTCCCACGATCTAGAATCTACATGTATCTTCCCAGACAGGTCTCTGTGCTGGAAGACGTTAAGATACAGACAGAGAACTTGGGCCAGTTTGATATTTGATATTTCCAGTCTTCCCAAGATAAGATACACTGACACAGCAGGATAAAAAATCATGTTCCCTTCTGCGCCATACGACAGTTTATCATCTCTCTGCACTGGAAGCTTAACATGCTTGTAAAAAAAATTAAGTGCAGTATTATGTGACTGTTCTAATAATAAAATCACAGTAAAACCAAGGCCTCAAGGGAAAGCACACATCATGTTTCCACTAAAAAAGCCACATTCTGCCATGCATCATGTCATTCAAACATGTCATTTAAAGTGAGAGTAGAAAGCAGGATTAATACATGAATGAGGCAGATATTCTGGAGTAATCTTTAGCATATGCTGCATTAAATCTGTCCTGTAAGTGGCTGCTCAAATTCCACATAGATCCGAACCTTTGAAAACACACGAGTGATACACTTTGCTCAGACTTAAAGCCTCACTCTGAGTTAATAATCTCCTGTGGTCTGCTTGGAAAATTTCTTTTGCTTGGAACTTCCCACATTTGGTTCACTTTGGGACGTAGACATAGTTTACGCAAGTATTTTTCCTCTAGAGAACGATGCCATTGGTTCAGTGGCAGAGCATTTGTTTCGTATGCAGAAGGTTCCAAGTTGAATCCCCAGTATCATCAGGTTTGGGGGTTTTTTTTAGGAACAGATAGTAGGTGATGTGAAATAGGTCTGTTTTAGACGGCCGAGGGGCACTGCCGGTCAGAATAGACAACACTGACCCTGATTGACCAATGATCTGACTTGGGATAAGGAAGCTGTGTTCATGTGTTCCAGTAAATTTAAGATGGCAACATACAAGTCATTTAATATAGCAAATGATCTTTCTCAGAAAGGAAAAAAAAACAGGGAATAAAAGAAAATAACAAATAAAGGAACGAACAAAAGATTAGCAATAAGTACAGGTGAGATTATCGTTCTAACTGAAATTGACTGGAGTTCGCTATTGGCAATGAGTTTACGCCAGGGATTTCCAACCTGTTCCAGCCTACAGGCACCTTTAGAATGTATGTTTATGTTTACGGCCCTTTCCCAGTGCCTTGCTGTTTAAAATAATACTATTGGGCACTGGAGATTTTTGGGTATCTATATTCACTTGATATGAAGCACAGGGTTTATTATTGTTTATTGTGCCATCTACTATTTTACTGGTTTTATTGTTTTATGGATTTCATGTGGTAAGCTACCCTGAGCCCACTCGTGGGATAGGGCGAGGTATAAATTTAATAATAATAATAATAACAACAAACAACAACAGCAACAATAATCTGAAACAGGATGGTGGATGCAACTACACAATGCCTGCCACAAAAGGTGGAGCCAACCACAAAATATCGGAGTGAGGTGATACATAACTCTAATAAGAGCTCTTCAACACTGCAGGCAGGAGCTCTGTTTGGCAGCACGCATCTTAAAATGAACATATTGTTTAAAAATATTTTCTTGCATACATACAAGCAGCCATGCAGGGAAGATCTTTGTGCTGTGGCGGCAGCAGCTGCTGAAGCAACTTCTTAAAAAGTCTGCAGAGCCGTGTCAGATCTCCAATCAGAATCCCTGCTGGGCAGAAGCTCAATCTGGGCCTGCCCATTTCCTAAGACCTCTTGGTGGGTGTCAGGAAAGATGATGGGGGGGTGGGGTGTTGTGGCACCCATGGGTGCCACGTTGGGGGCTCCTGATTTAAGCAGTCAATCTGTTTTGCTCACCATATTTCTGAAAAAAATACGACTTTCTTTTGGAACATCTACCAAAGCCCACTTTTCGCACTCATAGAAAAGATAAAAGCGTGGAATCATAGGGATGGGTAAGCAGAGAAGAAGAAGAAGAAGAAGAAGAAGAAGAAAAGGAAAAAGAAGAGGAGGAGATTGGATTTATATCCCGCCCTTCACTCACTTGGAGTCTCAGAGTGGCTTACAAACTCCTTTCCCTTCCCCTCCCCACAACAGGCACCCTGTGAGGTAGCAGGGGCTGAGAGAGCTCTGAGACAACTGTCCTTGAGAGAACAGCTGGTACAGAGCTATGACTTGCCCATGGTCATCCAGCCAGGTGCAAGTGGAGGAGTGGGGAATCAAACCCGGTTCTCCCAGATTAGAGTCCGCGCACTTAACCACTACACCAAACTGGCTCTGTTGATAAACCCCCAACTCTTCAACTTACCCATTTTTAAAAGATTTAAAAAATATATATATTCAAAATTTTATTATATTATTATTAAAGCACACATATAAAGACAGTGGCATAACTAAACGAAAACATAAAGGCATTAGGTTACAATATAACGCCTATTACAGCACGTTAACTATCAACAGATATACACAAGGGACACGGAGCTACCACATCTGTAAGGGAAGAATCATACTGTGCATCGTAGTATCTAAAAGGTAAATCAGAATGACCGTTGCCCTCAGAAGAGTACATGTACAACGAAAACGAAAAGTAAATATTGAAATTACATGTCTACTTATAGAGGTCTCAACAGACGGCCATCTCAGAGGGTGCCTTAACACTGAAGCCATGTAGGGTAAGTGGGATTCGATGGCTGATGTGTATAGAAACAAACCAAAGACTCCTTGAAACTAGAGTATGGATTATTGCCATTAAATTTTGGTTACACCTACTTTTTAAAAGAGACGACAATAGTCTTATTGTTCATATGTTAATGGAGTCCCAGTCTTCTGCGTGGCTTTGTCATATAGTGGAAAAAATCAGTTCAATTGGGCTCAATACTAGAGATCTACTGTATTTTTCGCTCCATAAGACGCACCTGACCATATGACGCACCTAGCTCCGCTCGGTGCCGTGGCTTGGGAAAGGTGAGGGGGGTTTAAGACGCACACACTTTTCCCCCCACTTTTTTTGGGAGAAAAAGTGAGCCTTATGGAGCAAAAAATACAGTATCTCTGTACACAGAAAAGTCAGCTTTTAGGCTGATCAGGCAAAGACTGGTTGACAGCGAGAGGCGAACTCTTGAGAGCCATGCAAAAAATAGATGCTCGCCCCTCAATTTGGGGCTTTTACCTTTTGAGCATAGGTCTGAGTATCTAACTTGTTTAACAATCTTGGGGCAATGCAGAACACATATGTTAGCAAGGTTTAATGTGTTGCCATCAGCAGTATTATATGGGAGATTAAAAAAAAAAACCCATTCAACAGCAGATTGTGTTCCTGCACTAAGCGGGAGATAGAAACTCTTGAACATGTGTTTCTTTCATATACTTTCTACTCAGACTTGCGCCTTACATTCATTGAGCCATGGTTGAGAAAATATTCAGGGAAATCGGAAAAATGTAAGATCTACTTCTTGCTGACAACCCAGAATCATATAATAATTGAAACTGTTGCTAAATTTCTGTATGTGGCCTCAAGAAGGCGTTCAGTATTCTTTGCAAATTGAGCCGTACGTTCTGTGTGTTATGCCAATAAAGGTCGATTGATTGATATTCGATGGCAGAGTAAACATTTTGGAGTAAACTGGAGTAAACATTTTGGGAGCCAGTATGGGCTTGATGTGAATCGTCAGTGGGTTTGGACACGATAACCTGATCCCATATTTTGTCATGCCAGATCCTCAGTTCGACTCACCCATGATGCTATCTGTTCCGTTTGCAGGCGGTGTACAGGAAGAAGTGTTGTAATGGGTCGTGCCACTGCGATGGAAAGTGGACATTGGAGGAAGACTGGAATTGATGTCTGAGGAGGAGTGTGATGGGTAGCTCTGCAAGAGAAAACCAAGGCAAGACAGCGTTTCAGATGACAAAGAATGTGTTGCGGTTGGGTCCATGTGGTTTTAGAAAGATCATCGTATTTCATTGTCTTTCCATGCACAGGACATTTACCGGGCAGACCTTCCAGCTTCAGAAGCAGTTACGACATACTAATCAAAATACGTCTTGCGGCTGCAACAAGGTGAGAGGCGCACCCCCTTGCAACCCCAACAGGATGTCCTTTGGACATTGCTCTGTCCCTCCCTCCAGCTTCCAAGGCCTCAGAATGGGTCATGGAGGAGGTTAAGTCACCTGTACCCTCCTGTGCCTAGCTGGCTTGTTCTCCAGAATAGAACACACCTGTCCGTTTCCTCTCTGACTGTTGGGAATAACCGCCCTTTACAGCGTAGCGCTCCATCCCCATCTCTGGCCGCACCCCTCCCTTCCAGACCCTTATAGAGGTGGGTAGGACTGGGTTGCCTGGCCCCACTTTCCTAAGACTCCTGCCACTCACTGGGAAGATGTGGATGCCAGTGGAGCATCTTCTTGCTGCACCCGCCCTGAAGGGTGTGGGGGCGGTATCTGCAAGGGCTCCCCACTTTCCTCCCCTGGAGGGAGGGTCAGTTGCAACCTCGTGGCTGCAGGTGTCACCACCCACCCTTTCCTGCAGCGGGGTTTACTCCCTGGCCCTTTCTTCTGCCACTTGGCCAGGAGTAGACCAGCGGACTGATGAGGGCGTTCAGCTTCCGTCAGGAAGGTAAGGTGTTACCTTGCTCACCCCACCTGCCTGCTGCCCCGATGCTGTCTGATCTGCGGCGGGGAGGGGCCATCCCAGTCTGGAGGAGTCTGGGATCACCGCTGGTCCCAGACACAAAGCTACAGCATCAGTCATGAGAGGGGTTTTTTTTTTTGTATTTTTCATGTGCATGTGTGTGCGCACACCTGGAAGTCACAGGGACCTCTGGTGACTGACCCCTACTGGGGGCCTGGAGGATATTCACAGAGGTGGCTGAATAAAGCCTGTCCCCGCCTCCCAACTGCTGGTATTCCAAGGAGGTCTCCCATCCAAGGACTTGCCAGAGTCGACCCTGCTCAGCTTCCGAGATCTGATGGGATTGGGCTAGGCCTGGGCTATCTAGGTCAGGGCCAGTCACGAGAGGTTTTGAACATCAGCCTTCAAGAGCCGTTCTGTGCTACCTGCACCAAGAGATGTGAAGGTGTGCGTGGGGGGGGGGGGGGGGGGGAGAAGAAAACTCCAGGGTGGAAATGCCTCTCCTGAGACTTCCCTCCCCTAGTTTTTTTCAATAGGAAAAAAAAGGAAGTCTGGGAGAGGACTCAAAATGCAGATGACTATAATCTCTTGTATGGTGTAGACACACACAACGTATTTTCAATGATATTTTATTGTTTAAAAGTGGCTAATTTCTCCCATAATTATTATGTTAGGACATCTAAGATGACAGTATGCTACTGAAGAGTTTGATGTTTTCAGTGCTCTAAATTCAGTCTCCGAATACGCTGCTGTTGTGACTGTATAGGTCTGCTTTCTGTCCAAATAATGCACGTTCTTGTTATTACTTAAACAATTGTTTTCTATCCTCAACTCCCCCTCCCCTCCAGATGGTAAAAGCTGAGACATATGAGCTCATGTTGCACTGGGTGCAGCAATGTACAGCTCCCCCCTAATATAGGGTATATTTACAGTTCTGCTTGAAGAAAACGGAAACATCTGAACTGGTAGACTTCACAAAGATGCCAGACAGTACAAACTACAGTACAACTTCAGTTCAGTTCAAATTTTATTTTGATACAAGATCAGTAATAATAAGGATAATAGATTAAAAATAAGATAAAAAAACGAAGAATAAAGCCTCCTTTGTCCCTGCACGGAGAGGCTGTCTCCTAGCTTTTATATGGTTCCCACTGTTGTATTTACAAAGAAAGATGCTTCCTGGAAGTGGTACAATCCAAGTTCCTATGATCAATCACTGCAAGTCCTGCAATGTATCTCGAATGCCTTTCTTAGATCAGAGACTGGACTAATCCCCTTGGAGGACTCATATGTGGCTACTCGCATCTAACTATTGGCTAAAACTCGTTTTCAATCCGACACCCTTGATCTTTGCCAGCAGCCACCGTTCAACCTGGCAAAGAGCAATTGAGGGGAAACTCCAGGAACATGGCCTCTTTCCCCAAGTCTTACTGCATCTTGGGTACCAGAAAGCTAAAGAAACAATTAAACAGTGGCTCTGGGATCATGCCCTGCAATCAGATAGGGCACAGATACAGAGTTAACAAATTATTCTGCAAACATACCAAATGCTTCCAACCAGAAGATTATCTTAGCTCCTTTGAGATCTCCAAATATTGGAGAATCTTTACCCTTGCATGTTCTGATGTTCTACTGTCAGCTGTCCTTAAGGCAGATACCATTGCATCCCACTCCCTCAATGGCTCTGTCTATGCCATGTAGGGAGGGCTTCTGGAGTTCTGGCCCCTCTGGTGGACCTACTGATGGCACCTGTTCAGGGTGGTAAGAACCAGGGAGGACTGTGAGGCACTCCAAAGGGATCTGTCGAGGATGGGCGAGTGGGCATCAACATGGCAAATGGGGTTCAATGTGGCCAAGTGCAAAGTGATGCACATTGGAGCCAAAAATCCTACCTATAAATACACGTTGATGGGATTCGAACTGGTGGAGACTGACCAAGAGAGAGATCTTGGAGTCGTAGTAGATAACTCAATGAAAATGTCGAGACAGTGTGCGACTGCAATGAAAAAGGCCAATACTATGCTGGGGAAGGGAATTGAAAACAAATCAGCTAGTATCATAATGCCCCTGTATAAATCGATGGTGCGACCTCATTTGGAGTACTGTGTATGGTCACCATTTCTCAAAAAAGATATTATAGCATTGGAAAACATGCAGAAAACGGCAACTAAAATGATAAAAGGGTTGGAACACTTTCCCTATGAAGAAAGGTTGAAGCGCTTGGGGCACTTTAGCTTGGAGAAACGATGGCTGAGGGGTGACATGATCGAGGTTTATAAGATTATGCAGGGAACAGAGCAGGTAGAGAAATAAAGTACTTCCCTCCCTTTCTCACAATATAAGAACTTGTGGGAACTCCATGAAATTGCTGAGCAGTCAGGTTAGAACAGATAAAAGGAAGTACTTCTTCATCCAAAGAGTGATTAACATGTGGAATTCACTGCCACAGGAGGTGGTGGTGGCTACAAGCATGGACAGCTTCAAGAGGGAATTAGATAAACATATGGAGCAGAGGTCCATCAGTGGCTATTAGCCACAAGGTATAGATAGGAACGCTCAGTCTGGGGCAAGTGATGCTCTGTATTCTTGGTGCTTGGGGAGGGGGGGCAACAGTGGGAGGGCTTCTAGTGTCCTGGACCCACTGCTGGACCTCCTGAGGGCACCTGGTGTTTTTGGCCACTGTGTGACACAGAGTGTTGGACTGGATGGGCCACTGGCCTGATCCAACATTGGCTTCTCTTATGTTCTTTATGTTCTTAACTCTATCATGAACATCTGAACAACCTTACGTCCAGTGTTGAAGAAGAAGAGGAGATTGGATTTATATCCCGCCCTTCACCCACTTGGGAGTCTCAGAGCGTCTTACAAATTCCTTTCCCTTCCCCTCCCCACAACAGACACCCTGTGAGGTAGGTGGGGCTGAGAGAGCTCTTTCCCAAGCTGTCCTTGAGAGAACAGCTGGTACAGAGCTATGGCTTGCCCAAGGTCATCCAGCAGGTGCAAGTGGAAGAGTGGGGAATCAAACCCGGTTCTCCCAGATTAGAGTCCGCACACTTCACCACCACACCAAACTGGCTCTCCAGCTTTTAGGGGAAATCACACACACAGTCCCCCACTACCACAAATTATGCAGTCGAGTTTCCCGCATTTGGGGAAATTGCAGGGGTCAGCACACCTGGAGTGCAATGGATGAGCCTCACCCTGAGAAAACCTCCTTTGTGATCAAGGTGTCCCCCTGCCAGGTAAGTATGAAGGAACTCTAAGCTGAGTTAGTGTGAGCTAGTTCACAGTTTTTTAGCCCCTGGCTCAGCCCTTTTTGTCTTAGCCCAGGAAGGAGGGCTCCAGAGCAAACTAATTCATGCAGGAGCCAGATCGCTCGCTCACAGCCTTAATGCCAGTAGCTCACAAAGTAGAATTTTTGCTCGCAAGACTCCACAGCTTAGAGGGAGCATTGTACGTCTCCCTCCTTCTTGCGGATGCCTCACAGAAGATAACAAATAATGTAGCTAAATTTTGCCTTCAGGCGTGTGGGACACGCAAGCAGTTGACCGAATCTTAATAATGACCCATCGGAGGAAGACACCAGCTCTCCGTCCCCTCACCATTAGCACCCATCGTTGCACTATCCCTTATTTTATATATTACTCTTTATTTTTATCTACAGTAGAACTACATACACTGAGTCACAAATGATAGATTTTGTTCTGTTTCCCGCAGTGCAACAGGTTCAGCGTTGATACAAAAGTAAGCATGTGTTTTCAGTGTTCACAGAATGTCCAAGCTTTTATTTTGAAAAGCCCCCCCCCGGGGGGGGGGGAACACTTGTTGCCCTGCTTTGCCAGAGAGTACAAAGCAGCTCACAACAATAAATACGAGGACATTATTTAAACCAGGACATTATTTAAACAGAACAAGAGCCACAACAGTATCTATTAGGATACAGATTAGGGTGGCCAGATCCCTCCTGGCAAGCAGCAGGGGATGAGGAGGGAATTACCGGGAGAAAAAGAGAAACCCAAGCCTCATTGCTGGTGCCCCACAGGAAGTGACATCACCACACTGTGACGCACTGGTATCTGGGCAAAAACTCTATGGTAAAACCGACCTGTGTGATGATGTCACTTCTTGTGTGACACTGGTGACAAGGTCTGGGCCTTTCTCTTTTTCCTGGTAAGCCCCTGCTGGCCAGTTGATCAGTAGCTGGGGATCAGGGCCTGACAGCAGGGGACCCCTGCCTCCAACAGGGTGTGTGTGTGTGTGTGTGTGTGTGTCTGGCAACCCCAATATAGATGGAGCACAGGGCTCATTTCGTAGCAAGAGCTCCTTTGCATATTAGGCCACACACCCCTGATGTAGTCAGTCCTCCAAGAGCTTACAGTAGCCCCTGTAAGAAGAGCTCTGTAAGCTCTTGGAGGATTGGCTACATTAGGGGGTGTGGCCTAATATGCAAAGGAGCTCCTGCTACGAAATGAGCCCTGATGGAGCATATGAAAATAATTTAAATAAGTAGTCAAGAGTATTGGACAGAGATAATGAAAGCTCACTGCATCAACATGGGGCAGTTACCCTTTCATCCTAACCCATCTCACAAGATGGTTGCGTAGCTAAAATGGAAGCAGGGAGATCTAGATATACTGCCCTAAGCCCCTTGAGGGGAGAGAAGGAGGCAAGTCTCATCAGATCTCAGAAGCTAAGAAGGTCAATACTTGGAATGGAGACAGCCAAGGAAGATTCTGCAGAGGAAGGCAATGGCAAACCACCCGCTGCCTGCTACAGTTGCCGTTAAGTCGGCTGTGACTTGACAGCACTTCACACACACACACACACACAAAGAAGGCTGTGTTAAAAATCCAAAGGGTGGGCAGGTTTATGCAGGGTACCCTCGTGGGCAGGGTACAATCTCATTCAGATCCCCTGGATCCAGACCATATAAGGCTGTAGAAATCAATGCCCGCCCTTTGCATTGCACCTGGAAATAAACTGGAGCCCCCTGTAAATCTTTCAGTAGTAGAAACACCACAACATGTTTCTGTCAACCCATTCACTGCAGTCTATTGGGCCAGCTTAAGTTTCTAAGAGGCATTCAAAGGCCGCCCCCACATACAGCTCATTACAGTAATCAAGACTTGATAGGATGAAGGCATAGACCACCATAGCTGGGTCATTTCTTTCCAGCAGAGATCACAGAAACTACAGCTGCCCAAAGGTGTTTTGGGCCACAGATGCTATCTGGGATTCCAAAGACGGGGTCAAACCCAAAAGTTTCCCTCAGGCTGTGACTAGGATCTATTAGGGGATGGCTACACCCACCAGAATAGATGATATCCCACCATTCTGGAATGAAGAAGACCACACTAATATCACCTCTGTTTGGTCCGGATAAAGTCTGTTAATTTTTTTGTAGCTCATTACCAACAAAAAGGCATGGATTTTGGAGGTTTTTTTTTAACAGTCTCCTGTAAGGCTTCCATTCCCGCTTTTCCCACTTGCACTACAAATAGATCTCTGTCTACTTTCTTCATTCTTCAAAACCGTGTCCTTTGGCTGTGGCTGTTCTATGCTGCACGGTTTCCTTTGATTCTATCCCTATTTATTTTTGTCCCACCTTTCTTCCCAGTGGGGACCCAAAGTGGCTGACATCGTTCTACTCTCTTCCGTTCTACCGTTTTTATCCTCACAACAACCCTGTGAGGTAGGTTAGGCTGCAAGTGTGTTACTGGCCCAAGGTTATAACCCAGCGAGCTTCCATGGCAGAGCGGGGATTCGAACCTGGGGTTTCCCAGATCCTAGTTCAACCACTCATCTTTCTGGGTGTGGAACAGGAGTCACTGGGGGTTGGGGGGGGAAGTATTTGTGAATTTCCTGCATTGTGCAGGGGGGTTGGACTAGATGACCCTGGAGGTCCCTGCCAACTCTTATGATTCTGTGATTCTACTAGATCAGGGGTGGGCAATTGTTTTGGCTCGGGGGCCACGTTGTGGGACCGGAGGTTAGCGGAGGGCCGCACCTTTTAAAATGATTGCATTCATTACTTAACTTTGCATTTCAGAAAAGTTATAAATTGTATCCTAAAAATCAATAAATATAAATTAAATAAAATAGTGGTCGTTTTATTCAATTTATTTATTGTGCTAATTTCATATCGTCTATAGCTGCAAGCACATTTGATTTTAGAATCAGTTTAATGAGACAAATGTACCCTATCACACTTTTCTACAGGAAATCAGGAGTGAGACTGCTTGTTGAGATTCTCATCACAGCCTGCAAGTTAATGTCTGTCAAAGAGCATCTCTATTTACTCTTGTTGATCTTCACGTCTTGGCGGGCCGCAAAAAACTCTGGGGCGGGCCGCATGTGGCCCGTGGGCCGCCATTTGCCCACCCCTGTACTAGACCATGCTAGCTCTGACTAGAAAACCAGAAACCACTAGAAAACGTCAGTGTGGTTGACTGATACATATGCAAACTTCTTCACACAGCACTTCTTAAAAACATTTTCTTTGGATGCTGAAATGCGGTCTTACCAAGCGGTCATGAGGATGGAGACTGCAATAGCTACTGGATTGTGGAATATGAGAAGAATTGCCCAGCATCCCCCCGTAGCCAGGCTGATTCATACCACTGGAGGAGCTCCACGGATCACTGCTATGATGACCGTCTGTAAACAGAAAGAAACACAGAGCTGCTCTGAAGGCTTGGCGGTTATCGAACATTCTGATGTTGTGTTTCCCAGCAAATGTTAAAATTAGCATTCTAATAGGGGTTGATGGACACCTGATGTGTCCCTGAGTCACGTAACGGTTTACATTAAAAGACAGTAATCTCGAACTGGAAGCTCTAAATCACCCTCCCGCTTCCTAAGGGCTACACTAATTTTGTATAAGTACGCGTGCATGGTAAAAAGTTTACTAAGCGGAACAGCAAGTGACATTTCTCAAAGCGCGGCAACTGAGTCACACGTCTTTTATGTGCAAAGTCTTCCCCCACCCCCACCCCCCTTGAAAGTTTGTACTATTTTTATTCAGAGCCTGAAAACCTTTACCCCTGTGTTGATATAAACCTCTGCTACAGCAAAAGAATGGAACTTAAAATGTGTTTTTATTGATGGTTAAGCATAGCGCCAACTAATATGATGTATATAAAAGAGGATTTGGTTTTCCTGCTTATTGGAAATGAATTGCAGAGCTGGGGAGGGGGAGGGGTTGGTACCCTTAAGTAAAGACAAAGTATAGTCATCTACCAACTACAGGATTTTCACCTTCTCAGTAGTCATCATGCTATAAATCCTTGCATCGTTACACAAAATACTTGTGGGGCTCAGTCATGGATGGGGATATGTAAAGTACATATATAAACCCCCCATTTCTTCTAAAAAGTTTGTTTTTTTTGGTATTTTACACATGTGTACCTGCATCTGGAGGTCACGCTGACCTCTGTTGACTGACCCCTACTGGGGGGGCCTGGAGGATATTTAGAGAGGTGGCTGAGTAAAGCCTGCCTCTGTCCTCCCAACTTGGTATTCCAAAGAAGTCTACCATCCAAATACTTAACCACAGTCAACCCTGCTTAGCTTCCAAAATCTGATGAGATCAGGCTTGCCTGGGCTATCCAGGTCAGGGCTTCGTAAAAGTTAGTTGTGCCACGTGTGCATTAGCTCATTTTTTTTAATATGAAAAATCTATGAATTCTTTTGTCTGGTTGTCAGGTTAATTGGTTCATAATGGTTTCAAGTGTGATTTCCCGAACCCCTTTTAGACAGACAGACAGACAGAGAATATGGGAAATAGACAGGAACTTGTGACCCCTTCAGAACATGTTGCCTCTACCATCCTTTATGCACCAGATTAAAACATTTCTGTTCACCCAGGCTTAAAGGATCTCATCTTTTAAATCTGTTTTCATGGTTTGCTTTACGCCTAAGGGCTGTTTTATGGATATCATGTTTATGCAGCTTAAGAGTTGTTTCTATGCTGTTCTTACATTCCGACAGAGTCCTTGGCTTCTTTTTATATTGATGGTTTTCTGGACATTTTAAAAATGATTTTACTGAATTCTGTTTTCATTCTGTGATCCATCTAGAGGAGCACTTCAGAGGGGCAGCATATACATTCACAAAATAATGAAATAAAAACCACTGAGACCGTAAAACCCTGATTTCAAAACATGAAGCACTGGATCTTCTTGAGATTTATTGGCCTGTCTCCCATTTATTTATTTATTTGAATTTATATCCCGCCTAGCCAGCACAAAGCACAATTTGTATTGACGCTCCAAATGTACAGTGATAACATAATCCAAGCAAATGTTAAAGCCCTTCATAAGATTTCCAGGGGTTTTTTTTGTTTTTTTTTTAAAGGTATGGCTGGGTGCTTACTACAGACCTTACCTGCTTAAATAATTGTGGATGAAATTTAGAAAGCATATAGGGTCAATAGCTTAGAACCTCTTCTTCTTAATAATAATAATAATAATAAATTATTATTAGTTTGACAGAGTTAGCGGAAATGGATAAGCTAAGTCAAATAATTTATGGTAAAGATAAAGTATTGTTTAAGGATATATGGTCGAAACTATATGATTGGTTAAAAATTAAATGAATGACTCATAATTGTTTTAAGTTGATATATGTACAGTTTGAAGAGTCCTGTTTGAAAGGTTTAAGTTTGGTCAAAACTACTTGTCCAGTACTTCGGGCAATATTATTTGGGCATTTAACTGTAATTTGTATATTCGTTGGACTATGATTTTGTAAAAGAAATGTTTATATGGCAAATTAAATATTAAAATTATTTATATATAGGAAAGGTTCCTCTTCTTGAGCTCTGTGGCAGTAGATTAGTTGTGACGGCCGAGTGTGGCTGAAATGAATTTAAGTGCCCCTTGCCACGCGACAGATGAAGAGGTTAGTTGTTAGGCAGGAAAGGGGTACCCGGAGATCATTTTCTCCTGTAATCCTCAATTAACGGCACTGATAGGAGACCAAAGAGGACAGATCAGAGCTCTGATGTCACTACCAGATGCTGCAATGAGGATTTCCACCTCCTCTCCTAAGACTATCTGGCCATTTTGCAGGTCCTCATGAATTTCTGCACTTGTTACTACCCCATAAGTTTTTTTTTTGGGGGGGGGGGCGGACGGAGGACAACTTCATGCTCAGAGAGCGCTCCTGAGATGTCATGGCCAGTGCTGAACTTCATCAAGGGAAGACTAGGGTTCGAATTCCCAGTCTGCCATGATGCTCACTGTGTATGTAGCCTGACGTGAGCAGCCTCGGCTACCTCACAGGGTTGCTGGGAGGGCAACATTGGGGAAGAAAACCATGCGCTCCACCACTCTCAGCGTTTTGGAGGAGGGCAAGGCTAATGTGATAGATATGCACAACGCACACCAAACAGCCTTCCAAATGGAAGGAACTGAGGCAGCCACTGTGTTATGGCAGAAGAACTCCATGCACGCATGAGAGCTTATTGTCTGAATTGGAGCTTATGTTTGTGTAGTGAATGGGGGGAGGGGGAAGAAAGAGATCTAAAGAAATTTAACATGACCTAACGCTTGTACTTTGACACCAAAAAAAAGAGAGACGCTCCTATACTTGAAACACTGGAAATAGCTAGGTTAGCACCTTACTGCGACTTTGAATCTGGGTTACACTTTTGAGTGTATGGAATGTTGTTTGTCCTGACAGCAAGGCTCTGAGACATACTATACTATTATGCCCATTTTCCAAATGGAGAATCAAGACCACTGAACATCATCTTCTCATCGGAGCGAATGAAGTATTGTGAGGATGTCTTTTGGATCCAAAACACTGTCCATCGGCTCCCCGAATGTGCGCGCACAAAATCCCCGCCAAGAGCACCCCCTGTACCTTGCATGAAGAAGGAACTAGGAAAAGTGCTGGCTGCTGGTTTTGAGGATGGATAGCCTGGTGAATCCCGATTGTAGTCGGCAGTGCTCGCAGAAGGGGCATAAACCTATGGAAGGAAGAGAGAAAGATGTTTTAAAAACATAGCAAGAGCCCTGCTAGGTCAGACTAATAGTCCATCTAGTCCAGCATCCTGTCTCACACAGTGGCCAACCAGTTCCTCTACATGGCCAACAACAGGGCACAGAGGCCGAGGCCTTCCCCTGATGTTGCCTCCTGGTACTGGGATTCTCAGGTTGACTGCCTCTGAAGGTGGAGGTTCCCCTCAGTCACCATGGCTAGCAGCCACTGACAGACTTATCTTCCATGAATCCATCTGATTCTCTTTTAAAGCTATTTGTTCCGATGGAATTCACTACATCCTCTGGCAGTGAATTCCACATTTTAAATCACTCTCTGTGTAAAGAAGTATTTCCTTTCGTCCACGCTGAACCTAATACCCATCAACGTCTTTGGATGCCCTCTAGTATTTTGGGAGATGGAGGAAAAGTTCTCTTTGTCAACTCTCTCCGCCCCACGCATTATTTTTTAATACCTTTTTCATGACTTCCCACACACACACCTTAGCTGCATTGTTGTACGGTTCCAAAAACCACTGAAATGCATTGAGGAGAACACTAAAGAGGTGCACCCAGGAGAAACATGGAAACGTGGCAGCACGGAAACCACCAAAGCAGTGGATTATACCCGCTATATCTAAAAACACTCCAGACAACCTATGCGTGAAAGAAGTGCAGTGTTTTTCAAGAATAGTGTTCTACTTTGTGGAAAGAACCAGATTCCTTACTTCCAAAACAACCAAAAATAAAAAAATTAAAAATAGGCAGGAAGTCAGCACTTAATACTTGCAACTTGAAAATGAATTTTAGAAAGCTGCACCTTCAAGCGTACTAAACATATCCTGGGGTACTAAGAAGAAGAAGAAGAGACTGGATTTATATCCCACCCTTCACTCACTTGGAGTCTCAGAGCGGCTTACAAACCCCTTTCCCTTCCCCTCCCCACAACAGACACCGTGTGAGGTAGGTGGGGCTGAGAGAGCTTTTTCCCAAGCTGTCCTTGAGAGAACAGCTGGCACAGAGCTATGGCTCGCCCAAGGTCATCCAGCCAGGTGCAAGTGGATGAGTGGGGAATCAAACCCGGTTCTCCCAGATTAGAGTCCGGGCACTTAACCACTACACCAAACTGGCTCTCTCCTAAACTGCTATTAATCCTTGCTGAGGAGCTCGAAAGAACCATTACAAATCAGGACCAACACAAGACCACCAACAAAGTATGCCTGCACTCTGGAGGGGGGGGGGAGTCTTCTCCCTAGTACTTAGCATATTTGTATTTGCAATAAACTTAGCAAGTATGCCAAAAACTTAAACTTACTTAATAAATTGTTTACTGATCCATCAGAGATTTCCCCCCCCCAACCATTTCTTCACATTAGCGAGACCCCTACCATTTCGTTTTAACAGAATGTTAGTTTAATGCCCAGACCTATACAAAAGTGTAGTTTAATGGCATCGTCTTATATTTGTGTTTTTAAAAAAACTTATACATGCAGATACCTGCACATTTCTAATACATGTTTCTGTTTTTGCAAAATTCCACACTCCAGATGGTCAAGGAGAGCAAAGCATTCCCGTCCATCTAGGTGAAAATGGATAACTCCCTGCATCCATTTTGAAACAGGCAGCAAATCACAAAATTGGCAGCGAGTGGACTACTGTGTTCACAGGTCACGAGCAAAAGGAAGGAAATTCACTGAACACAGCAGTAAGAAGAGAGAAGCAGAAGGGGGGGGGGAGTACCTCGCAAATTTTATATTTCTTTCTGAGAACGCAAACCACAAGCAAAGAGGGGGATCCTTACAATACTCGTAATGACTAATTACTGGTTTCTTCCGAAACAGAGATATCGAGAAAAGAAAGGCAGCAACGCCTCAAAGTGAGTGATCGGCAAGATGGGGGGTTTCCCAGTTTCCATGGACAGCAACACATCACAGGATACGATCTGTTCCAACATTCTTGCATGCCAATTGAAACGGTGGAATCAGGTTGTCGTTTCAAAAAAGACAAAAGTATCTAAAAAAACTCTGCCCAACTGGAAGGATAACCAGAGATAAAACGAGGGAGCCAAGATAATCTGGCGATGTCTTGATCTATCCATTATGTTTTTATTAATTATTTATCAAGCGGCTTTATCATGTACATGAGCCCCGAGGGCACCGAGCCTGTTTTAGAACTGGAAGTGCTACACCATTGTAATCGCTACCGTGGATGCTACAGTGTATGCGGCGTGTGGGACGCCCTGAATGTTGAAGTGTCTCTCTGAACCTGACTCAAATCCCCCCTGATCCAGTGTAAAACACACACACATACAATTTTCATTTTTTCGTTTGGCCTGACTGTAAGTCCAGTTCTACTTTGTTTGCTGGTTTAAAATTCTCCTTCAATTAGAACAAAAACCTCAAAGTGACGAAAGAGTACTGCATTCTCTCTGGTCCCAAACTCCATGGATTTTAAAATATGTTTATTAAGAACATGTAGGGAGATCAGTGTGTCTGATAAATGCTGGGCTTGCGGGAAATGTAGAGGAACGTATCTGCATATGTGGTGGACATGTAGAAAGTTAAAAGAATATTGGCTAATGGTTAAAAACATGGTGAGTGAGATTATGGAAATAGAGATACCCTTAGAACCTGCAATATTTCTTCTGAATCTGATACCGGACGGACTAACTAAAGAAAACCAACGATTGTTGTCATATATGGTAATTGCAGCGCGTATCTTACGGGCAAAATTATGGAAATCATCGATTATGCCAAGACAAGAAGAAATAACCAACATATTGTTGAACTGGGTGGAGATGGACAAGTTAGGATATCTTCTGAACCCACAAGCTAAAATGGATACGGCGGAGGTCTGGACTAAATTGTACAATTGGTTGGACTAAATGTGTGGCTCAGTGTATATAATAGGTATTCCGTGGTGATGTTAAGAATATGTAAAACTTAATAAAATATTTTTTAAAAAAGAAGAAGAACATGTAGGGAGATGAAGCGGGCTTGGGTAGGTGAGATAAGGGTCAGGTAGAAATCCATTTGAAAGGAGACAATCCCTTAAAGATTTCAGAAGTTTGTCTTTTCACTCAATGCAGTTCTAACTATTCTACTGAACATATCGTACATTTGTGCATAATGAATGCATGTTCAGAGGACAGCAGAATTGTGGGCTATCCACCGATTGGCCATGAATTCACTGTAACTTCTGAAAGATCCCGCATACATACAGACTTGCACACACATGTACCCACAATCCATCATGCATACAGAGCATATAAGCACATACAGTTTGTATGTATACCGGCTGTTCAGAAAGCTATGCTGCGGCCCTGACCTGGATAGCCCAGGCAAGCCCAATCTCTTCAGATCTCAGAAACTAGGCAGGGTCAACTCTGGCAAGTACTTGGATGGGAGACCTCCTTGGAACACCAGAGGCAGAAGTTGGGGGGAGGCTTTATTCAGCCACCTCTCTGAATATCCCCCAGTCCCCCAGTTGGGGTCAGTCACCAGGGGTCGCCATAACTTCCAGGTGCACACACAGTCAGTCACCAGAGGTCACCATGACTTCCAGGTTTGCGCGCGCACTCACATAAATACAAACATACCAAATAAAGCAATAAATATAAATAAATAAATAAAAAGAAAGCCATGCTGCACAAGGTATAGATGGGAACTCTCGGTCTGGGGCAAGTGATGCTCTGTATTCTTGGTGCTTGGGGTGGGGGGCAACAGTGGGAGGGCTTCTAGTGTCCTGGCCCCACTGCTGGACCTCCTGAGGGCACCTGGTATTTTTGGCCACTGTGTGACACATTGTGTTGGACTGGATGGGCCATTGGCCTGATCCAACATTGGCTTCTCTTATGTTCTTATGTATACGTAATAAGGGCAGATCCAGATGCCATGATGGCCCCGCATGCATGTCCACCATGATGCACACATGGAACAAGCATCCAGTCTTTGTAACAACAAAGCAAAACAATCACAATTACATTAATAGCTTAAGCAATAGCAACCACATTTCAAACAGATAGAGGATTGAATGGTTGAGCCCTTATAAGATATTCCTCACATGCACACATGTATTACGGAAAATCTGAATCTCAAACATTATGGCTCAGATCCCACCAGTAAATTCTGTGCATGCCCGTCTCTGCCATAGAGCACCCTTCCTTTCGTGCCAGCACTCCTGCTTGTGCCAAGGCTCGCCGCAAACCACTGGTCTTGTATAAATGGGAGTGCTAATACAAGAGGAAGAGCGCTCTGCTGCAGAGACTTTAGTGCACACACAATTTGCTCACAGGATCCAAGCCAGGGCTGCCAACTCCTGGTTGGGAATTAACTGGAGATTTTTGGGGATTGACCCCAAAGAGGGTTGGGTTGGGGGGATAGACCTTAGCAGGGTGTAATGACACAGAACCCACTCTTCAAAGCGGCCATTTTCTCCAGGGGAAGTGATCTCTGTCATCAGGAGACCAGCTGTAATTCTAAGAGATCTCCAGGCTCCACCTGTAGGCTGGCAGGTCTATTGCAAGCCTATGTCTGATATCGTAGTTTTGCATGTACAGACAGCATATTTTGTGGGGTCCCCACTGCATACACTGAGCTGAGAATGCAATGGTATGCCCCAGAAGCAGACACATCCCATGGAGTTTGTGTTTGTCTGTTGGAGCTCTTTTAGTGGAAGGCAATGAGCTGATTGTGACTGTCTTGGGGGGTACATATTGTCAAGAAGGCAGACAACCCTTCAGCCATGGCTTCAACTCACCACATGTTGACTGAGAACTATAGCTGATGACAGTTGTGGAAACAGACCTTCAGCCATACCAGATCCAATGGATATAATTTTTATTTTTTTTTGCTGTGGTGATTACTTTTTTTTTTTTTTTGCTGTTTGGTCACAGCTGACTTATGAAGAAGAAGAAGAGATTGGATTTATATCCTGCCTTTCACTCACTTGGAGTCTCAGAGCGGCTAACAAACTCCTTTTCCCTTCCCCTCCCCACAACAGACACCCTGTGAGGTAGGTGGGGCTGAGAGAACTCTTTCCCAAGCTGTCCTTGAGGGAACAGCTGGTACAGAGCTATGGCTTGCCCAAGGTCACCCAGCCAGGTGCAAGTGGAGGAGTGGGGAATCAAACCCGGTTCTCCCAGATTAGAGTCCGCGCACTTAACCACCACACCAAACTGGCTCTCTATGGTGGCTCTCTCTTATGGTGACCCCTGGAGGGTTTTCAAGGCAAGAGACATCAGAGGTGGTTTGCCACTGCCTGCCTCTGTGTAGCAATGGTGGACTTTCTTGGTGGTCTCTTCATCGTTCCTCTTGGTTGACATTCATAGAGAAGAAGATTGCTGTCACAGGGATAAGCTTCGATGAGCTGCTTTCCCTGCCAGAAAAAGATGCTTTTGCCTTACTTAAACAAAGACTCTTGGATACTGAGTTGCAAGAACGACATAGCCATGCCTCTGGTAGGTATTCCCCCCCTGAGATTAGGGATTCCTCCCGTGGGGATGATGGCATCATATTTTTTCTCCCTCAATGATCCATGTACTCGCAGAGCTTAAATGCTAGCTCGTTTTAATGTGTTGCCCTCTGCAGTACTCCAAGGGAGATTTTCCAAGATTCCTTACACGCAGAGGCCGTGTGCTTGTGGAGGAAAGGAAGTAGAAAGTATTGAGCATGTTCTTCTGTCCTGAGATTGTTATGCTAAGTATTTAGATTGGTTGTTAAAGGATTTAATAGGCCAGTCTGACAATTATAAGCAGGGGTCCTTTCGTAGAAAAAGAGGTGCAGGAGCTCATTAGCATAACTCATTAGCATATGCCACGCCCCCTGACATCACCAGAAGTGTGTCAGAAAGGGAATGTCAGTTTCAGCCCCATTATATCCTATGGGCCATTGAAATCAATGGCAAAAACTCATAGGGTATATGAGGGGCTGGAGGAAAGGGGGTTTGAGGGAGAGGCTCCAAACTTGCAGGGTAGCTGCTGGGGCCTCTCCTTGAAATATCCACTAAGTTTCAAGAAGATTGGACCACAGGGTCCAATTCTATGGGCCCCCAAACAGATTGTCCCATCCCCTCCATTGTTCTCTATGGAGGGAAAAAATGTTAACTTTTTTCCTACCATAGCGAACAATGGAGGGAATGGGGGCAACCTGTTTGGGGGCCCATAGAATTGGACCCCCTGGTCCAGTCTTCTTGAAACTTGGTGCGCATTTTGAGGAGAGGCCCCAGCAGCTACCCTGCAAGTTTGGAACCTCTCCCTCAAACCCCCTCCCCTCCAGTGGCTTTTAAAGTTGCCGCCGAAAGCTGGCCCTACTGGCCAGTCCTGAGCTCCGGCCCCAACGGACCCCTGATTATAAGTCTTTTTTTTCTTCTTTCCTCATAAAATGCTATAATTGTTGAAATAGTGGCAACTTTTTTGTATCTGGCTTCTAAAAAGCGAGATTTATGTTAACTGTATTGAGTACTTCATATGCCTTGTATTCTTCTTAATGTATAATGCTAATAAGGTTTGTTGCTGTTGGTACTTACCGGGGCTGACTCTGCTTAGTTCTGAGATCTTACAAGATCGGGCTTGCCTGGGCCAACCAGGTCAGGTTGGTGTTTACTTAGAACGTGGAGAAATACTACTGTACATTTAAATACTGTCAATAAATTGGGGGGGGGGGGATCTATACTGGAGTATGAAATGTTTTGTCTTGGTTTTCCTAAAACACACTTAAAAACAGTATGGTTGTTAGGTTTTGTATGAAAATTGTTTACGCCTCTTAATTTTCACGTCTCTTAACTTCTGGCCTGATATCTTGTGGAGCTCAGTCTTATGTAGGTTTCCTTGAAAGTAAAGTCCACTAAATTCAACGGGGCTTATTCCCAAGTCAGAGTACCCATGAATGCTATCCTATCTATCTATCTATCTATCTATCTATCGTATCGTATCGTATCGTATCGTATCGTATCGTATCGTATCGTATCGTATTGTATCGTAATCTATCTTTTACCCCGCCCTTCCAGCAGAGCTGGCTCAGGGCAGCTTACAACAATATAACTATGTGGAATGTGCTATCTGAGAACTTGGCCAAAGGAATGGTGCTGTACTTCCTGTCCTTGTCGTTTCTGCCTCAAAATGGCTAAATTAACATAAGCTATCCACTGCACCACTCCAGTAGCACACAATTACAGGGGATGGAACAGCACAGAACGCACAAGAAACATGGGGGAGGGAATGAGTTCTTCCATACTTCCAGTTCATGGGGTTATTTTTTTTTCCCCGTGGCACAGACAAAAGGAACAGTCAATAATCTGGAAAACCCCACACCAAACTCTACCCACAAGCATCAAGTAAACTCTCCAGTACACCAGCAGGTTGATTTTGGACTGCACCTTCTCCTTGAATTGATTCTCAACTGCACTCAGGCCCATACCCACGGGAGGCATTTGTGGGCAATGCCCTCCACAGATGAGCGTCGCCCCATGAATAAAAAAAAATAATCAAAGAAATTAAAATATATATTTTAAAAAATATTTTAAAAATGTTAAGATGTGTGTGGGGTTTCCAAATGACCCCAGACACAGAAAGGGAAGCTTCAGTCTAGTTTTCTTTTTTTTCCAGGCAAAGACAATAAAATTGCAAAAAATAAAACAAAACTGCAAAATGCAAGAGAGAGTCAGAGATCCCCCCCCCCGGCTTACACGGAAAAGCAGCCCAGAATCAAGTTTCTCCAATCGAAAGGACTAGAAAACTAAGAGGAGGACTAGAGGTTGCAGTGGAGCCGGAGCAGCTGGTGTGGCCAGGGCCCTCCCCAAGATTTCCCCACGCCTCACCAACCAAAATTTTCTGGCTACGCCACTAACCACAATCACCATTCCATCCCTTCTGGAACATATTTAGGCCACATCCGGCTGGCTGTTTTCTTTTGACTAATTTAGATGTCTCCCTAAGTAGACAGAGACCCCCACCTTACCAGTGGGTTTGGGTGTATCGCTGTTGTGCCGTTTTCATTAACCACACAGGGGCCAGATATACTCCCCCTCACACACACAACATTCCCATTTTTAAAAGAAGGTGCATGAGGCAACAAACAACTCAATAAAACGTAACAAATTATAAGCAATAGACAACAGCTACTGCACCAGATAAAACCAGGATAAACAGAAGCAAGCCAGAGGAAGCTCATATACGCTTCTCTAATAATATCTGGGATCAAGGAGCCCCAAAATGAGAAGGGAGCACTCACTGCATAAGACCCTGATGAAGAAGAAGAAGAGGAGAATGGATTTATAACCCGCCCTTCACTCCCCAAGGGAGTCTCAGAGCGGCTTACAAACTCCTTTCCCTTCCCCTCCCCACAACAGACACCCTGTGAGGTAGGTGGGGCTGAGAGAGCTCTGACAGAAACTGCTCTTTTTCAAGAACAGCTGTGCCAGAACTACGGCTTGCCCAAGGTCACACCAGGAGGTGCAAGTGGAGGAGTGGGGACTCAAACCCGGTTCTCCCAGACTAGAGTCCGCGCACTTAACTACTACACCAGACTGGCTCTCTGATGCTGGGAACGACTGAAGGTCAAATAAGAAGGGGACAGCAAAGGATGAGATGGTTGGACAGTGTTATCGATGCAACAAACATGAAATTAAGCAAACTCCAGAGCGCGACGGAAGACGGGAGGGCCTGGCGTGATGTGGTGCATGGGGTTGCGAAGAGTCAGACTCGACTGTGTGACTGAACAACAACAACAACAAGCCCCCCATTCTAGACAGTGAGGCTTCTATCCAGCATGAAATTAAGCAAGCTTAAACCCACTAACACAAGTTGGCGCTGGACCGACAACTTTAGATTGCTGATACAACTATATACTTGAATTGCTTGCAGGTCTTGTTCAGTAACACTGAGACATAAGAAGACGAAGAAGAGAAGAAGAAAAGACAGGTTGCTTACCTGTAACTGGGGATCTTCGAGTGGTCATCTGTGCATTCACACCCATGGGTTTCTGCGCCTGCGCGGAACTTCATCGGTATCTGGAAAGCTAAGACTTTTCCCGCCCCGGGCCTCTGGGCATGCGCGGGCCACTTCGCGCATGCCCAGAGGGGCCGGAGCGGTCCTCCCGCCAGTTCCTTCTGGCCGCCGCTACCGGTGCGGTGAGGCAGCCTGGCAGCAGCGGGGAAGGTCGGGCGGGTGGTGTGAACGCACAGATGACCACTCAAAGATCCCCAGTTACAGGTAAGCAACCTGTCCATCTTCGACGTGGTCTCTGTGCTTCACACCCATGGAGAATAGCGAGCAGTGACTTACCCGGAGGAGGGTGTTGCCAGGCTGCTAATGAGATGCCGTGGATAAGATGCCTCTGCCCATTTCAGTGCGGGATGAGGCGCGGACGTCGATCGCGTAGTGTCGAATGAAAGTATTCGGCGTAATCCAGGTCGCTGCTCGGCAAATGTCTGAGAGAGCAGAGCCTCTGAGGAACGCCGTCGATGTGGCCACAGCCCTTGTCGAGTGCGCTCTAGGGGTCCCCGGGAGCGGGGTGTGCGCGAGTTCGTAACAGAGATGTATGGTTTGAACAATCCAGCGAGAAAGTCGCTGTGATGTAATAGGTCTCCCTAGGCGACTGGTTGCGTAGGAGACAAAAAGTTGCGGAGTACGTCTGGTTGCCCTAGTGTGTTGTAAGTAGAATAGGAGGGCTCTCTTGACGTCCAGTGTGTGGAGGAGGCGTTCTTCCTCCGTCGCGTAACTCGGAAAGAAGTCTGGGAGGAAGACCTCGGCATGCAGGTGGAATTCTGAGACCACCTTAGGGAGGAAGGAGATGTCGGGGAGGAGGCGGACTCCGTCAGGTAGAAAGGAGAGAAAAGGGGGATCATGCCGGAAGGCTCTGAGTTCTCGTACTCTCCTTGAAGAGGTGACGGCCACCAAGAACGCTGTCTTCCAGGACAGGAGGCTGAGATCACAAGATGAGAGAGGTTCGAAGGGCCTTCTAGTAAGCTGTCTGAGGACTAGCGGGAGGTCCCACAGTGGGGTGGGGTGCTTCACGGGTGGGTACAAGTGTAGCATTCCCTTGAGAAAGCGCTTTGTGAGGGGGTGGCCGAAAATTGATGAGTTGTCCACAGGGGTATGGAACGCCGATATCGCGGCCAGGTAGACTCGAAGGGAAGAGTGAGAGAGGCCGGAATCTGCGAGAGAAAGGAGAAAGGTGAAGATGGCCGGTAGGCCTGCTGAAGTAGGTGAGGAGCCTTCCGGTAAGGAGGCGACGAAACGTTCCCATTTATGGGCGTAAGATCGTCGTGTGGATTGCTTACGGGAGTTTAGCAGCACGTTTGCTACTCTTGGGGAGAAAGATGCTGGGAAAGTCTCCAGGCCGTAAGTTTTAGATGAGGGACATCGTGGTGTCGCAGTGGCGAGCCGGCAATGGTCAATAGGTTCGGGTCGTTCGGGAGGTGCAGGTATCGTCCCTGCGCTAGGGAGAGGAGCACAGGAAACCACGGCTGCCTCGGCCACCAGGGGGCGATCAGGATGCAGTCGGGGTCGTCCTGAAGGATCTTCCTCATGACTCTGGGAAGAAGAGGAAGTGGGGGGAAGATGTAGAGGAAGCCTGTGGTCCAAGGGTAAATGAGGCCATCGCCCAGGGAGGCTGGGTCGCGGCCACCCTGGGAGCAGAAGAATTGGCATTTCGCATTGGAGCGAGTCGCAAAGATGTCTATCTGGGGAGTTCCCCAGTGGTGGAAGATTAGATTGAGGAACTTGGGGGCGAGCTCCCAGTCGTGTGGGCGAGCGCTGCCCCTGCTGAGTAGATCTGCCTTGGTGTTAAGGTCCCCTGGAATGTGGGTGGCTCTGAGGAAGACATTGCGGGCAATGCAATCGTTCCAGAGCTTCAGGGCCAACCTGCAGAGAGAGTGTGAGACGGTTCCTCCCTGTTTGTTTATGTACACCACTACTGTTGTGTTGTCCGTAAGGAGTGCAACGCACTTGGAGTGCGTGAGGGGTGCAAACGTGCGGAGGGCGAAGACGACTGCCATGAGTTCTAGGATGTTGATGTGTTTGTCGCGGAGGTTTGCGTCCCAGGGGCCTCCGGTGGAATGACCATGTAGGTGGGCTCCCCATCCCCACAGAGAAGCGTCTGTGGTGAGAGTCACTGTGGGTGCCGGTAGATGAAAGGGAGCTCCCTCTAGTAAGTTGGTGGGGTTTGTCCACCAACGTAGGGAGTTCCGGACTCCTGGAGGGGGATGAAGGCGAGTAGATTGGTCCTGGGATTGAGGATGGAAATGGGTGACAAACCATAGTTGAAGGGGTCTCATGTGTAGTTTTGCGAACAGGAGAACCAAGGTGGTGGCTGCCATCAGTCCTAATAAGAGCTGGATGTCTAAAGCTGAGGTGGCAGGTTGATTCTGAATTTGTGCTGCCAAGGAGGCGATGGGAGCGACTCTGTCCTCCGGCATATAGGCCCTGATGGATATGGAGTCGAGAATCGCCCCGATGAATTGGATACGCTGGGCGGGAAGGAGGTGGGATTTTGCTCGGTTCACTCGGAGGCCTAGGTCGTCTAGGAGGTGTAGAATTTGCGCTACATGTTCCTTGAGGAGTGTTTGGGATTCGGCAACCACAAGCCAATCATCGATATAGGGGAATACCTTTGGGCCCTGCAGACGGAGGTGGGCGACAATGGCGATCATCGTCTTTGTGAAGACCTGAGGGGCTGAAGCGAGTCCGAAGGGGAGGACTTTGTATTGATATTGATCGTGGCTGACGGTGAACCTCAGAAACCGTCTGTGAGGTGGAGCAATGGTTACGTGGAAGTAGGCGTCCTGGAGGTCCAGGGTCGCCATCCACGAGTGTCTGCGAATGAGGGGGAGGATGGAATGTAGGGTGACCATCCGGAATCGTTTGTAAACCACGTAGTGGTTCAGGCCCCGGAGGTCTAAAATGGGCCTGGTCCCGCCGTCCTTCTTGGGGATAGAGAAATAGCGGGAGAAAAATCCCCTTCTGCGATGTTTGGTGGGTACCCGCTCTATGGCCTTCTTCTGTAGCAGCGTGGCCACCTCTAGGAGGAGTGATGGGGACGGTGGGGTGGAAACAAACGTCGAGGGGGGGGGGGTCTGTGTGAGGTCTATGAAGTAGCCCTTGGTTATGGTGGAAAGGACCCAGGCATCTGTCGTGATCCGTTCCCAGGCTCGAATGAAGGGGGCCAGACGGGTGGATCTGGATCGGGGAGAGTTGGAGTCAAAGGCTCTGTTTTTGAGGGCGAGCAAATTTCTGACGGCCCTGCTGACAAGGTGGAGCAAATTTTTGCTTTGAGGCATACGATGGTCTCTGGTGGGAAGGAGATGGTCTAGGGCGCCACGTTCTGTCGGGCGATGCTCTGGATGGTAGCCTTCAAGACCAGGGCCTTGACCATTGGCGACCCTTGTAGGGGCGTGTGATGGTAGGAGAGACTCCAAGGGTACGTGAGGCTTTGATGCTCTTATCGAGATCCTGCAATACTGTGTCGGTGGTGGCGTGGAAGAGTCCCTGACCATCGAAGGGAAGGTCTTCTATTAAGGATCTGGAGTCCTGTTGGAGGCTGGTCGTCCTAAGCCACGAGTGACGGCGTAGAGCGATTGCCGATGACATCATCTTGGAAGCCGCATCGAGTGTGTGTTTTGCAGAGTTGATTTGTTGCTTAGCCAACATTAAGCCTTCCTTTTGAAGTTGGCAAAAGGTTAATCTCTTTTCTTCTGGGAGGTGATGGATGCACTCTGCTAGTTGCTCCCAGAGGGCGTATTGGTACCTTCCCATACACGCCTGATAATTGGAAGTCTTTATGCCAAGGACCCCTGCCGAATAGAACCTTCTGCCGAAGGTATCGAGTTTCCGGCTCTCTCTATCGGGAGGTGTGGAGTGCGACCTCTTAGATCTCGATGAGGAAGACACAACCATTGAGGTTGGTTTGGGGTGATTCGTGAGGAATTCCAAGCCGGGCTCCTGTAGCCGGTACATGTGGTCTAAGCGGCGTGACGAAATAGGCGCGGACGCCGGTTTCTCCCACTGCGATTTGACGGCTTCCAGGAGGACTGCGAACATCGGGAGTGCCACCGACGTCAAGGTATCTCTTTGAACCACGTCGAAGACGGGGTCCGATATCGGTGGGGTGGGCTGGATGATGGGAATTCCCAGGGAGTGGGCCATTCTTTTAATTAATTCACCATAGGAGGCGACGTCCTCCGAGGGGGAGATCGGTTGGTTGCCCGTGACATCCGGGTTAGGCGATGGGGGTCCAGGAGAGGTGTGTGTAGAAGAGGCATCCTCGTCCTCGGACTCTGGCGATGATTCCGTTTCTAATGGATGGGAGGGGTGGTGGTGTTCAGTTGCTGGTTGTGCTATCGATATCGGTATCGATGGCTGTATCGGCGGCGGTGGAGGTGCTGTCACCGTATGAGAAGGGATTCAGCGGGGCTTCCACGGCGGTGAGGGGGATCGGTGTCGATGATAGTCTCGATATCGAGGGTCTTCCGAGGCCCTATCAAGTGGGTGATATCGAGGGTCCGGTGGTGAACGGTGTGGCGATCGCGATCTATGAGCCCCACGTTGATGGTCTTGCCAAGTGGTCGACATGGGGGGTTGTCCGTATGGATAGGTGAGGCGATGGTCCCATCTTCCAGGAGAGTAGGAGAGGGGGTGGTACCGGGCGTAATATTCTCCCTGTCGGTAGTCGGTATGCGGCCGGTGTGGAGACCTCGGCTCCGAAGGTTGTTGTACGTCAGGATCCGACATCGATAGGGACGGAGACCGAGAACCGGGTCTGGATGGACCGTCGGTTTGGTCGGCTGCGTGCGTTCTTTCCGTGAATCTTTGAGTCTCCAGGATCTGTTCTGGTGGCTCAACGTCGACGTGTCGGATGGGGGAGTCCAAAAGGTGGACGATCCCTGCCGAAGTTGTGGAGTGGTCTGGGAGCGCTCTTGGAGTTGGGACAAACCCAACAACTGGGGAGCGAACCTGCTCCGGGCCCTTGGAGTGGGGCTTATCGGAAGTAGGTTTCTTAGGGCATTTGTCGCCCTTGTCCTTCTTCTTCTTTTTAGGAGGGGGAGAAGATGGAGTCGGTGCGGGCGGACGCTTCGTGGTTGCGGCCGCTTCCGAGGAGGACTTAGGCGTGGGTTGTCGAGATGTAGTCGTCGATGTGGGCTTCGGTATCGAGGTCGGTGTGGATTTCGATGCCGAAGTGGAGGGGGCGTCAGCTGGGTCCATCGCGGGACTGGGCTGGAGTGCTGCCTCTAGGAGCGCGACCTTTAAGCGAGCTGCCCTGTTCTTCCGCGTTTGATTAGAAAAACGCAAGCAATATGTGCAAGTTTCTGGGCGGTGGGATTCACCCAGGCACAAAATACAAAGTGAATGGCCGTCCGGAGCGGCAAGTTTGCTGCCACAGCGCGTGCAGCGTTTGAAACACCCCCACCTCTGAGCCATGCAAGGGGGGGGGGTAGGGGGAATGGTCTCCGTGGAGACACCGAGTCCCTCTACATCCGTACGTATAGTTAAAGCCGCTGTCCGTTAGAAGAGTCGAGAAACAGTCCATTGGTCAAAAAATTTTTAGGGAAAAAAACGAGTTGAGAAGTTGCTGTTCCGAACCGACGAAAAGGTGTTAACCGTGCGGCGGTCAGAAGAGAACTGGCGGGAGGACCGCTCCGGCCCCTCTGGGCATGCGCGAAGCGGCCTGCGCATGCTCAGAGGCCCGGGGCGGGAAAAGTCTTAGCTTTCCAGATACCGATGAAGTTCCGTGCAGGCGCAGAAACCCATGGGTGTGAAGCACAGAGACCATGTCGAAGATCTGGATTTATACGCTGCCCTTCACTACCTGAAGGAGTCTCAGAGCAGCTTACAATCCCTTTCCCTTCCCCGCCCCACAACAGACACCCTGTGAGGTAGATGGGACCGAGAGTGCTCTTTCAACAACTGCTCATGAGAGAGCAGCTCTGAGAGAACTTGTGACTGACCCAAGGTCACACCACCAGCCGTATGTGGCGGAGTGGGGAATCAAACCCGGTTCTCCCAGATTAGAGCCCGTGCTCCTAACCCCTACACCAAACTGGCTCAAACAATAAATAAGTACAAATAAGCAAGTCACTGTGGGAACCTTTCATGAACTGTCAGTGGGTTGGGCTGCCATCCTGGTCAGCATGCCATGTGCTCCAGGAAAACAGCTCCTTTGGTCCACTCGCACCAATGCCCGTTTCGGTTTTTCAAACGCACACAAAGACCTGATGAGTAATATGCCGACTCTTGAAATGCTCGTTCAGTGTTGTTCAGTTCTTGAAACGGGTGGCAGCAGGCACCAATTCTCAAATAACTCACGCATAAATATCGGACGTCGTTTTGCCCTCGTTTGCGTGAACCCAGCCTTAGATAACGAACTGTACTCAACCTGCATCTTAAAGTCATATAAAGAGGGGGAAAATGGGACTATAAACCACACTAAACAGCGTAAGGTATAGGTGCCTCCTCTGATTCATCGGGATTTCCTTGCACTTATTTGCAGCGTGCATGTACACCGCCCTGACCCTGATTGCCCAGAGTAGCCTGATCTCATCGGAAGCTAAGCAGGGTCAGCCCTGGCCAGTATTTGGATGGGAGACCTCCAAGGAATACTAGGGTCATGACGAGGAGCCAGGCAACGGCAAACCACCTCTATACATCTCTTGCCTTGAAATTCCTAAGGAAAGGGGTGTCAAATGTAAGGCCTGGGGGCCAGAACTGGCCCATCCAGGGTTCTTAAGCGGCCCGTGAGCAACTAGTACAAGGGAAAGAACGGGAGACTGTTTGGGGGGAGTGGGGGGAGCCACTCTGATTGTGGCTTCAGCATGGCGGAACAGCCTTGTCTGTGGCCATCAAGCGGCCTGGGAGCGTCTGCCCAGTGCTGCACTGCTGGCTCTCCAGTCCACCCATGTGGGTTTTCCTCTCCAACCCCCTCCCAGCCCAAGGGGTCTTGTAGTGAGGATACACCAACTTGGACCTTACCAGCTGCTGTCCTTTATACAGTTTACATCTCCAGAACCTGGCATTAAGTTTATAGCACACGTGGCCTGGTCCGACAAAGGGACATTTATGCCAGGTCCAGCCCAGCCCTCGTAACAAATGAGTTCGACGCCTCTGCCCTAAGGGGTTGCCATAAGTCAGCCTTGACTTGATAGCACATTTCCACCAACACTGTACACTACCATCCATCAGCTTTTAGCCAGTAAGCATTGCTTACAGGGGAATTTTTCAATACAAAATTACATCTGCATTCTCTTTCATTACGCATATTTACAAACAGAATGAGCACTGCTAAACAAAAAGGTTTTGTGTATTTACACTTTCTGCGCATTCCAGTTCCACACTCTGTCCCTAAAGTTATTTCCTTCCTTGCTTACTTCCATATGCTCGTGTTCATTTGAAACTGTGCCTCAAAGAAATTGGTGTGTCTAAATAGCGGTTAAACAAGAATATGCTTTTGAAATTTTTTTCACACCAGAAAAATGCAAATTCCAATTCAGATGTAAACTCAAAATATTCATTAATATGAGCAATCATACGGCACAATTAATGAATTCTTGATTACCGGTTACTGGAAACGCATTTGTCAGGTCACAGTAATTGCAAAATTAACAGCATGTTTTGAAATTCTCCCAGAGCAAGACATTATGAACATCCCAAACTGAAACCTCAAAAATATGCAGGCAAAATGACACTAGACAACACACATACAGTATAAATTTTGTCTACTTGTGTACATATGGACCTTGTGTGTGTGTGTGGGGGGGTTAACTAGAGATAAACCTGGAAAATTATATCTGAATATCCCACTTTTACTTTTATCATCTATACATCTATTCGCAAGGTCATAATTGGTTTGTAGGATGCTTAACAATGGTCATTAAGAGTAAAATAAGGTAGCCCTGATCTGGATAGCCCAAGCAAGTCTGATCTTGTCAGATCTCAGAAGCTAAGCAGGTCGACTCTGGAGCAAATGCTTGGATGGGAGACCTCCTTGGAATACCAGATCCAGGAGGCAGGGGCAGGCTTTATTCAGCCACCTCTCTGAATATCCTTCATGCCCCCAGGGGTCAGTCACCAGAGGTCGCCATGACTTCCAGGTACGTGCACGCACGCACATCCACCCACACATAAAAATACAAAAATACCAAAAAAATGCATAAGGTTTCCAAATGAAATCACAGGACACACAGACCTGCAATACAATGATCTTGAATTCTGCTGTCCCCTTCCTGACCACCACAGAGCTAAATGGAACAAAAAGCTCAAAACCGTGTGTGTGTGCATGTGTGTGTTTGTGTGCTGTCGACTAAGGGAGACCCCGTTGGGTTTTCAAGGCAACAGACGTTCAGAGGAGGTTTTCCACTGCCTGCCTCTGTTTCAGGACCCCGGTATTACTTGGTAGTCTCCCATCCAGATACTAGCCAGGGCCTGGCTTCAGCATTTACTATTTATTTAGACGATTTATACCCCACATTTCTGTTCAATCAGGACCACATCTGTGACAGACAGGAGGCTTTCTGGCCCCTGACAGGTAAAACAGCCAATCTGTGCCTAGGGGAATGCTGCTCCAGCACCTAATCACCTTTCAGAGGGACTATGGCATGTGAGAGAGAGGCAAGAGGGCAGACAGTTTGAAGGTTAGCTTTGCCTGGCCGAGTGGTTTAACTCTGCGCCCAGGTGAATGCAGAGTACACGGCTGTGAGGTCTGTCTCTGTTGATGAGCAGATCTGGTGACTCTTAGGAAACAGCAGGATGGTTTGGGTGGGATTCTGAGCGTGTGAAAGGAGCCAGCCCGGTGGCTATGCAGTGAAAGCCAGTTCGTGGATGCAAGCCTTAAAGGGAATTCAGTACCGACGCTGAGATACCAATGGTCTGATTCAGGATAAGGCAGCTGCACGTGTTCGTGTGACCTGGAAAAAAACTAAAGACGAACCATGACTGATGTGACATGATCCCTACAACCCATTCCAATCAACATCCGGCTGCAGCATTCTGTGCCTCCTGAAGTTTCCAAACACTTTTCAAGGGCAGCCCCATGCAGATTGTAGTGCAGTAGTCCAATCTAGATGTTGGCAGGGCACGTGCCATGGTGGCCAGATTTCTTCTGCCCAGTACAGGCCACAGCTGGCTAACCAGTATATGAAGACATTAGGTGAAGTACTGAAGTTTTATGGAATATTTATGAACACTCCAAATGCTTAGCATATTAGACCTCAGGATTAATGCAAAGAGGTGCACAGGAAGAAGAAGAAGGAGGAGGAGGAGGAGAAGGAGAGGAGGAGGAGATTGGATTTATACCCCATCCTTCACTACCCAAAGGAGTCTCAGAGCGACTTACCAGCTCCTTTCCCTTCCCCTCCCCACAATAGACACCCTGTGAGGTAGGTGGGGCTGAGAGAGCTCTTTCGAGAACTGCCCTTGAGAGAACAGCTTTGAGAGAACTTGTGACTGACCCAAGGTCACACCACCAGCTGCATGTGGAGGAGTGGGGAATCAAACCTGGTTCTCCCAGATTACAGTCTGCGCTCTTAGCCACTACACCAAACTGGCAGAAGCAGTAGCACAATATAGGTTAACTGATAATTTGTACATCTGTGCATGTCAGTGCTGAGTTCGTGAGATGTGGGGCATGTGGGTAGTGTGGGTAGCAATGGGTTTCTATAGCATTTTCTAACTAACACCAGTTCTTACCTATCGCATCTGTACATGTGTGTGCACATATACATTTTTAATATTTATATTTATAAACTCGGTTTCTAAACTGCCCTCCCCCATACTTGGGGCTCAGGGCAGTGTACAATATTCAAAAGATATAGTCATAGAAGGTTTAAATAAGTCAAAAACGGTAAAACAAATACAAAACCATTCCAGATGGGGTCTAAAACCAGGTTATCCCTACGCCAAGGGGGAGTGAAAGGAAAGAAGGCCATGCTAAGAGAACACTGCTGCTGCCCTCAACCATAGGCCTGGCGGAAGATCTCTGTTTTACAGGCAGGGCTATTTTGGGGCAGGAACGCACAGGAACGGAGTTCCGGCTGGCTTCCGAGTAGACCACGCCAACAGCCTCCCCCCTCCTCGGGTTCCCCATGCACCCTACAAGCCACAGGGCCCCTGGGGAAGCTGATCCTGGGAGGGAGCTGCAATGTCAGGGGTGTGGCCTAATATGCTAATGAGTTTCTGCTGTTGGGTGGGGTCTATTATGCTCATGAGTTCCTGCTGGGCTTTTTCTACAAAAAGAATCCTGCTTACAGGTCCTGTGGAACTGAACGAAGTCCCACAGAGAACAGATGTCTTTTGGCAAATCAGTCATAGAAGGTTTAAATAAGTCAAAAACAGTAAAACAAATACAAAACCATTCCAGATGGGGTCTAAAACCAGGTTAAATTAGATACCGCCTGGTCCTTATAGACTACGTATCGCATTTAGACACGTACAAGCAGAGGGACCCGTGGTACTCATGGGGGGGACCTCACGGCTGAAGAGGAAGGAGCCACAGGTAAGCTTCCCCCCTCTGGGCTCCGGCGGCAAGGCCTGGATGCCTCCCAACTGCCGGGCCCGCAGCAGAGTTCCTAGAGATTTGCTTTTGGGGGGGATTTAAATATCCCCCATATACTTTTTTTTAAAGTTTTTGGATTTTTCTGCACACCTGGGGAGTCCCCCAAGTGTGCAGGAAATCTTTCTGCCCCCCAAGTGCCCCCGATGTGCAGATTTAGATATCCGCATGCACAGGGGGCACTTGGCTATTAGTATATAGACAAGTTTAGAAAAGACTTTATGTTAGCCAGATGTGAGGCTCTCCCCTCTGCGGTGCTTGTGGGTAGATATAGAAGGGTTCCGTTTGACCAGAGACTGTGTCACTGTGATTCTGGGGAGGCAGAAACTATTGAACATATGATGTTTAGATGCAACTGGTACAATAAGGTCCAAGATAAATATATCACAACTTTTGTAAAAGAAACATCTGGACGGACAGACTGGGAGTGTTGTAACTGATTGTTATCCAATGAAAATCGGACTATTACTGAAACTGTGGCTAAATTTTGGGTGGCATGCTATCGCATTAGAAATGTACAGCTAAATTTATAAAATTGTATTTGCCTTTTATATTTTTTACTGGATTTGCCAAATACTTTTACGGTTTTATATATATATTACTGGATTTTACCCAGATATTTTTAACTCTGTATCTTAACGTGTTATGGTTATGTTGGCTCAATGCCGTAATAAATGTCCTGTATTGGTCCGGATAGATTACCATCTTCTTGATTCTCCTCAATGCTTTCTGATAACCCTTATCCCTAACCAAAATGTGTGAAAGGCCAAAGTACTAGTCTATTTTTAGGGTTGCCATTCCCCTGATGGGGGCGGGGTTCCCCCAGCTTTTGGGGGCCCCAATTCATTGATGGCCAGCTGGCCAGTGGGTAGAGCCCCCCCAAAGCCCCATCATCGTGTCAGACACATTGCGTGGGGGACGCTCTAGCACTCGGGTTAAAACTCTATGATGACCATAGAGTTTCCCCCCAAAATGCTAGAGTGTCCCCTGCACAACATTCCTGGCACAATAACATCACTTCTGGGTGAAGTCATCGTGACATGCACACCAGAAGATCCCAGGACAGGGTAGGAGCACCCTCGCTGGCAGCCAGGTAAGACCTAGCAACTATCATCTACACGCTTCTCCTGAACACTTCTTAAAGTATCTTCCTTCAATAGATGTAAAAGTTTCCCCGAGCATTGGGTGGAGGTTAAAAGTTTATTTTGTCCTGCTCTGTCAGTTAGAAACCTTTTTTACGATGCTTAACCGGTATGGCTAATAAAGCTGTGCCTTGATCCAGCAGGGCTGCTCTCATGAAGAAACAAATAAAGAGGTGGGCATCAATACCTGGGCACCCACTGAACCCAGTGCGACTGTCTTCTGAGGAAACATGCATAGGATTGGATCTATCAAGAAAGCCAATGAGACATATGCCTTAGTTTCTTTGGTGTCTTGCAAAAGCAGTGCATGAGACTACTTCTCAAATCTCCAGAACTAAGATTATGTCAAAATCAAATATATATTTAAAAATATCAAAATAAATATCAAATATAAGCAGCAAGAGCACTGCAGATCCTGATTTTAAAAAAGGACAATGGGTTGGATCCTACCAGCTTTTTAACTCAGTGCCCATACTAGGGTTTTTAGGGTCACTTACGGTTGCTCGTTTTTGGATTGAAAAATGTGGAAGGGAATATGCAGCGTTCCAATGCTGTGATGTCACTTCCGGTGTGACCCTCCAGAAGTGTCACACTGCAACACTTTAGGACTCTCTCAGAATGTTATGATATACTGCCCTGACCTAGACAAGGCAAGCCCGATCTTGTCAGATCTCGGAAGCTAAGCAGGGTCAACTCTGGCAAGGACTTGGATGGGAGACCTCCTTGAAATACCAGAGGTGGGAGGCGGGGGCAGGCTTTATTCAGCCACATCTCTGAATATCCTTCAGGCCCCCAGTAGGAGTCAGTCACCAGAGGTTGCCATGACTTCCATGGGCACACACTCACACTTATAAAATACAAAAAACACACCACTCTACGGTAAACTACTGTAGAACTCTATGGTATAACCAGAGAGTGTTTTGGGGAATTACAAATCATAACAATGATGTCAGTTCTGCGGTCACACTGGATGGAAGTCATGCTGCAGCACTGGAACATTGCCTATTTACATGTCCCCGCCCCCGTCCCCCCCTGCCCCATGTGGCTTTTGTCCATAGAGGTTCATTGAATCCCAGAATTGACTTTTGGGGGTGGTTAAAAGGGTTGCTGATGGAAAACTAGTAGGATCCAACTCAATCTCCCCATCTTCATCTTATTTGGTATTCAGGGAGTCTGTTTCGTTTTGTTTTTTTTGCCAGCCAAAGGGGCAGGGAAAATGATAAAATGCATTTGTCAATGTCATTTAACAAAATATTATGAAAGCATATGCACTTTTCAGTTTTAACAAGTGGCATCATTTGGACTATCCATTAAACACTCTTCCTGATGTTGGTACATAGTTCCCTCATCAGATGACAAAAATGGATGGAACTGAACAGATGCGCTTTTGCCATATTTATTCATGTAGGTAATTTCTCTGCCACATCTCCACAGAGCCTGCTCAAGGCAGCTTATGAAGTAAAACTCCAAAACAAAACACCATAAAAATGTAACAATTAATAAAACTCTAAAAAGCCCAGCATCAGTACTAAAAGATGATTAACTGTATTGTAATTAGTACTGAAATGATTAACAGTATAAGTTACTTTCCTGCAAAGAGTATCACAGAGCAGAGAAACCTGTAGGAAAAGGAGTAAACCAGCACAATTTCTCCCTTTAGTTCAGTCTGGTTCAAGCCCTACCTGCAAGACTCAGCATTAGGCCTGCTAGCCACATTTAGACTGATCCAAAAAGGTCTGCAAGAATGATTTCACTTAACACATATTACCCCCTTCTGGACCTTGCGCCAAGACTGCTGTCTTCTTATCCCTTACTCTGGAAACTGCTTTAAGAACTGCTTCTACCACCTGGCTCTACACTGCCTCTGGGATAACAAGCAAGCTTTCCTAATGACACTGCCTTGTCCACAACAGAATTTGACATTCAATAACATGACAAATTAGTTTTTCCAAACTTCTGGATTACATAAAGTTTATATTGTAAACACGTGCTCACAAAAAAGCAGTCCTTCTATCTGAAGTGAAGTTAAGGTTTTCCTGACGTAGTGCCATTGCAGGATCCCAGAGATCTTGTCCCATCAAAAGCCATCTACCTGTTTACATGTCTTCACGAAAGAATGGGCTTGTGTTTGGAGCCGTACAGTATAATATTTATTATACAAACCTACCTCAACTTTGGGGAGGAAGAAATTCAAAACTGAAAGAAGAAGAAGGAGGGGGAGGGGGAGGAGGAAGCAGAAGAGGAGGAGGAGGAGGAGGAGGAGTTGGCTTTATACCCCGCCCTTCACTACCCAAAGGAGTCTTGCAGCGGCTTACAATCACCTTCCCTTCCTCTCCCCACAACAGACACACCTGTTAGGTAGGTCAGGCTGAGGCTGTGGTCACACTGGCATTTAAAACCGGGAGGGCTCCCAGATTTAAAGGGACCAGGTTTTTTAATTTTGGGTTGGGATGTGTAAACAGGCGGAGGCGAGCGGCGGCGGAGGCGAGCGGTGGCGGCAGAGGTGAGCGGCGGCGGCAGAGGAGGCGGGTGGGGGCAGCAGAGGAGGTGGGCGGCGGCCGGGGGGCACCCTTCCCCGAGCCCCACCGGCCACCTGGTAAGTTGTTTTTTTCCCCTTTTTGCACTTGGGCGCTTGAGTGCCCAAGCACCCAAGTGCAAAAGGGGGGGGGGAACCTCCGGGACAATCTGGACAGCCCTCTCTCGCAATCATTGCGAGAGAGGGCTGTCCAGATCAGCTCAATCACAGGTTCCTCGCACGACCACCGGAAAAACTCTTGATTTTCCCAGCGTCGGAAAATGCGGGAGGAACCCACGATTGAGCCCGCTTTGGTGCGGGAGTTGTCCCGGCCGTTGTGAACTGTCCCTTTAAATGTGGGAGGAAACAGTAGTTCCTCCCGCTTTAAAGGGCCATGTGACCGCAGCCTGAGAGATCTCTGAGAGAACTGCTCTTGAAGAAAAAGAGAAGAAGAAGAGATTGGATTTATACCCCGCCCTCCACTCCCCAAGTGAGTCTTACAAACGGCTTACAAACTCCTTTTCCCTTCCCCTCCCCACAACAGACACCCTGTGAGGTAGGTGGGGCTGAGAGAGCTCTTTCCCAAGCTGTCCTTGAGGGAACAGCTGGTACAGAGCTATGGCTTGCCCAAGGTCATCCAGCCAGGTGCAAGTGGAGGAGTGGGGAATCAAACCCGGTTCTCCCAGATTAGAGTCCGCACACTTAACCACTACACCAAACTGGCTCTGAGAGAAATGTTCTGAGAGAACTGTGACTGACCCAAGGTCACCCAGCTGGCTTTATGTGGAGGAGTGGGGAATCAAACCCGGTTCTCCAGATTAGAGTCCGCTGCTCTTAACCACTACATCAATTGGCTCTTAACCACTACACCAAACCGGCTAAGAAATAATGAAGTTTCTGGCTAACGAGATGGCTTTTCTTGGCTTAAGAACTGTAGATTTTGTTTATGTCTTTCATGTCTCTATTGTCCCTGACAGCAAGTTTGCAGGCTACACTGACAGGAAGTCACTCCCTCTAGCACAACAGAAGGCAAGTCTGAATTTGAGGATGGTGAAGTTCCATGAAAGGTCAATTCTTTCCTGGAACACTGGGGGGGACGGGACCCTGAAGTTCCATCCAATGTGAAGCAAGTCCCTCAAACCCAAAGAATCATTAACCCAACAAACTTTCAGAGAGGATGTGTAAGGAAACAAAATGTGATATTGGGAAATCTCTTCAAGTCCTTATCAGGCCCTTCACCCTACCCCTCAATCTACTGTAGTCTATCCCACAGCAAAAAGGCCCAGACAAGACAGGATGTGTCTGAGACAGTTGTTCTTCCAGATGTAAGGAATATTACTGGACAGAAAGTCTTTTCCTGGACAGAAAAAAATGCTGAATTTGTGTCTCCTCTTACTAAATGAGAGAAGATGACAATGACAAAGAAGAAGATGAAGAAGAGGAGGAGAAAGAGATGGAGGAGGAGGAGAGTGGATTTATACCCCACCCTTCACTTGGAGTCTCAGAGTGGCTTACAATCTCCTTCCCTTCCTCTCACCACAACAGGCACTCTGTGAGGTAGGTGGGGCTGAGAGAGATCTTTCAAGGACTGCCCTTGAGAAAACAGCTCTCAGAGAACTTTGACTGACCCCAGGTCACTCCAGCAGCTGCATGTGGAGGAGTGGGGAATCAAACCCAGTTCTCCAGTTCAGAGTCTGCCACTCTTAACCACTACACCAAATTGGCTACACCATGATAGAATAGCCTGCAACTACAATGGCTGCTGGGAAATTTCACCTGGACACTCTTCTCTGGAACTGGCATGGGATGAATAAACAGGTAACTCATGCTCCAAAACTTACTTTCCCACATATAGGAATTCTAGTTTTGCTGGTCTGAGGAGACATTAGAGATTTCCCATGCATGCTTTGCCCTGACCTACTGGAGATGGATTTCTGCACACCTCAACAGCATCCTGGTGAAAGAAGATGAACCTGTGCCTGATCAGAAAACACTTTGGTGGCAAAACTGTCCATGTGAATTAACACTTGTTGGTTCACGCTATCACCCCAAAATGCCTCACATTCTTGGAGTTTCCAACTGACGATAAAGCTTCTCAGCTGGATTTTCTTATCTTTCTTTGCTTTTATTATCTTTCTTCAATGATGATCGATTCTCCTTGGCCTCAAGAAAAAGGCGATTTAGCGAAGTCACTTTTTGACCAATTGTTCAAACCCTGCACAAGAGGTTTTCTCCCCACTCCATTACATACTGAACTCGGAATCTAGCTGACCTGAGTCTAGGGAGAAATCTGCTATCACTGAACACACAAGCCCTTACTGTAAAGCTCACTTTTGGATCCTGGAGGCCCACATATATAACAGGGGCTGTAGAAACATGTGAAGTGGGTACACTAGCATTGAAGTTCCCTTTTAAAAGAGAAGAATAGAAGAGATTGGATTTATACCCTGCTCTTCACTACCTGAAGGCGTCTTAGAGTGGCTTACGATCCCTTTCCCTCCCCCTCCCAACAGACACTCTGTGAGCTAGGTGGGGCTAAGAGAGCTCCTTCAAGCTCTTGAGAGAACAGCTCTGAAGTGACTGACCCAAGGTCACACCAGCAGCTGCATGTGGAGGAGTGGGGAATCAAACCCAGTGCTCCCAGATTAGAGTCCGTGCTCCCAGTAAGAGTCTTCCTATCAGATGAAGCTGCTGTCCTGCTCCCGAGAGAGAATAAGCCACAATTTAAAACTGGGAGGAGTGAAATATTCATGGCAAACATGAAGTGACCTGAGAGTAACCTGTGGTAATGGCTATGCATTTTTTGCTAAATAAATCATTCTGGGAATGCCTGCCACTACAAACAACGCCCAAATGAAATTTCTGATCTGGGATAAAAGAGCGGAATCTACAATGCCCGAGTTAATCTTGATAATCCAGGATGAATGAACTCTCCTTAACTCCGGCAAATAGTGCACACCATGCGACTTCTTCCAGAGGGTGACAATACTGAATATATATATCTAATGCAACCACATCAGCAAATATATAATGCAACCACATCAGCACAGTGGAACAAGGGTAGCAGACGCTTGATATAAAAAAGTTCCATACCTGGCCAAGACCTGGGGGCAAGGCCTTCATCACAGGCAAAGCAAAGATTAGGTAACCTGGTGGGCCCGCAGGGTACAAGCGCAATGATTTTTGATCAGGATCAGAGGCTGAACTGAGCAGGGGATTTTTGCAGGTCTGGGAGCACAGCCCAAAGGTTTTGACTGGCTCCAGCGAGTGGTCAGCAGGCTCTGAGCAGACTGAGAGAGACAGCCCAGTACAAAATCTATTTACCTAAAATGTACAACTTTTTAAAAAAAAAATAGGGGAAAATATTACCTGGCCTTGCCCTATGCTTGTTTGGCAGCTGTTTTCAAAACAAAAGCCATATTCTTTTTTTCCCTGGTTGGTTGGTAATCCAAAGTGGAATTTAAGACATGCCTCTGAGGAGTCATGCTTTTAAAAAAAAAGGATACTGCAGAACTTCAGATCCCTAGAGATATACTTAAATAAATGTCTAATGTAAGGAACATTTATGCAGCCTAGTACAAGGAGCATGTCCTCTAAAATGAAGATTTCAAGAGAGAACATGGATGGATGGATGGATGGATGGATGGATAGCAGACAGACAGACAGACAGACGGATGGATGGACAGACAGACGGACGGACAGACAGACAGAAAGGTGCAGCTAATTTATGGTGACCCTCTAGGGGCTTCAAGGCAAGAGATGTTCAGGGTGGTTCACCTTTACATGTTTCTGTGTTGTGACCCTGGACTTCCTTGGTGGTCTCTCATCCAAATACTAACCAGGGCCAACCCTGCTTAGCTCCTGAGATCTGGTGACATTACGCTAAGCCTGGGCTATCCAGGTCAGAGCATTAACGTGCATGACCAAATGGCAAACGTGATCGCTCTTAAGAGCTTTCTAAAGAATAAAGTTGCTCATCGATGAACTCTGGTCTTCATGATCAAATTCACACGGGAGGAAAAAACACCCCCTACAGACCCATCCTCCAAATCATATTTAAATCAGAAGTGATTCATACGGAATTCAGCGGGATTTCTAAAAAAAACCCGGTAAACTAATAAACCTGAAAAATTAGTATGCTGGATAAACCAGTATAAAAGACTGGTTTTCTGCATGGAGTGAATGTGAACTGACATTGACTCTTCCTTAAATGTCTAAGGGTCAGTACACTGTATATCAGTTCAGTTCATTTGGAAGATATGATGGTCAGTGGAAAGAAGGATCTGTCAGTTGGTAGTTACCTGTTTTCAATGGAGGTTATGTCTCATGTAAAAGATCAGATTCACAGCTTGCAGTTACGGAGCTACTAGAGCTGACCAAGCATTTGGATACCCTTTAACCTTTAAAGCCAGTTTGGTGTAGTGGTTAAGTGCACAGACTCTAATCTGGGAGAACCAGGTTTGATTCCCCACTCCTCCACTTGCACCTGCTGGATGACCTCGGGCAAGCCTTAGCTCTGTACTAGCTGTTCTCTCAAGGACGGTTGTCTCAGAACTCTCTCAGCCCCACCTACCTCACAGGGTGTCTGTTGTGGGGAGGGGAAGGGAAAGGAGTTTGTAAGCCGCTCTGAGACTCCAAGTGAGAGAAGGGCGGGGTATAAATCCCATCTCCTTCTTCTTCTTAAACCTCTAAAGGATCTAGGATTGAAGCAGCTGATTCCATATGAAATCTGCCTATGATTTATGGCTACTGGGAAGGTTCTGTTCTGTGCGCCACTGCCTTCAGAAGTGGATGATAAGTAGGAACAGGGCCTATTCTTTGACGGCACTAGACTTTGTTGCTTCATCTAGTTACCAAATTTTGCATATTTCAAACTAGTGTACAATTAAAAAACAACAATAATTGCAACAATAAAATTATAAAAACCCAAGCACATAACAATTCAAACATCATCATAAGACAGCAGTAGCACTATCAACAATAATACAGGAGTCAGGATAATGGCATATGTGACTATGGTGAACAATGAAGATTTCAGCCTCCTCTAAATTGTCTGTAAGGGTGGGGAACAAGTCAGACTTCAAGGGAATGGGCTTTCCAGACTGAGAGGAAAGCTCTGCCAAACACAGAAAGACTACTCTGTGTAATGGTAGTCTCCCTGTAAGATGAAATTTGGACCAGGGTCCATCCTGCTGACCTTAAATCACAGGAACATTCATATCTGAGTAGATGCTCTCTGAGACAACCAGGACCCAAACACCAACACCCGAAATTTGGCCAAGAAGCATACAAAAAGAGGGAACAATTGTTTCAATACTGGTGTAATATAATTCCACCTGCTAATACCAGAGAACAGTCTGGATGTGACATTTTGCATTAGCGGAAGTTTCTAAACAGTGTTCAAGAGCAGCCCTGTGAAGAACACACTAAAATTGTCTAATATAGAGTCTGGAAGTTTCAGCTCTGGCATACCCTGCCAATGCATGTTCATCGGGCACCTACGCTGTTCTCCTCTGGGTGCCAGTTGAAATGGTTTTTATTCACTCAGGTCCTTGGCAATATCTGATTGTTATTCTTGGGATGCCTTCTGTCAACTGCGAAGTTTGGCTTATTGGCTTTGTTGTAACAGAGAGTTACGGACTGCCGTTTTTAATTCTAGTTATGGACTGCTGGATTAGATGAAAAAGTAGAGTATAAATGTTGCAATTATTATTTTTTTTTAAAAAAACCCAGTAAATGCTTATCTTTTTTAGTCTTCTAAGTTGTGAAGATGCATATGAAATATCTTACGGAAAGCATCTGCCAAAAGTTTCTAGGATTCCAAAAGCAGAGACTTGGGTCCAGGTAGAGCGATTTAACATTTCTTGTAGGATGCATCCCCCCCCCCCCCCGGAGGGGGGTCTCCCCCACAGTGTACCCTTGGCCGCTATGAATGCAGAGGCCTTCACAGCATCAATGAGGTGTCCTTGGGGGGTATAAACCATGTTGTCTCCAGTGTCTCCCAGTGCTTGCTATTCCCCTGAGCTGTTGGAGGATTTTTTGCAAACTTTAAAAAAAATGTAGTCTCTGTAATTGCTACTGTGTAAAACAGATAGAGCAATTACTGTTTTGTTTTGTTTAAAGCTGGCAAAAAAGCTCTGTCAGGGGGACAGAACGGCAGACTCAAGGGGATCCAGAGAACAATGGCGCCTCTTTGAAGAGAGAAGTTTGGAAATTTGCACCTTCTTGTCACACGGTGAGCAGACCTGTTTCCACTCCAGCCCGCCTACAAAGACTGTAGCAAAGTCTGGTTTGGAAAACAGCATAGGAAGGGGAGGAAAAGGATGATCAGGAGCTAAAACCTGCTCCTGTTTGGTTGCAGAACTGAAAGGAAAGCCTGTGTAGGAGCAGCCCTATTACTGGCTGTAGCGGGGGAGTGGGGGTCCCATTCCAGCTCCCATGGAGTTTTCAGGGTGATTGCTAGAAAATCACCCGGTGATAGGGTTGCCAAGTCTTTGGAACTCACTGGCGGGGGGGGAGTCCTCCTCTGTCCGGAAGTTCCTCCTGGCGCGCGCGCTCCCAGCGACGTCACCGGAAGTGACGTCAGCACGTTGGGGCGTTGCCAGGGCGACGCTCTGGCAATCGCCCCAAAACTCTATGGTATCACAGAGTTTTGGGGCGATTGCCAGAGTGTCGCCCTGGCAATGCCCCCAACGTGCTGACGTCACTTCCGGTGACGTCATTACGTCATCCTCGCTGGATGACGTCGGGGGTGGGGTTCCCCCGCCAGCCAAATGCTGGCCGGTGGATCGGGAACCCCTTTAGCGGGGGATACCCCGCCCCCGGGCTGACTTGGCAGCCCTACCCGGTGATGTGCCCAAAGTGATGACATCACTTCTGGGCATGTCATCATGCCAGGCACGTCAGCCCGATCTGGTCACTTTGGGGGGTGGGGTTCCCCCCGCTGGCTGGATCTGGACCGGCGGACTGGGGGCCCTTTGAGCAGGGGAACTTCCACCCTCCCAGGGTACCTGGCAGCCCTAAGCCCTATCATCTTCTTCTTCAACTGACCCCTGAACAATAGAGTTGGCTTCAGCCATGGTATCAAAGGAATTCCAGAATTTTAAAAGCACAGCACCTCTGGTGTTACACTGACCAGAGTCTTATTCTTTACATTTCAATGCACGTACTCACTCTCTTTTGCCCAGTTACTTCATTTGAGTGATGGCGCTCCCTCATAAGGCTATGAACTTGCCCTCCTGTGTAATTTCAAGTGAAGTCACTGGGACACGCTTGCATTTTTTGCAAAGCGGAAATTCCATCTGTGGGACAACAGAGCAATGCAGAAAAAAGTGCATAGTGACTGTTGCCTTCAATGGTCCCTCTCAGCTGTGGAGTCTTGTGAGCAAAAATTCTACTTTGTGAGCTACTGGCATTGAAGTTGTGAGCGAGCTATTTGGCTGCTGCATAAACCAGTTTGCTCTGGAGCCCTCCTTTCCTGAGCTAAGACAGAAATGTGGAAAATATGTGAGCCAGAGGCTAAAAAACTGTGAGCTAGTTCACACTAATCCAGCTTAGCGGGAACACTGGTTACACTGTGGCCACTGCATGGGAAAGAGCTGATGGAACGGACGACCAAGTCGGATGTGCTGGAAAGGCAGAAGCACACTTCCCTCAGTAACATTAAAAAGTTTCTGTTCGGCCGTATATGCTCTATTGCTTTTTCTCCCAGTCTGCTAGCCCTCCCCTAGGTATACTTATATATACATCCCCTGCTGAGCAGCAATAACGAGATTCTTTCTGGATACCCCTACTGTGCTGGTTTGAAAGAGACGGTGAGGTGAGATTACCCCTAGCTTGAATAAATGACTGTGCAGAGGCAGCTCAGGCACAAGCCTTCCCAAAAGGAAGTAAACATGCATTTTGTCTGCCTCTTCACTTGCTCCCTCCTACTTTGTCGCGAAAACACCATTTTGCCATTCCAGGGATAAATTTCCCTGACTTGCAGTGAAAAATCAGTTTGTACTTTGCTATGTGTTAGGAGCAGATTCGCTGTTTCCTGAACTGATCCATTCCAGGTTTCCAGCAGAAAGATCCTTTTTTAAAAAAAAGTTAAAAAAAAAAAAAAAACCCGCTGCAGATCCCTAATTTGGGCCACATGTTGCTGGTGGTGATTTGAAGTTGTGTGTGTGTGGGGGGGGGAGTATGTGGGGCGGGAGTTGGTTGGGGGGAGGGGAGGGAGGGGGGGGAAGATGATGAAAAGACCAGCACCACAAGTGAAGCGCATTACCAGTCCGGAGTGGAAAGGGCCGGAAGGAAAACCCACCCACCTCACCCTGCGTTTATTCTATCAACCTGCAATTGCAACAATCAAAGCCAGATGTCGGCTCTTCCAGATCTTTCTCACAGGACAAACATGCAAAAAGGCCTAGGGCCTGGAGTTGCCATCAAATAGTAATTGATACCATATGAGCCACAAAACAGAAAAGCACATGCAAACCACCCCCAGCCCCGTGAGAGGTATGAAATTGCAGGTCCCGCTGAGCCGTTAAGTGCACAGTACACCATGAAAAACAAGTGTACATTGCTACGGTAACCACCTGTAAGTCACAGAGGCGGGGGGGGGGGGGGGGGGGGGGAAGAGAGGACTCTTTGGCAGAAATAAAACCCTGGGGGATAGTGAGGGGTGAAAGGTCACCTAGGGTTAATGAAAAAGGTTGTTTAGCACAGCTGAAAATGAATACAGGTGTGAGAACGATCACAATGGGCTGCGGAGGCTCTCTGGTCTCGCATGCTCCCCCCCCCCCCCCCGTTATTTAACTGCAACATGTTCCTCCTGCACCTACCGTATGCTGAACACTGAAAATGTCAAAAATCACTACTCGTTTATTTCTCAGCTCTCCCCCCCCCCCCCCCGGTTTCTCATGCTACACAGACAATATTTTGCTTGAAACACACCACTGAAAATAACACAATGGATTCATTAAGATGAGAGCGGTTGCCGCGTTCCATCTCATACCGTGGTAATGTCCCTGTTTTACGCAAGCATCCCGGCTGAAACAGCTGGCAAAGTGGTGTTTTTAATACAAAGGGAGCTTCCTTCGCGGCGACCCGATCCAATATATGCGCACATTTCTCAGTTTCCTCTTGTTGATAAAAAGCACAGTACGCCACTGTGCTCCCATATATTTTATATCAATGCAATCGAGCAGAAATGTGCAGAGGCTGCCTGCCGTACATTCAAAAGTTGCTACTGGGATGCCAGCTTTTTTTTAATCCCCCCCCCCCCCGGCAGCTCGTTCAGAGGTGAAATGTTGAGATACAGACCACACCACCCATCTGCTCCTCTATATTTGTTCCAATTCCATCACCAATCACTTCTATACAAACAACAGCCTGATTCTAAACATACCCTAACCATTAGTAGGCTTGATCCCCCCCCACCCCGTATCCCACTGTATATGATATCCTAACTCCACAGATCAAGTCGAGCTAAAATATTTTCCAGATGGAGCAGCTAAATTCTACATCTTGTGAACGCCCAAAGTTTAAAAAAGGTCAACTAAATTTTAAAAAAATGATGTCATTCCTGTGCGGCGATGTGCATTCTAGTACAGTAACACCAATGGGGGGGGGGGATCCATTCATAACCTTTTATCCCCCTCCCCCCAGAGAGCTACTTTCGGTGCTGTTTTGTTTTCTGTTTTTCGCACTTCTCTGATAATGGTGGGAAATTTAGTATGGTCCTTGCCATAAGTTTCTGAAATTTTGCAATGCCTAATAAAGTCTATTTATGAACATATTTGCTGCAGGGGATGGAGAGCTCAGAAGCCACCTTGGACTCAGGTATCATAAGAACATAAGAGAAGCCAATGTTGGGTCAGGCCAGTGGCCCATCCAGTCCAACACTCTGTCATACAGTGGCCAAAAATAGCAGGTGCCATCAGGAGGTCCACCAGGCGGGCCAGGACACTAGAAGCCCTCCCCCCCCCCCAAGCACCAAGGATACAGAGCATCACCTGCCCCAGACTGAGACAGCATTAATCCCTAAAGACAGCATTAGCTCAGGTCTCCACGGTGAAGGAACCAACTCAGAACCCTTCTCTACCCTATGTCTGGCCCATCTTTACATAAGAGGCTTCACCTCATTCCTTGTGCTAATTTCTTTCTCTGAGGAGTCTTATAAGGTTGCCAAGAGAGAGAGCAGCAAGTTATGAGAAAGCTACTGGACAAATCATGACTTGGAAGCCTTGGTAGATCTCTGCTGACAGAAGGCATTCCAGTCAGTGGAGTGGGACTTCCTCCCCACCTCCTACTGCAGACCCAAATACCCCTCCAACGCTGCTCCTAAGGGAGCAATCAGCAGTGAGTAGTGGGAAAAACCACCCCATTCTTTCCCTCCATGGAAATTCTGCACAATCCAACCCCATAAAGTTAGTCCTTTTGCCAGCTATGAGTCAGCATCCCCCCACACACACACACTGGGAGGATGCCCCCCCACAACAAATATTATAGCAATTTTGGGAAACAATGGTTATTGGAAGGCAGAGTTTCCTAAAAGGGACAGTCATCTTGAAATTGTTTGTGATTTCTGATAAAGGAGAGGAACAAGTGAAGGGGCATGATAAAAAAAGCAGACACAGAAGACAAAACATTAAGAAAATTAAGAGATAAATGATGAAGGGAGGCAACAAAAAATTCAATTTGCATTTACACTCTTAACTTACAACGGTAGCTACACCCTCAATGGTTTACATAATGATTCAGGCGCATCATTAGGCTAGCAGCGATTTGTACCAGGAAGAATATGGCAGGTACCTTCTGGATCAGAAAGTGGGTTCTGTAAGTCAAGCCACTATTCAATAGTCCACTTGGTGAAATGGACTAAGCTGCACAGGGAGAATGGAACTGGAAACACGGGGTTGGAAGAAAGTGGCACGAACGATGCCTTAACGTTGATGAGAAGGCGGATTGGGTTGCTAGGCAAACAGTAAAAGTGATCTGAGACTGCGGAACCAAAGCCCCCAGTATTTCAAAGATTAACACAGGAACACCTTGTGTACTCGTAATATTGTGTTTTCACCCCAGTGCGGGGATCACACTTCGCAGAAAACTCTTCACCACCTGCTGTATGCTGTGAGGTCCCTATTCATGCACTAACTTATGAAGCCAGTGCGTGCCTAAATGTGTGGCCATGACTGAATCCAAACTGAATACTTAGTTTAACCTGTACATACAAAAGAAGAGCAAAAGCTCAAACAAACAAGCACAGTATACTCCTAAGCATGTTGACTCAGAAGTATATCCCGCTAAGCTCAATGAGTGTTACCCCCAGTAAGTATGTTTAGGATTACAGCCACAGGTGCCAGTCGCAGGCAGAGAGGGAAACAGAGAGCAAATACTAGAGAGAGTCCTGTGAAGCCTCATAAGGGTTTACAGTTATTATCCTAAACAGGTAGGTTGAGATATAGTCTTCACTCAGAGGTAGGGTTGCCAGCCTCCAAGTGGGGCCTGGGGATCTCCCGCTTTTACAACTGATATCCAGTCGATCAAGGTCAGTTCCCCTGGAGAAAATGGCTGCTTTGGAGGGTGGACTCCATGGCATTCTACCATGCTGAGGCCCCTCCCCTCCCCAAACCCCGCCCTCTCCTGGCTCCACCCCCAAAGTCCCCAGGTATTTTCCAACTCGGACTTGGCAACCCTACTCAGAGGTGCTGGAGAAGGAAAGGCACAAAAAAAAAATGAAAAGAAGAAATGGGACTAAGAGCAGGAGAAAGAGCAAAACACGCAATGGTCTCACCAAAAGCTCTTCCGGTCCGGACAACCTATCCGAAAGCCCAGCTAGATACGGAGACGCAAGTTAAGGCAGAGCTTACGTGAGAAGAAAATGTAAGCTGAGAATGGTATGCAGCATATTAAGGGAGAAACGAGAGGCATGCAAGCAGCAACTGGGGCTTGATCCTCAAAGGTGATAATCCTGCAATCCTATTATTCCAACAGAAGCTGGGAGAGGTTCAGAAACCCAGCATCCATTTTTCACGTGGAGAAATAAAAAGGGTGCAAAGGAAAATGTTAGGAAGCAGAAATAAAAGTGGCGACGAAAAGAACAAAGGTGCCATTTGGCTGAGATTCAGGGGTGGCTGCCATATGTAAATTCTAAATCACATTTAATTTAAGCTAGTATGTCCCCAAGCATTTTTAAAGGGTTCCCAGTAGAGGGAGAGAAAAGAAAGAAGCAATTCATGTGTTTTCCTTTCATTTCCTATCAGCTATATGGAATTTCTCCTAGCCAGATTTATTGAGAGCCATTTTGTGCTTTTCAATTTCCACATTCTGTTTACAAATACACATGAATACAGAGAAGGCATCAGACATCTGCCCAAATTCTACTCCATGACTTCCCTGCAAGAAATGAGCCTTAATCTTAGGATTTTCCAGGGACTCTGGTCATTACCTACCTAGTACAGCGTGATCAAGTGACTCTTAAAGAATATACACTTCATTAATTAGATCAGACCCATTTCCCCGTAACACCCCTAGCAAATTCCTGCTAATCATGCTCTGTGTACTACAAACATTGCCATTCCTGATTCTCTATTTGGTATATAATTGGCAACACTCATCTAAAATCAAAGGAGCTGCATTCGTCTGGCATAGACAGAGCAAAAATCCAATAAGGCACTAACTGAAAATGTCTAGCTACACCGTTCCCAGACACATGCAAAAATTTATTTATTTAGAATATGTGCGTGCTGCCTCTTCAGAGAACTCCATGGGAAGACTCAACAAGGTAAAAACACAATGACAAAATATTTAAAAAGACAAAGGCACAAATAGGTATAGAAAAAAGCCTACATGGTTAACAACATTAACAAACAAAGTAATGGAAGCTGTAAAAGGTAAGAAGGATTCCTTTAAGTGGTGGAAAGCTAGTCTCAGTGAGGCTGATAAAAGGGAACACAGGCTGTGGCAAATAAAATGCAAATCTGTGATCAGGCAGGCAAAAAGGGAATATGAGAAGCATATAGCAAAAAACATAAAGACCAACAATAAAACTTTCTTCAAATACATTAGAAGTAGGAAACCAGCCAGGGAAGCAGTGGGGCCCTTGGATGACCATAGGGTAAAAGGTGTAGTGAAGGATGATAGGGAAATGGCTGAGAAGCTAAATGTATTTTTTGCCTCTGTCTTCACTGTGGAAGATGAGAAGTGCCTGCCCACTCCAGAACCACTGATTTCGGGAGGGGGTTTGAAAGACCTAAGTCAGATTGAGGTGACAAGAGAGGAGGTCCTACGACTGATTGACAACATAAAAACAAATAAATCACCCGGCCCGGATGGCATACATCTGAGAGTTCTGAAAGAACTCAAATGTGAACTTGTGGATCTCCTGACAAAATTATGTAACCTTTCCTTAAAATCTGCCTCCATTCCTGAGGACTGGAAGGTAGTGAATCTTTAAAATCCTATCTTTAAAAAGGGTTCCAGAGGAGATCCAGGAAATTACAGGCCAGTCAGTCTGACATCGATACCGGGTAAGTTGGTGGAAACTGTTATTAAGGAAAAAATTAGTAGGCACATTGATGAACAAAATCTATTGAGGAAGACTCAGCATGGGTTCTGTAAGGAAAGATCTTGTCTCACTAAACTGTTAGTGTTCTTTGAGGGAGTAAACAAACATGTGGACAAGGGAGACCCAATAGATGTTGTTTACCCTTGACTTCCAGAAAGCTTTTGATAAAGTTCCTCATCAAAGGCTCCTAAGTAAGCTCAGTCATGGGATAAAAGGACAAGTCCTTTTGTGGATCAAAAATTGGCTAATTAAAAGGAAACAGAGAGTGAGTATAAATGGACAATTTTCTCAGTGGAGGGAGGTAAGCAGTGGGGTACCACAGGGATCAGCACTCGGTCCAATGCTTTTTAACTTGTCTATTAATGATTTGGAGTTGGGAGTAAGCAGTGAAGTGGCTAAATTTGCAGATGACACGAAGTTGTTCAGGGTGGTGAGAACCAGGGAGGATTGTGAGGCACTCCAAAGGGATCTGTCGAGGATGGGTGAGTGGGCATCGACGTGGCAAATGGGGTTTAATGTGGCCAAGTGCAAAGTGATGAACATTGGAGCCAAAAGTCCTGCCTATAAATACACGTTGATGGGGTCCGAACTGGTGGAGACTGACCAAGAGAGAGATCTTGGATCATAGTAGATAATGAAAATGTGGAGACAGCGACTGCAATGAAAAAGGCCAATGCTATGCTGGGGGTTATCAGGAAGGGAATAGATAACAAATCAGCCAGTATCATAATGCCCCTGTATAAATCGATGGTGCGACCTCATTTGGAGTACTGTGTACAGTTCTGATCGCCACACCTTAAGAAAGATATTATAGCATTGGAAAAAGTGCAGAAAAGGGCAACTAAAATGATAAAAGGGTTGGAACACTTTTCCTATGAAGAAAGGCTGAAGCGCTTGGGGCTCTTTAGCTTGGAGAAACGACGGCTATGGGGTGACATTATTGAGATTTATAAGATTATGCATGGGATAGAGCAGGTAGAGAAAGAAGTCCTTTTCTCCCTTTCTCACAACACAAGAACTCGTGGGCACTCCATGAAATTGCTGAGCAGTCAGGTTAGAACAGATAAAAGGAAGTATTTCTTCACCCAAAGAGTGATTAACACGTGGAATTCACTGCCACAGGAGGTGGCGGCGCCTACAAGCATGGACAGCTTCAAGAGGGAATTAGATAAACATATAGAGCAGAAATCCATCAGTGGCTATTAGCCACAAAGTGTAGATAGAAACTCTCAGTCTGGGGCAAGTGATGCTCTGTAATCTTGGTGTTTGGGAGGGGGGGGGCAACAGTGGGAGGGCTTCCTGCCCCCAATGCTGGACCTCCTGAGGGTACCTGGTGTTTTTGGCCACTGTGTGACAGAGTGTTGGACTGGATAGGCCATTGGCCTGATCCAACATTGGCTTTTCTTACATTCTTAAGGAGGCCATTCTGTTTGAGGTGTCACCACTGAAAAAGCCCTGTCTCAGGTTGCTACCTGCTTCACCTCTAAGGGCAGGGGTACAGAAAACAGGGCCTGTAAGAAGAATCTTAACTGGTAGTGTGGACAGTATGGGAAAAGGTACTCTTTCAGCTGTCCTGGCCCCAAACCATTTAGAGCCTTATATGTAACAGCCGGCACTTTGAACTGCACCTGTAAACCAGGGGGGGGGGGAGCCAAAGCAGTTCTTTCAGTACTAGAGTAATCTGATTCTTGAATCCAGCCCCTGACACTAGCCTGGCTACAGCATTTTGGATCACCTGGAGTTTTCAGACAGTTTTCAAAGTCAAGTTGCACATTACTGTAATCTCACCTGGATGTGATCAGAGCATGGATCACCAAATGCTTTTTGAGCAGCAGCCACAGCTGGCATATTGGACAAAGCTAATAAGAGAGCGTCATAGCTACAAAAGACACCAGAGCCTCCAAAATGTTGGTCAGAATGTAGCAGCTCCCCTGGACTATAAATCCGCTCCTTCAGAGAGACCGCTACCTTCTCCAGGAAAGGCTGACTTCACAATCTGCAAACAAATTTTTGTCATCTGTCAGCTCCTCAGTCTTGTCTCGATCAAGCTTCAGTTTATCACCCCTCCTCTATCAGATTATCTTCTCCAGGCATTTGCTCAGGAGCTCCACAGATCCACCCAACTTAGCTGTTAGAGAGAAACAGACCTGTGGAGCCTCTGAGCTGTCGAGTCTTGTGAGCAGAAATTCCACTTTATGAGCTACTGGCATTAAAGTTGTGAGCGAGCCATTTGGCTACTGCATAAATTAGTTTGCTCTGGAGCCACATCCTTCCTGAGCTAAGACAAAAATGTGTAAAGCTGGAGGCTTAAAAACTGAGCTAGCTCACACTGACTCAGCTTAGAGGAGTGTATTAATGATGCCTCACTCCAAATTCCTGGACAATTCTCAGTTTCATACCATGGGGATGAACAGCAGTCCCCTAGTCCGTCTGTCCATCCATCCATCCATCTATCCATCTCTCTCTCTCTCTCTCTCTCTCTCCTTCCTCATATGGATATTACCTTAAGCAGAAATTAGAACCAAAAAGATATTTTAAAATACCTTACTCAGTATTATTTCTCTTATATTTGACTATTACGCCTATGGTTTTTGCCACTGAGAAGGTGAGATGGTCCTTTGTACCCGATAGTACCATGACTCCTGGCCTCGCACATTTAGCAATTCCGTATCTTTAAGTAAAGGGGTGACTAAATTAGCCCTCAACTGGTTGAATATAGGGCACTCCATAATCATACGTTCAATGGTTTCAATTTTAACATATGAGCATGAGTTCATGGAATCAAGAACAATACACCCCTGTCACTCTCCTGATGAACCTCACCAGTCAGGTTGACCAAGGCTCCTTCTGTCCCAAACTCAGCACTGAATTCAGATTGAAATGGATCTAGATAATTCTTTCCTTCAAGATGGTTTGAAACTGCGCACTCACCACCTTCTCAAGCACTTTGCCCATGAATGGAATGTTGGCCACGAGTGGTAACTTTTTAGGACACTGGGGTTCTCTCTCTCTCTCTCTCTCTCTCTCTCTCTCGCACGCACACACACAAAGTAACTGGAAATTATTTGTCCTTAGAAATTTTCTAATTTGCGTCGTCATGCTTACATTGATTTTGCTGGATTACCCAGACACAACATGCTTAATAAATCTGGAAAACCTAGCTCTCTGTTCTCATTTTGACAACAGAACCCAATGTTGACCTTGTCACTCCACTGAGCTTCATGTAGGGCTCACCATGAAGTTGATGAGGGGGGGGAAAAAATCACTGTGCAATGGATGAAACTTATGGGGGAGTTTATCCTAAGCTACTCTGGGAACTGTTATCCTGACCTAGATACCCCAGGCTAGCCCAATGTCATCAGATCTGGGAAGCTAAGCCGGGTCGGCCCTGGTTAGTATTTGGATGGGAGACCACCAAGGAAATCCAAGGTTGCTACGCAGAGGCAGGAAATGGCGTACCGCTTCTGAACGTTGCTTCCCTTGAAAACCCAATGGGGTTGCCATAAATCGGTTGTGACTTGATGGCAAAAAAGAAATTAACCAGACAATCCCACTCTGGGAAGCCAAGGATACTGGCCCATGATCTCAAGAAACTCAGGTAGGCTGTGAAGCAGAAGGGAAACAGGGCGACAGAAGTTTCAGGTGCCAAGATACAATAAAACAACGACGAGAGAAAATTGTTTGCTTTTTATGTCAGAGGAGATGTCAGTACCCATTAATAAATCTATCTACTAAATCTACTCTTATTCATGAGGGACATCGCCAAGTTAAAGTAAAATAAATTATCTTTAATTAAATGGAATTGTCGTCTTCCTCCCGCTATCATCCCCAATTATTACATCCTAATCAGTCCTTTTGGGAGAAGGCAAGAGGGAAGGCTGAGAGGCACGTTTAATACAAATAATTTGTCTCTCCATCAAGAGATGGAGGTTTAACTTTAATTTTATTTTAATCACGCGGGACCAGGAATTTCACCCAGTCGCTGTGAGCAAGAGTTGAAAAGGGTATAATTCTAACAGAAAAAGGAAACCGCTTAGTGTCTTGATCAGGCATTACTTTCCTCTTAGGCCACTCCTACAAGGTGAAGCCTGGAGTAAGGCAGAGGCAATTAGGAAACATGCGAGCTATTTGCTGAAATGAGCTCTGAAGGGTTTAATTTTGACCTGAATGGAAAGGTAAACGCTCCAGGGAATGCGACTCATTGAGCAGAATGCAGGCAGAAGACCAGAGCTGAAGTTTCAGCTCACTTCACATTATTGCGCACAAGGCTAAGCAATCTGGACACTGCTAAAGCTATGTGCTAAACAGGGATATTGTTAAAAAAACGGGTGGAAAAGTAACTCGACAAGTGGTCTGCTTTGTAGCACACTGTATTAAAGATCTCCAAATAACTCTAGGTACAAAGAATCTGGGAGTGTCACCTCGGTCATCCACAGTCCCTTGCAACAGGAGGAGTCTTTAATTAATTAATTAATTAATTTAGTATTTTTACCCCATCTTGCTGGGCAAGCTGGCTCAAGGCCAGGTTGTGATGCTCATATGAAGAAGAAGAAGAAGAAGAAGAAGATATTAGATTTATACCCCGCCCTCCACTCCCCAAGGGAGTATCAGAGCGGCTTACAATCTCCTTTCTCTTCCCCTCCCCACAACAGACACCCTGTGAGGTAGGCGGGGCTGAGAGAGCTCTTTCCCAAGCTGTCCTTGAGAGAACCGCTGGTACAGAGCTATGGCTTGCCCAAGGTCATCCAGCCAGGTGCAAGTGAAGGAGTGGGGAATCAAACTCGGTTCTCCCAGATTAGAGTCCGCACACTTAACCACTACACCAAACTGGCTCTATGATAATGATGAGATTCTGGCTATATGATAATGATGAGATTCTGCAGTGCCTTAGCAACCTGGCCATTTTAAAAAAAACGACTAAGACATCGTTTTCTGATATCCAACATAATTTTTTCCCTGCTTCAGCTTGACTCCCCCTTCTTCTCCTGCTTTCCTCAGTGATTCGCACACAGTCATTCTTCCTCTTTAGGGATGCTTCTTAAACATTTGGAAAATCCAGTCATGGCTCTACTTAATCTTCTTTCCTTTCAGGTAGGCCAGCTCCTACCAGCGTCTCCTCATACGTCATGTCACTCACTTCCTTGCCTCCGCTTCTCTGCTCCGAGAACGGAATTATATGGTATTTAAAAACACTTTGCTGCTGTCCAAAATGGAAGCCCCGTGTTGACTTCCACGTGCAAACATAAACACACACCTTCACCACCACACATGGCTCCTCTTACTCAGCATCATTACACTAAGCTTGGATTTGTCACTGCTCCTCAGCACTGCTTGATGGTGGTGGGCACTCAGAATAATTCTAGTAGATCACAATATATGTTGAACACGCTATGGAGAGATGTGCAATTTTTAGCAGAAACTTCTGTGTTCCACCCTGAAACACACCTGTAATGCAGTTCCTGAAGTTGGCATCACAATTCACAAGGGAAAGAATGTGCACATGTAGGGAAAAGTCTGCACATAGATAGTATCCCATTCCTAAAGGGACCACCTTTCCCCATATATACCCCAGAGATCACTATGGTCGGGATCACAGCATTGGCTAGTGATCCCAGGCCCTAAGGATGCCAGGCTCGCAGTGACTAGGGCCAAGGCCTTTTTGGTGGCGGCTCCTTTCTGGTGGAATGAGCTCCCGGAGGAGATCAGGGCCCTGCGGGACCTTATGCAATTCCCCAGGCCCTGTAAGACGGAGCTCTTCCACCAGGCTTTCAAGTAGGAGCTGCCCACCACTGCCACCAACTAGCCAGCCCTATATGGAGATCAAACCATAGTGAAAGGCCGGAAGACCACTGAACCGGGATCCCAGTATAATATCGCACGATCTGAATATCTCGTGAGCACTTTAATGCGTTAATTATCTATTGTATGTATGATTGTTTTAGCACGTTTTAATTTTTTATAGTACTAGGCACAAGGTGCCGACGATTGTGAGCTGCTCCGAGCCCGTTTGTTGGGAGGGCGGGATAGAAATCTGATAAAATAGAATAAAATAAAAAAAATTGATATTTTTGGAACATTCAATGTTCTACCACAGGAAATCAATACACCTTCATCTGTCACTTACATTAATACCTAGTGCCATCCCATTGTCTCGAAAGAGGCTTATAGATACTTCATCACAACCGTGAGACTAAACCAGCTTTTTGTGAGAACAACCAAAGTGGAATCCCTGGATATTTCTGGAGGGAAATACCAAAGGGCTCTGGCCGTCTGGAGCGGCCCTCTGGCATGAACACGAGGCATAGCGCAAGGGAGTCTGCTGGTTTGTTGTACTCTGTAATATCTGCATATGGAAATCCATCACTGTTTGGACTCAAAGCAAGTTTTTAAAAACACATTTGAAGTCCTAAATGGCAGAAAGGCAGGGTACAAATCTCTGACCTAAGTAAATTATAAACATCATTGTCCCCAGATGGAATATAAAAGCTAAAAATACAAATAATGTATACGGTTGTGTAGAAGGAGCAACAATTTGTAATCAGTTATAAATTGTCTAGGGAATTCTTTTTTGGACTATAAACCAGGATCAGATTTTTAAAAGTAAATAAATAAATACGTAAATAAAATCATTCAGTTCCAGTCGCTAACACTTCTCTGCACAAAGCCACAGAAAACTAAAGAGTTTCAGCTGTGCTTAACATTTGGATTCATTAAAAGTTGGCATTCAAAGTGAAATTAAGGAGGAGGGTGGGGAAGGGTGAAGGAAGCAGCTGACAGTTTTCCCTGACTGCTTGACAACCGAGTAGTTCCGTAACGGCTACAGTTTTTAAGAACTCATTTCTTGATGTTAACTGAGGGTGATTCCAGGTGTTCAGCCATGCTGGTCTGAAGCAGCAGAACAAAAATCGAGTCCAGTGGCACCTTTAAGACCAACAAAGCCTAATTCAAGGTATTAGCTTTCGTGTGCACGCACACTTGTTTGTTAGGTCTCGCTCACCTTCACCCAACTGATCACCCATCACCTTTAGTTACCATATTTGGAAAAGCAAAAAAAGTCGACATACTTCCTGACTACTTAGAACACGTGATCACTATGACAAATCTCATTTTGAATGCCCCTGCTATTTAAGCTGTGATTATTCCTAACTTTCCAACTCCCGAAGAGGACATTTTCCTCAGTTTTTTTAAAAGAGTCCAGACACCTAAAAAAGAGGACATGCCCTCTAAAAAGAGGACATCTGGTAACTTTACCTTAGTGAGTCTGCAAATTGAGTATCTTCACAAACAAAAACCAGTCCACGGTGCCTCTACATGATCATCCCCCCCCCCCCCCCCAAAAAAAAACACCTAGCTTAAGGGGATACCAAGGGTTACCAGTTCACTTCCCACAATAACATATGTATTCTGAGAAAGCTAAATGAATAACAACTGTGGGGTTCTCGCTTATTGGGGAGACTGTTTCTCCTTTAAAATACACTCTGTGTACATGAACTTAGTAGATTTCTGCTGCCACCAGGAATTAAAAATTCCAACTCACTCTATTTTGGTAGAATGACCCAGTGACTGGGCGCTTCAGAGGACTATGTGGCCCTGAGAAAGGACTGTTCTGATTTCTGGGATAAGTTTAAACAAATAATGATTTATTTATAAAAGAACAAAATAGGTTTCTGGGTATTTTTGAACTGTTGTTGAAGAAAGAAAATATAACTGACAAAGCTTGGCGTCACACACAGTCTCTCAAACACCAAAACTCAACTCTGACAGGCTTATCTCTCTTTCTCATATACAGCCACACAGGCTGAACTGTTTGTCTCTCTTAGCCACACAGGCTAGACTTTCTCATATAACCACACAGGTTAAACTCTCTTGCTCATAGTCACACAGGCTAAACTTTTTCCGCAACTCTCCACACTCATCTCTTCAAGAACACCCAATCCTCAGCGACATCTCTCCTCCCACACTCTCGGTCATCAGCCAATCACATCACACTTGGCTTCCCCTATCACTTTCCTTACATTACTGCAGTCAAACTAAACATTTAAAGAAACACACATACCAAAAACATGAAATCATTACAGTTACATATTAAATCTTCATTTCACTTTATAACATTGGCTTGTATTAAATTCACCTGTGTGTGGAAAGCTCATACCATGGCCTGATGTGATGTTTCTACGAAGCCACTGGTTCACATCACGTATGATGGCAAAACATAGTTTGGCTTATTGTGTGTGAGCCTTGGGTTCACTCAGTTCCCTCTCCAAACTCTCTATCATGTACTCTTAAAATTCCCTCCCTCCCTCTTTATTTTATGACAAACCTTACTTTGCTTGAAAATGGGTAAAAGAAACCACAGTTTATTTTAAGTTCTGGTTTGCAGACAAACTATGGATTGTTTCAAAAGTGGAAATGTAAGAGGAAATCTGTATGTGTGAGAGGAATTAAGAAAGGGAGTTCCCAAGCCCAGCTCACTGAATGCCAGACAAAGACGTAACATAACATCTGAAATTAGTCGCTGTCTTGTTTGTGCAAATTACTGGGAAATAAGTTACTTTGATTCATATGGGACTTTGTTCCAATTGATGTGGTTAACACCAGTTTGTTTTTTTTTAAAAAAACACCTCTGTTTCTTCCAATTATTCATTTAAAATATTAAATATTTCAGAACTTGGTGCTAATAAAGTTAAATATATTATTTAAGAGAGAGACATATTTTAGGTACTGCACTCAGAGAGCAACCCTACTGAGGTCTACCCACTGGGGCTTACTTCCAAGAAACTATCCTGAGGACTACAACCTCAGAATGATCCAGTGGGGGGACAGGGGATAAAATAACCTGTTCTTTCTCCGCTGCTAATGAACACTAAGATTCCCAAACATAAATAAATTTTAAATCTTAATTTGTTTTGCTGCCTTAATAATGTACGACTGACTAAATATTTACTTATTAAATTGGATTTACTAGGCCGCCCTTCCCTAAAGTAGGGCTCAGGGCGGCTTACGATAGTGTACATTCACGATATAAAACCAAATTAAACAGTCCAATGCATACTAGTCGATAAAAACAGTGTATATATAATATGTAAGATGGCAGAGATATCCTAACTCCCCAGTCTGCCCTCCCTGGGGGTCGGGCGTTATAAGGGATGGGGAATTATATGGGAGTGCCAAAAGAAGCCCTGCCACTGTCCTCAACCGAAGGCCCAGCGGAACATCTCTGCCTTTCATGCCCTGCGGAAAGGTAACAGCTCCCACAGAGAATGAACATCTTAAAGCAGAGCATTCCACCAGGCAGGGGCCAGGGCTGAAAAAGCCCTGTCCCTGGTCGAGGACAGTTGGGCTTCTCTCGGGACGGGGACCACCAGCAAGTTCTTATTTCCCGAACGTAGTGCTCTTCCAAGGGCATCCTGGAATTGCACTCTAATACCGCAGATCCAGTTCCAATTAAACCAATAAACATCTTTGCACCACGATTAGACCTTTAGTGGTGCAAGACAATCAGGGCAAACCGTCATCTTTGCACATGTGGAATTCTTGTGCTCCAAGTATGAAGGACAGTGACCCTTGGTTACTTTTGCGAGTCCTCTTTACAGGAATGTAACAAAAGGCATGGGAAATGGACTCCAAGGGAATGGCCCTGGACAAAAACAACTTCACGGAAGGCACAAGCCCTATGGCTAGTCTGCAAATCCTTCTAAATTGGGGTGGAGGGATGGCCCCAGAGTTACTATATGTTGGAGTGAAATCCTAAACAGAATTATACCCTTCTAAGCCCATAGACTTCACTGGACTTGGAAGAGTGTAACTCTGCAGTATTAGTTTTGCACAGCTTACTAAGGGCTCATTCATACAAAAATGGATAGCACTCATCTCGTTGCTCAGTTACTGAAAAGGTGCAGAACTGCTGAACGGCCTGTGAGCGCCTCAGTTGAGAAGTATTTGAGGGGATCCAAAGAACTCCATGTGTGTGAGCATAAAGTCCTTCTGTGTTGAATAACTGATTTCTTGCTCCAGCTGTATCTCTTCAGGAAGATCCACCATGACCACCAGCAATCACTTTTCAGGCAGTAGAAGGCACTGTGATGGAAAGGGGAGCAAAAAGCGCCACTACACATCCAGCCTTCTGTGTGTGACTCCCACCATGGTATCAGAAGTGATATGGAAGCTTTAAACCTCTGAATATTGGGTAAACCTCTGAATACTGATAATATTTACAGAGATAGTGAACCATTGCTGAATACCAGCGACAGGAGATAGTATCATAAGAAGGCCTCGGCCTCAATGCCCTGTTGTTAGCCCTCCCGGGCAACTGGCTGACTACTGGATGAAACAGGATGCTGGACTAGATGGGTTACCAGCAGGGTTCATTTTGTAGCAGGAGCTCCTTTGCATATTAGGCCACACACCCCTAATGTAGCCAATCCTCCAAGAGCTTACAGAGCTCTTCTTACAGAAGCTACTTAAGTTCTTGGAGGATTGGCTGCATCAGGGGTGCGTGGCCTAATATGCAAAGGAGCTCCTGCTATGAAATGAGCCCTGGTTACCAGTCTGATCCAGCACAGCTCTTCTTATATTGTTTAACTGTGGTGTTTAACCTGTATGGTGGCTGCTTTATGTAGTCCCCTGACACTTCATTAATCAAATGATGGACAGCCATAATTTTACCATACCTACCCTTCTTCTGATTTCTCAAGCAGTCAAAGAAGAAGAAGAAGAGGAGGAGGAGGAGGAAGAGGTTGGATTTATACCCCACCCTTCACTCAGAGTCTCAGAGCGGCTTACAGTCTCCTTTCCCTTCCCCTCCCCACAACAGACACCCCGTGAGGTAGGTGGGGCTGAGAGAGCTCTGACAGAAACTGCTCTTTTTCAAGGGTACCTCTGGCAGAACTATGGCTTGCCCAAGGTCACCCAGCAGCTGCAAGTGGAGGAGTGGGGACTCAAAATCTCCCAGATTAGAGTCCGCGCACTTAACCACAACACCAAACAAATACAAGTATTAAAGTGTTTTATATATATAAAAAAGTGCACACTCCAGTTAAAACAGAAGCAAAATTCACTTTTTTTTTGGTATCAGATTCAGGTTGCCCATTGTTTCTTAATACATACTATTAACTTTTATATTATTTAGGTACTTAGAGCCTCTAAACATCCATATTTTTTCTCCGCTGCAACAAAAGGACTTTTAAAACACAGTACTGAAGGCACAGATCCTATATTCTTTTCTACTAATGCAGCACATTTCTCCATTGAGGAGTGTCCTGGGTTCCTTTCTGCACATGGAAGAGTGGAAAGACTGAAGTGTCCAATGAGCAGGCTATGCAACAGGATCACCTCCGCGATGGAGGGAAGACCACACTGTGCTGGAAAAAAGTGCAGAACCCAAGCCAGAGACTCTTCATTTTGGACATTTTGTGGCAGTTGTCAATTTTTCTCTCTCCGGCTTGTTAACCACCGATAAAGAAAATTCAGTTTCAAAGTTTTGGGCAAAACTGTGGACTATTTTCTCTAGTCTACGATGCCATTACAATACCAGTCTGGAAAAGCTGCTGATCAGAATGAGAACAAAAGCAGAATTGTCCAGATCGATAGGAAAAAGGGGGAGGAAACGCCACTGCTTCTCTATATGGAATGTTGTATGTTTGCTCGTTACTCATGAGCGCTTCGGTTTCTAGACAACTAATGAATGACTAAGATGAGGATCTTTTTGTGTGTGTTGAGCTATATAAAGTTCAAACACTGTACAAATGGAGGGGATTTTTAGTAATAAATGAAGGAAAGACAAAAACTATTCTGATTAATTAATCCAACGTTTCTTGTAAAAATTAATTTTTTCCAGGATGTAGCACTGTTCTTATTTAACACAGCTTTGATTTGCCGCCTACAGAACTTTTAAAGAGAGAGAGAGAGAGAGAGAGAGAGAGAGAGAGAGGAGGCGAGACCACAGCTACGCAAGCCTGCTGACTTCTTATAAAAGGTCCAGTTTTAAACTTGTTTACACTACTGATTTCAAATTAATTCAAGACGGTGGCTAGTTAAAGAAAGAGACCATGGCAGAGATTTTGATCAAAGAACTTAAATTCTGCAATTTTCAGTTTAATTGAATACTAAAAAGGAAAATTAGGCCCTCACTAGGACTATATCTTTTTTTAAATTAAGGAAGTAAAGTATTTATTGAAATGTGTGCTTGTCTGAGTTTAGGAAAGTTATGAAAAGAAACTTAATTGTTTCTATCATCAGCACTGTTATTAATGACGACGTCAATTGTTAGGAATATTAATCAGGGATGGTAGATTTGTTGAAATAACTTTGCTGGTACACCCTGCAAAAAATGCAATTTGCTTCAAAGGCTCCGGAAAGAGGCAATATCAAGAAGGATTAACAAAATGTGCATGAAGAACTTAAATGAAAAATTTTAATATAAGTCACAGTATAACTACACAGTGCTTTGCACAAACAACTGAACAGGAGCTCCAAATTTATTTTCACCCCCTTTAAACGTTACAAGAGTCCAGTGAAGTAGGGCATAAATATCTGTAAGCAGGGCTTTTTTTGTAGAAAAAGCCCAGCAGGGACTCATTAGCATAATAGACCACATCCAACAGCAGAAACTAATTAGCATATTAGGCCACACCCCTGACAGCGCAGCTCCCTCCCAGGATTGACTTCCCCGGGTGCCCCGTGGCTTTCAGGGTGCGTGGGGGAACCCGAGGGAAGGAAGGAAGCTTCTGGATCGGCTTCCCCAGGCTCCCTGCAGCTGCAGGGTACTTGGGGAACCCAAGGAGGGGAGGCAGATTAAACTGCCTTCCCTCCCTGGATCGGCTTAGCTTCCACAGGCGCCCTGTGGCTTGTGAGGTGCCTGGGGAACCTGGGGGGGGGGCTGTAGATGTGGCCAACTCAGAAGCCAGCCGGAACCCCATTCCTGTGCGTTCCTGCCTCAAAATAGCCCTGTCTGTAAGGAGATTTAAGTGGATGCCAATGGTCTGCAGATTACAAAATCTTGGTTTTTTTTACAAGCCTAGGTGACAAAATATAAAACCATAACACTGCGTTATAACAAGGCTCCAATTTCTCCCCCTCCCTGATCATCACATCTTAAAGGGGTGGGGCATAGAATTCAAAAAGTGCACACATTCACTGCATTAAAATAAAATACTGAAAGCACCTGAAGGCTCCGCGTATGCATGCAAAATGACATCAATGTGTATTCTGATTTAAAATTTAGCACTGCCAAAACCCCAGGTCTCACAGAAGAACAAACGATCCAGTGCGCAGTGCAGTGGGGGTAGCGCTGAAACTTTCCAGTTCAACAAGGTCAGCATCCTCTTTGAAGAGGGGTATAACTAGTGGCCTCAACATACACTACATTTTATCCTAATGATTTTTGGCAACAGACTACTGAATCGCATACAACTGTGTTTAATGAAGACCATATTCTTTTTGCTTCCTGCCAATGCTTATTAGAAGGCGCTTTAAAAAAAAAAAACTGTGATGCAATAACTGGCTATATGAAATGAAAATATGAATGCAAATTGGCATTTCTAAGTTTAAAGTGGTATTTTGCATAACAGAAACCCAAACAGGGAAAGCCAAAAGAGCGTCCACAACGCAAACGGCCCTTTGCACAGTAATTATTGTAGGGAAGAAATGAAGGTTTGCTCACACCATCGTGAGACCAGGGTAAGGTTTCTACCACTCAATGTTCATACTATTATAAACAAACAAACAAACAAACAAATCCTATTGTAAAGAGGTGGTCTGGAAAATGCTCAGGGTTCGTTTTAGCGGAGTACAAAAAAAACAATACAGCTATCAAGTTCAAGGTTTCAAAATGGAAGGGCTTCGGCAGAAACGACTAACCTCAGGAAAATATTAAAAGCACGGACACCTGCAATAAAATATTAACTTCTTGTGCTAAGATTATTGCACAAATCAGTAACTTTGCTATAGCGATCTTATGACTCAGACGACTTCTTCTTCTTGGGAGGTTTTCAAACAGAGGCTCGACGGCCATCTGACAGCAATGCTGATTCTGTGAACTTAGGCAGATCTTGAGAAGGGAGGGCAGGAAGGGTTGCCTCAGTGCTGAGTTCTCGTGGCCCTTTCTGACACGCCCAGGGAAGCGCTGGTTGCCACGTTGTAGTCAGGAAGCAATTGTTCTCCAGGCCAGTTTGGCTGGGAATTCTGGAGAATTTTTTGTCATCTTCTGGGCGTGGAGCAAGGGTCACTGGGGATGTGTGTGGGGGGGAGGTATTTGTGAATTTCCTGCATTGCTCAGGGGGCTGGACTAGATGACCCAGGAGGTCCCTTCCAACTCTATGATTCTATGAGTCTATGCCGTATGTGACAATATATTTTTAAATGTGGCTTTTTAATGCATCAGTAGAAAACTATGTACTTAAATGCCATGCTGGCAATAATTCAAGGTCTGCTCACGGCATGTGGAAGGTGCAGACCGAGGAGGAAAAACTGGGCGTTTGATTTGCAGGGTCACAAGCACCCACATCCAGCTCTGGATACGGCATACCAGACTAGCTTGATCTCACCCAAGCTTGGAAGCTAAGCAGGATCAGTTAACGGTCAGTATTTGGAAGGGAAACCACCAAGGAAAGACTGGGTTGCTATGCAATGACAAAACCACCTCTGCTCATCTTTCCCCTTGAAAACCCCATGGGGTGGTCACCATGAGTTGGTTGCAACTCGACAGCACACCATTATTATTATTATACGGGTGTTCCCCTAAAGTGGGCATGAACATGGCAATCAGCGATTGCTCATGTTCCTCCAAAGTACACATCCAGTTCCGAAAGTGTTAAAGGATTTATCCACACAGGAAGGATGCAGCACAGAGGCTAGCGGGAAGGAGGAGGAGGACCTCAATCTGGATCAGATTCCGATCTCACCAGGCCTGAAATATGAAGAAGAAGAGACTGGATTTATACCCCGACCTTCACTACCCGAAGGAGTCTCAGAGTGGCTTGCAATCCCTTTCCTTTCCCTCCCCACAGCATATACACTGTGAGGTAGATGGACTGAGAGAGCGAGAGAACAGCTCTGAAAGCGCTTGTAACTGACCCAAGGTCACACCAGCAGCAGCATGTGGAGGAGTGCGGAACCAAACCCGGTTCTCCCATATCAGAGTCTGCGCGCCTAATCACTACCACAGGAGGTGGTGGCGGCTACAAGCATGGACGGCTGCAAGAGGGAATTAGATAAACATATGGAGCAGAAGTTCATCAGTGGCTATTAGCCACAAAGTATAGATAGGAACTCTCACTTTGGGGCAAGTGATGCTCTGTATTCTTGGTTCTTGGGGGGGGGGGCAACAGTGGGAGGGCTTCTAGTGTCCTGCCCCCACTGCTGGCCCTCCTGAGGGCACCTGGTGGTTTTGGCCACTGTGTGACAGAGTGTTGGACTGGATGGGCCACTGGCCTGATCCAACATTGGCTTCTCTTATGTTCTTATGTTCTACAACAAACTGGCTGATGCTCAGAAACCACTGGATGACAGCAACTTTCTTGGATCTAGCACTCATGCAACTAGTTGCTGGATCCCACTGACCACTGGAGGCCACCTATTATCATTCCCTCCCAGTCTCCCCCCCCCCAACTATCTTGGTAAAGACTGCTGCCTTCCCCCCAGCTTAGATGCGCACCAACCATGGGATGCGTTCTTATTGGGCTCACGTAGGATTTGAAGTGAACTACATAAATACGCTGCTCCTTCCACATGAAAAGACCGCACAGAGTCCTTTTAAATTAGTGTGCAAGAGGCTGAATGCTGAAAACAAATGTTTAAAAACTACACAGAGGATAAAGATTATGCAACAAATATAAATACCAGCATTAGCGTTTTATTGGGAAGGGATTAAAGCCTAGGAACCAACTTCTCCTCCTTCCTGCAGGCATGGCATCGATACGCACAAGCGCACTGTATGCCACTTGGCAGAACTTCCAGCCTGCCCTCCTTACAGAAGCAGCAGCTGGAGTCGAGCTTCCCTTTGTGCCACACATGAACCCGCTTGATGCGGGACACACCGCAGAAGAGAAACCAAGTGCACACGGAAGTCAATGCAGGCTTCACATTTTCACTGAAGAGCGATATAACGCACAAAAAATGATTAAAACCTTGCACATGAAGTAAGTCTCATGCTTTCCAGGGGAAGCAAAGCGGTTTTGGGGAAAGAACCACACGCTGAACCAAGCACTCTTGATGTGTGCTGTTCCGTGGCCTGCAATGGAATTCTGCTGACGGATGAGGCTGCCATTCTTAAACCGGAACAAATTCTTAAACCGGAACAAATTTAGGGTCCAGTGGCACCTTGAAGACCAACAAAGGTTTATTGAAGGTGTGAGCTTCCGTGTGCAAAGCACACTTTATCAAATTTGGAAAAGTGTGCTTCGCACACGAAAGCTCATACTTTGCAATAAACCTTTGTTGGTCTTCAAGGTGCCACTGGACTCTGAATTTGTTCTGCTGCTTCAGACCAAGACGCCTGACTATCTGGATCTAAACCGGAGCAGATTAGAATCACATTAACTGTCTGGAATACTTGCTGATCCTGAGCCCATGGAAGTCCTGGGCAAAACTACCACCTTCAAAAACACAGGACAGAACATCAAAGTGAACGGCGCACAGCTGCGATTGCTTGCCGGAGCTCTTACAAACTGCGTGTTATGGGCCATGCAGGGCTTTCGCCTGCAGGCAGGCTGCAACTCAAGTTTTTAGTTTTAATTTCCTACTCAACAGCCACACGCTTAATAACAGAGTGGTCCTTATGGTTCTCAAGCCCAGCACCTTAGAGATTTAAAAAAAAAAAGTTTTAAACAAGGCCACGGAAAAAGCAACCGCTACAGAGGGAGGTTTAATTGACCGAAATCTCAAGGCTCAAGTTGTTCTCACCCCCACAAGGAATAACTGTGACCGCCAGAAGGAGAAAGGAATGTTGTTTTTATAAGTATGCTTAAGTAACCTCTACGTCTTTGGTCAGATATACACTTACACTTAAATCTATGCATGTGCACTCTTGGAAATCACAACCATCTATACCTAAGTGAAGCAAATAAACAATCTCTTAACCGTGGTTAATGTTACACACTCTGGTCAGTGTAGGAGAAAGTGATGCACATACAACATTAGTGTACTTGGTTGGATTTGAAGCGATGATTTAATTAACTTCGCTTATATCATACCTTTTCCACTTTGAGGACCCAAAGAAGCTAACATCACTCTCCTCTCCTCTGTTTTATCCTTACAACAGCCCTGTGAGGAAAGTAAGCCTGGAAGTGTGTGTGACTGGCCAATGCAAACTTCTGAGGCGGGAAGGGTATTTCTTACCCAATTCTCCAGCTTGGTGCGGTGGTTAAGAGCAGCAGACTCTACTCTGGAGAACCGGGTTTGATTCCCCACTGCTCCACATGCAGCCAGCTGGATGACCTTGGGTCAGTCACAGTTCTCTCAGAGCAGTTCTCTCAAGGGCAGTTCTCTCAGAGCTCTCTCAGCCCCACCTGCCTCACGGGGTACCTGTTCTGGGGAGGGGAAGGGAAGGTGATTGTAAGCCGCTCCGAGACTCCTTAGGGTGGTGAAGGGCACGGTATAAGACCAACCTTCTTCTTCCAGATCCTAGTCTGACACTTAAACATTACATCACACTGGCTCTCATGTGCTCATTCATTCTTGCTCCTCCCCCTCCCATTTTCAAAATTTCCCATGTTTTAGCATTGCATCTGCGCTGAAGTTAACATTAGCTACGGAGTTAAAAAACCCTGCATAAAAATAACAATTGTCAAATCTATGGGCTGATTGCAGTGCTCCATCACGAGTTAGAGGCTGAGAGGGCATCCCCCCCAAATGCCAGTTTCATCACAAGCTGCAAGCAGTGCCCTCCAACACTTGAACAAACCGTCTCCTGTCCAAATTCTCTGAATGGCATTGTTAGGATGTTCTGTGCACATTCCCACAGCTCCATAGCTGTCCCGCTATCTGCCCTCTGACAAATAAATATTGCTGTTAATGATTCACAAAAGAGGTGTTTCGGTCCTCCGGGGGCAGGGTGGGGGTGGGGGCGGGGGTGACTGTGTGGATTTCCCCTCCATTGTAGCCTCGCCTACTTTGCCTGGCTGACTCAGTGTTTCTTCCTGGGATTGTTTGGGTTCAGATCAGAAATACTTTGCACAGGAACATTCCCACACTGTTCTGTCACAGCCACCTCTCACCGTCCTCGATATATTTGCTTAATACACCAGACAGAACCCACCCCCTTGGTTTTCCCAAACCGGAGGGGAGGTTGGGGAGAGAGAAGATGTGCAGCTGTGGTCTCTAGTATTCCAGACTTGCTCAGTTTGTCTGCCTGAGTCATGAAGCTAAGTGTTTTCTAAAGGATACTGAAATGCTTTGCACCACATTCTCTCACTGCCACTTAGAAACTGTTGCTCTATCCAGTAGATCTGGAGGCTGCACCAATACCATGACTGACACATGCCTTGACCTATAGGCAGAACATATGGTGGTCAACAGTGCTGACAAGAGATCTGACCTGGATAGCCCAGGCAAGCCTGACCTCGTCAGATCTTGGAAGATAAGCAGGGTCAACTGTGGTTAGTACTTGGATGGGAGACTTCTTTGGAATACCAAGTTCGGAGGACAGAGGCAGGCTTTATTCAGCCACCTCTCTGAATATCGTCCAGGCCCCCCCAGTAGGGGTCAGTCAACAGAGTTTGGCATGACTTCCAGGTACAATACACACACAAACACACACAAAAAGAGTGCTGACAAGTTGCAGCTTACTTAGTGTAGTGTTTTCAAGGCAACAAATGAAGAAGACTGGCTTGCCATTGCCTGCCTCTGGATAGCAGCCTTGGACTTCCTTAGTGGTCTCCCATCCAAGTACTATCCAGGGGTGACCCTGATTAGCTTCCAAGGTCTAAAATGTCCACAATGGAGGTGGGGTCCATGTCACCCTAGCAAATCAGCCCATCGTAACAAGGCAACGATCGCTATTGGACCACCTTCTTGCTGAGAGACAGCACAGTGGAGATGTAAAAACCACTTAAAACACTACCAAGGAAGTGGGACCAGTGTTCCTTCTAGGCTGAGTTAGTGTGAGCTAGCTCACAGTTTTTTAGCCTCCGGCTCACCCATTTTTGTCCTAGCTCAGGAAGGATGGCTCCAGAGCAAACTAATTTATGTAGTAGCCAACTTGCTCGCTCACAACTTTAATGCCAGTAGCTCACAAAGTAGGATTTTTTTTGCTCACAAGACTCCACAGCTTAGAGGGAGCATTGAGTGGGACAGAAATTTTATTTTCTATTGAAACATTTCCAGAGCTTATCTCCCCCCCCCATTTCAGAAGATCTGTAGTTTCATAAACTTAATTGCAATGAAGAGATACCATTGCTAATACAATGTCAGTCAAGCCTGGAAGTTTTAATGTTATAATTAATGTTTATCAGGAGATTATCTCTAGGATTTGTGTCAGAGAGTACAGGTACATTTTATTGATGTGTACACCAGGAGAGGGAGGATAAAATTGCAAATACTTACGATAAGCCCAAGGGGAGGGGGGGGGGTCAAGTCATGAATTTGTCTGATTTGGTTTGGATTAGATCCACATGGCCAAACTAAAATTCTTATTTATATGCGTCCTTTCACGTGGTGGAAAGGACACTGCAATCATCGATCTGATGTGGTACCAACGAGTAATGCAAGCGCTGCTAGAGAGAGTGGCGATAAAACCGAGGTGCCCCAGTGAACTCTGTGGAAGAGAGTTAAATCCTGTTGAGACAAGACGACCACAAGCATATGATGTATGGTTCTTTGGCTGCGTTAAAATTAGTCTGTCACCAGTTGTAAGTGTATTTGTTTATTTCCTGTAGCAACCTGAGACCGGGCCTTCTTGGTCATGGCACCAAAGCTGTGTAATTCCTTTCCCGTCTGTCCCCCTGTATCACTGCTTTCCACCAGTGGATGAAAACTTTTGGGTAGAATCATACAGTTGGAAGGAGACCTCCAGGGTCATCTAGTCCAACTCCTTGCACAATGCAGGAAATTCACAAATACCTCCCTCCACGCCCAGTGACTTTTGTTTCATGCCCCTGTTCCATGTTTCATAAGGTGTTCCCTTATTTACTCTCTTTCTTGTTTTAATTGATGCTTTACATGTATGCATTGTTTTTAAGTGGATTTTTAATGTCTTTTAATCCAAAGTTTTGAGGGCCGTAACTAGGTCAAGGAGTCACACTGAGGGCCATAATTGGGTGGAAAGTTTCCAAAAGTTTTAATTTATTAAAAAAAAGAATATGATCACAGTAAAAAAAATTCCACATAAAGCTCTGTATTTGTTCGAATATAACATTTAAAGTACACTTTGCTCATAATGCAATATTTTCAGTTTGAGTATTTGCTGCGATTGAGACATAAAATGAACATGGGATACTTCTTAAACTTTGTTTTCCAAATATAAGTCAAAATAAATACGCTAAATCAGATCAAGCTCTGTTCAGGGCACTGGAGGGAAAAATGCTGGTTCATATTCTTTCTGGAAAACCAACACCATTGAGTACCACTTATTTTGAATTGAGACAAATCTACAATGCAACCATGAGAGATTCTCAGCTTGACAGGAAATGGAGACTGAGAACAATGCAAGTTGCATTTTTAAACGCCTTATCTTCAAAAAAATCAAATAATTCCTAAACATGATTTGTACTGAAAGGGGAGAGGGAAGAGGTATTCATGCAGTAGAGAAGGAAAAGGATAGCGGAAAGCCTTCAAGGGATTCTTCCTGCCTCAATGTCAGCTAATGCTGCCATCTAACGCCCGGGAGGTGGGATGCGTGCCCCTTATGATGTCGGGAGTGTGGAATGTTATGTTATACTTCTCATAGCTTGCTTATCGCTCCCTGCGCCATCCTGACCTTGGAAGACTGCTGGTGACTGCCTATGTAATGTTTCTTTTGTCTGCCTCTGGTTCTTCCTGCTTTTTCCTTGGGAACCTTGGGCCAGTATTTGAGCGCCTTTTTATGTGACTGCATGACTGGTTACAAGCCATCGCCAGACCCCTTTTGAATTCTGTATAACTATCCTACTTGGGGTCGTGCCAGCCATTACTGACACAAGAAGTGTAGATGACCATAGCAGACCTTTCTCAATAAAGCATTCCTGTTTAAGGACACTTGTTGATGACTGACTCAGTAGGACTCTCACACTCAACCACACCTATAAACGTCTCAGAAAACCCTGGTGAGGCTCAGCTCCTATAGTAAACCATGGTTAGTCACAAAAGCCTATGTCTGTAAATACAAACCTGTGAGCATGGGGAGAAGGAAGGGGGGGAGAGAGAGGGTTCACAGGCTCAAAGAGGCCGTGGTGGCTGAGAGGTTAAGACGCTGAGCTGCAGACCAGAAGGTCGGTAGCTTGGCAGTTTAAGACCTGAGTGCCGCCTGATGGAGTGAGCTCCTGTCTCTGGCCCCAGCTCCTGCCAACCTAGCAGTTCAAAAGCAAGAAACTGCAAGTAGATAAATAGGTACCGCATTGGTGGGAAGCCAACAGTGTTCCATGTGCCTTGGCATTTAGTCCTGCTGGCCACATGACCACAGAAATGTCTTTGGACTGTGCTGGCTCTTCAGCTTAGGAATGGAGATGAGCACCACCCCCTAGAGTCAGATTCGACTGGCTTTCGAGCAAAGGAAACCTTTACCTTTACGAGCATGGGGAGAAGGAAGACGGAGAGAGAACAGGTTCACAGGGTCAAGGATCCCCCAGGTGGTTTCACATGACAAAAAAACCTGGTTTTCATTACTTTCTCCCCAATGGAGACCTAAAGTAGCTTACATTATCCTCTTCTCATCTGTTTCACCCTCACAACAACCCTGTGAGGTAGAGAGAGGATCTCTCAAGGTCACCCAGAAAGCTTCCGTTGCAGAGACGGGATTTGAACCTGGGTCTCCCAGATTCTAGTCTGACACTTTAACCACTGCTTCACACTGGCTCTCAGTGGCTGAACGATGCTGTCACCCGGCTGTTATGTCCAAGACACAGAGTCTAATTCAGGTAGATGTCATGTAATGCGAGAAGCACACAGACATAAATTTGATCCAAAGTGTTCTTCACCAGAACAGTTTTGTATATACATAACACAGCATCAGAAACTCTGAGCCAGGAATACGAATTATTATTGCATGCGTGTAATGTATAATTTACAGATACAGATTAGTGACCTAACAGATTCCAGCAGCTCTTTTGGCATCTATTTAGTATATTCCACAAACCAATTGTGGCCTATTTTAAAACTTCACAGACAATAAGCTATTTTCTTATAGTTAGACAGAAATTTATACTTCTGAAATCCTGTAAACTTTAAAAAAGAGGAAATGTAGTAATGCTCTACTTGGCGACACAAGCTTCCTGAACCTTGAGCCAGCTGCAAAAGGACCACTAATAACCAGGTTTGTCCTTTGGCAACCCTGTGCTATAAGTAGCTACTTCCTCTAACAAATACTGCAGTCCTAAACACACTTACCTAGGTGTAAACACCAGCGAGCACTGTGGGATTCACTTCTGAGTACTCATGCATAGGAATGCATGAACAGACACATGAGTACATAAAGTTGCCTTATATCATTGGTCTATCAAAGTCAGCACTGTCTAATTAGATTGGCAGCAGCTCTTCAGGATCGCAGAGGTCTTTCAGGCTGTGGTCACACGGCAAGCTTATCCCGATTTATTCCCACTATAGATTTGATAGGGATGGTTTTTGTTCGAGTTGGGATGACCATACATCCTTCCCTGAATTGCCTGCATTGTGGGATGAGGCTCCAGGCACCATCCAAATAGCTGCGCCGCTGCTTGGCCGGCACAGCTTGGTTTTTTTAATTAAAAATTGGTTTTGCGCATATGCAAAGGAGATCGTATTTATACCCTACCCTTCACTTGGAGTCTCAGAGTGGCTTACAATCTCCTTCCCTTTCTCTCACCACAACAGACACCCTGTGAGGTAGGTGGGGCTGAGAGAGCTCTTTCGAGGACTGCCCTTGAGAAAACAGCTCTGAGAGACCTTGTGACTGACCCAGGGTCACGTGGAGCAGCTGCACGTGGAGCAATGGGGAATCAAACCCGGTTCTCCCAGATTAAAGTCTGCCACTCTTAACCACTACACCAAACTGGGTCTCCAAAACTACCTCCACAAGGCTCAGGGAATGGAGGCATATAGTGGAGTAATGACTCAAAATTATTCAAATCGTTTTCAAACAGGACTGCTGAGGACTTTCATAAAAGTGAACAGAGTAGAAAAATAATAGATGAAGTGCCTCCTTATAATTGCACAGACAGACACACGCACACACCCCCTTTTTGATGAAATGCAGCGCCATTGATCTATTACTATTTGCTATTACTACCAGCAGGTCATGCACCATATACCTGTATAAACAGAGTGTAAATTGCAGAGACATTGAGGATGCATCTATGGGGAATGACGGATAGAAGGAGTACAGCATCCCCAGAAGCAATCGGAATGTCAATTAACAGACTACAGCATCCCCAGAAACAATCAGAAAGATAGAACACTGTTGGTAAAGATATTCAAACCAGCAAAGTATGATAGAAATCTACAGCTCTCTTCAGAGGCCCTGCAGCGAATGACCGAGTGGGCCATTCCACTGGTCCTCCAAGAAGAATTCTACCCTCCATCTCCAGTTCTCTTCTGATCTCAGCTGGACACTGTCTATGGATACAGTTCTGTCTTTGCTTTTCCTCCAGGCCTCAAGGCCCAATGCAGCAAGGCTGGACTTGATACCCAAATGTCATTGCCGCTGCTGATTAGCTCTCTACCTGCCTTGCTGTTACATCCTGAATAGCCATAAGAGCCACACATATTGACTAATTTGAACGGTCCACTGTGACACAACCCAACTCATTCCATCTGGAAACTGAAATTTAATTCCCACCGCCATTCTAGGTCTCCGTCTTGGGGCTGTTGATATTTACATTTCACCTCTTCCACTGCCCTCTTAATGGTTTAAAACTGTTGCTTATCGGTGACTTGGTCTGGAAACTCTGATCATGGCCAGAAATGTGGACCGATGATCCCAGTGTGTGTATGTGTGTGTTGGCGTTCTCAAAAGCCATCACAAAAGCCATGCGGAGGGTTAATGGTTAAAGTATATTTTTATGTTTTTGAAATTGTTGGTTAAGTAGTTCATTAATGTGTAATACTTGAATACTGATTAGAGGCATTGTATACAGGACAATATTATTTGATGTAACACAAGTTGTTAAATATTGACATATATCCTGTTTGTTTTTGTTATGTATATTATTAATAAAATAAAAATATTAATTACAAAAAAAGCCTAAAACCCATGTGGCACAAGCAGTGTCTGTGCTAAGTACAATTCAGTATCGAACTACAGATCCATGCAGTTGAAGCAGGGGGGACCTGGGGATCCCCTAGAATTACAGCTCATTTCCAGACTGCAGAGATCTGTTCCCCTGGAGAAAATGGATGCTTTGGAGGGTGGACTCTATGGCATGGTACCCCACTGAGGTCCCTGTCCTCCCCCAGGCTCCACCCCCAAATCTCCAGGAGCTTCCCAACCTAGATCTGACAGTCCTACCCCCTCCTCCACCGGTGGCCGGAGGGACCTGACAACCCTAAGCAGAAATTAATTCTTATTTATCTACTTGCCATCTCTTGCTTTAGAACTGCTAGGTTGGCAGGAGCTGGGTCCAGAGACGGGAGCTCACTCCGTCACGTGGCACTAGGGTCTCGAACTGCCGAGCTACCGACCTTCCCGTCTGCAGCTCAGCATCTTAACCTCTGAGCCGCCATGGCCCTAGTATGGTTAACCCCCCCCCCCCCCAAGATATGTTTCTCCCTCTCTGTAGACCAGGGAGAAAACTGTAATCTAAACCCTCAAAAACACTGTACAGGCCCCCCCTCCCATTAACTATGTATCTGTTTACAGTTATCAATATCCTTTCCCCCTTATGCTCTTTTCTTCCTAGCTTTAGTTTACTGTAGTCCACCACAAGCCTGACAATGCATTTGAAATAAGCTGTCAACACCATCTAAAACTGAAGTCTACAGCTAATTAGTTCAACATATCTCAGAGTGCATATTCGCACTTTCCTAATTTTGTCAGGCCAGATAGTAAAGTGGTCATTTTAGTACTCCGCCATGTGTGCTTATCCCAGTTTACCGTGGTACCGAGCAACAAATCTAGCCTGACCCAAAAAAAAAGAAAAAAAAGTTTGTCCCATATTGAACAGAAACATCAAAACAGATACTGTGAATTGGATGAATGTGTTGGTATGGATGGCGGGAATCCAGTACATAGCTTTGCGTGCTTGGAAATGATGCCATTTGAAAGTGAAATCCTAAAAAGAATCACACCCTTCTAATCTAATTTACTGCAATGGATTTAGAAAGGTGTGATTCTGCTAAGGTTGCCAGGCCCCGTCTGGCAAGCAGCAGGAGATGGGGGGGGGGGGGGGGGAGGAACATGGAGATAGCCATCTGTCAAACCCGGAAGTGACATCACACTTCTCTAGGCATTGGCTGAAACTCTATGATTTTACCAATAACATTTTAGCCAATTCCTAGGGGGGACCCGCCCCACTTCAGGGTTTAACCAGAAGTGATGTCACACTGTTGTTCATTTTTTTAGAAAAAATATATTTTTCTCCTTCTGCTGGTTAGAGTGGCGGGGGAAAACACCAGCTAGAGATGGGGGATGTCCTGCTTCAACCTATCCCCTAGACCTGGTTCAGGATGACATGGTATCTTTAATTTTGTGTTCGATTATGGCCTATGTGTCTTTCAGTGCAGTACATTATTTTTAATTTGGGGGAAAGAGCTATTCTTTGCAAAGGGGGTTTAAATCCAGACTAGATTTTCCATCAGACGAGGAGGAGGAAGAGGAGGAAGAGATTGGATTTATACCCTGCCCTTCATTTGGAGTCTCAGAGCAGTTTATAATCTCCTTTTCCCTTCCTCTTCCCACAACAGGCACCCTGTGAGCTAGGTGGGGCTGAGAGAGCTCTTTGAGAACTGCTCTTGAGTGAACAGCTCTGAGAAAACTTGTGACTGACCCAAGGTCACTCCAGCAGCATGTGGAGGAGTGGGGAATCAAACCCGGTTCTCACAGATTAAAGTCTGCGCTCTTAACCACAACACCAAACTGTAGCCCACTGATCTTCATAAAATGCTGTTCCTGGGGGGATGGGGGGAACAACATGAACGGGGTCTGAGGTGGGAAGAGGAATTGATGGGAATTGCCAATTTAGTCTGGATGCAAACCCATATTATTTTATTGTTTTAAATAGTTTTTTTAAATAATATCTGCTGTCTTTAGAGGCTTAAGAAATAATCATCACTATCATTAGTACTAATGTTTAGAGCACCATGCTCTAGTTACTGAGACCAAGGTCTATTTTCACTGGACTGTCCTGGACCTGTTACTGTCTTTCGGAATAAACTACTTTCAAATTGCTGCTATAAAATACTATAACCCCATTACTGCTGCTTTTGTGCACCTTGGGGGGAAAGGACAGATACAGATGTAAATGTTGCTAACCACATGTGACCAGAACATTATTAGTGAAACTCTGAGCATCCCATAACTGTGTTTTGACCTCAAGACCCAGCCCAAGAAAGCCCAGATTTCCCTATTTTCACTACATTTTAAATACCTGCAGTGGTTCCCAAATCCCAGGGCAACATTGACATAAAAAGCTATTTATGGTCAGGGCCACAATTATAGAGCTCTGCATTAGCAGTGTATCAGCACAGCTGCGAAGTAGGCAGAACATGATGAATTTATGCATCAGGCTACATTTGCCTACACATAGACAAAACAATGCCTGCAGTTTCATAGACTGGACATCTAAATGAGGTGGACAATTCTGTAATGTGATGCAAAGACGTAACACTTGACCAGGAGAAATACTGAAGGTCAGGTCAGGTATTTTGCAAAAGGCAGGTACCTTCTAGATACTGCCTTTGACATACCTGGATGCTCTAAAAAAACATCAACAACCTTCTGAACACAACACACAACACAGTTTGCAACCTCTTCTCTGCTGAAAGAGAGGAACTGGTGCTGAACCGTGCTCAGCTCATGCACATACTCACTGTATAAATGTCATGGCTGAGCTGAAATGGAAAAGGAACACTTTCTATGGCCTTCCCCCCCCCCCTCAATTTCCCCATGAAAAGTGCATTTCTTTGGTATTTTTTAAGGGAGGCCAAAACATTCATGGAGTATAGTTTGGTGTAATGGTGTAATGAGAGCCAGTTTGGTGTAGTGGGTAGGAGCATGGACTCTAATCTGGGAGAACCGGGCTTGATTCCCCACTCCTCCACATGCAGCTGCTGGTGTGACCTCGGGTCAGTTACAAGTTTTTTCAGAGCTGTTCTCTCATGAGCAGTTCTCTCAGAGCTCTCTCAGCCCCATCTACCTCACAGGGTGTGGAGAGGGAAAGGAAAAGGAGATGGTAAGCTGCTCTGAAACTCCTTTGGGTACAAATCCAATCTCCTCCACCACCCCTCCTCCTCCTCTTCTTCTACAGGCACCATTCCTAGCCCAGCCTATATTTCCATGAAACCTAACAGAAGCAGTGCTCCACAAACTGAGCTTCTTTGCAGTCACAAGTGGCTGTTCTTCAGTACCTGCTCCCCTCCATTTCTTGCTCTGACCAGGTACACTCAGTGAGGGCCCCCCCTCTGTGAATTAGGTTCATTTACCCCAAATGACATTTTTATGTAACTTAAAACTGGCTACTACATCTTGCTTCGCCTTCACGCGCTAATTATATCACCAATTTCTATGCTGATCAGGAAACAGTTAAAAGCCTCAACTAGTAGAAAACAGCAGAGAACGGGCACAAAAAATGGTATTCTTCAAGAATCTTTGGGCCTCTGCAAGCCCACACTGAATGTGGCTGCTTCTAAACATTCGGGGTGGCCTAATCAGTTTAGGGTTGTAAATTCCTTGGGGTCATGAACCTGCTCATGTTGCTCCAATAAGACTCCATGTACAATGACAATCTAAATGAGTGAATGGACAAATAATATCCTGACAGTAACAGTAATATACATTTTAGGTATTTGGGGTGGAATGGAACATCAATATGTAGCACTTATATAATGCACTCTACTTTACAAACATGATGCCCTTGATAATAATTTTTTAAAAAACTGGCAAAAAGCTGAAAATTTGCTCCAAAGCCAAAAACGTCAGGGTTAATATTTACCATGCAAACAGTTCTTAGGTGATACAGGTTTATTTCTCTGCAGAAATAAAAGCTGGATGAATCACCGACTTGACTTGAAATAGAGCACCCACATCTATTGCTAGACCATGCCTTCGTAGAGTTAATCAAATTTCATCCACATTAGTTTGAAAGCAGCTACGTTAACTCAGAGGCCTTGCAATGCAATTCTAAGAATGTTTACTCAGAAGTAAGCTCTCCTTCGGCGTGCCTGGGATAGCAGCCTCTTCGGAAAGGCTTAATTTATTATGCAGCTCCTTCCTGTTATAAGTGATTTCAAAACTGCATGTTTATTTCCGACAGCTCCAGTCAAGAAATAGGCTTGCTTTATTTGCTAGTGCTGGGAAAGGGATTACCACAGGCAAATCAGAACATATCATCTTACTGTTCTAGCGTTCACATACTTAATACTATACAAGGTCTCTTTTTCAGGTGTTAATAGAAAAATCAATTTTACATCACAACAGCTGGGATCGTTTTAAATATCACAGCTGTCAGAATTTGAAAATAACTAATTTGAACACGGCCACTGTGTTGAAAATGTAGCAAAATGGAAAAAAAAAACCCCCCACAACTCTGATCTGTACGTATTATCCTCCTCTGCCAACCAAACTTCCGGTATGACTGGCACCGGTACTGCACAGATATCTAATAACGGGTTTCAATTTTTAGTCATGCTACCACAATGGCGAATGCATGGAATTTATTTCCCATATGAGGCAACTGAAATTGCTTACAGGAGTACCAAAGAAATTATCTGTTTTTATGTACACTTACAGCATCACTGAAAGCATTTTTAATTACAGAAATGGTGTGAATCCTTAAAAAAAAAACACCTTGATTTAAAAAGCAGCCAAGATGCTTATGTAACTATTTTGTTGCCAAGTCAGTGTCTAGATTAACTAATATATGTGAAGAATATCAGGTCTTTGTAATTCTAGAAATTGAGAGGTTTGTCTTAAGGCAAAATTCTAGAATTGTTTACACAGACTATGCAAAAGCCATACACAAGGCAGAAAGAAATTTAACCACTTCTCTACTATTTGTAAAAAACTGAAACTATAAATCATTTGGAATACGTCTGTAATCGAACTAAATTGACCTTCCATGGTTGCCAAACCACCAACGTTAATTATGATTTTTTTAAAAACCCAGTTTTCTAACTAGTAACATAAAGTTACAAGAAAAGTTCTTAGTTTCTAAAGTAAAGCCAGCCTAAAAATCCCACCATCTCTAAGGAAAGCCTTTCCCCAAATCTCACACAGGTATAGACTGAACATGCCACTCATGGTTAGGAAGGGAATTCTGCATGTGTTCAGAGGCACTCTGTTCTTTGCTGTCATTTCAAGCGTTTCAGCACTGAGCGCTCAATCCAAAAATGAGTCTCAGATCTAGCCCCTGATGAACCCGGGATTCTCTTTGAAAGGTGGTTCACCATAATGGATAAGCACATGAACTACGATCTGGGAAATCCCTGGTTCAGTAAGCGTATCAGCTTTCAGTCCCCTCTGCACCCTCCCAGCGCAGTATGGGGTATAATGACAGCAGCCTGCATCACAGGGCTGTTTTCTGGAGTTTTAAAACAACAGATGTAAAATGCTCTGAGGATGCTGTATAAATGCTATTGTGACGGGTTAAGCCCTGAACAAGTTCAAAGAATATCAAAGATGCAGGTAAGGAAAAGAAATGGAACTCGTCAAGAGCCTGGATTTACCGCCATTGTGTGTGAGATCTGTCTTACTGGCAACAGAAACATCAAGTGCTGTTTTCATACCTATATTACAAAAAAACCCCACCAAGCCGCCCCCCCCCCATCAACACCCATCTGCTAGGATTTCACTATGAAACATAAAACCTTATCTCGCTACGAAAATGACAACACAGGAACACACAAATTAATCCTGAATCAATACGATTTTTGATTCAGTCTCACGAAGGCAATACTTATCGATCATAAATATTTTATTCTGGGACTGTAACCAAAAGGACTCTTTAAAAGACAAGGGAAATCTTTTAAAGCTGATCGGGGCAGTCCATGAGGGAAAAAAAAGCAAACACATAGCTGCAAACGAAAAGACGTGATCCAGCTGATGTCCGTGTGATTTAACACTGCATAGCAGCACACTGGATTGTGGCCTATCCATGTCTATTTCTGGGGCTGCAATTCAAAACGCACGTTCTTAAGAGAAACGACTCCCACCGATTTCTGCTTATTATTGGGTTAATTTGATTGGAAGCATTTGGACTCACTTCCGAGTCAGTGCGTTGTGTGTGTGTGTGTGTGTGTGTGTGTGTGTGTGGAGTTAAGGGTATGCAGGGGGGCAATATGGAAAAAGAACAATTCAGGCCCCCAGAAACTTTTACGACACAGGTTACCAACGGCAGCACAAATAATCCAATTCAGGTATTTGTCTCCAGGCCTACACACAACGTATCGAAAGCTTCAGCCCTAATCAAAACAAGCATAAGGCACCACAAAGCAAATTACATGTTAAAGATATTGGGTCTCCATTTCCATCACTCCACAACTGCTCTCCGAAGCAGCCGAAAGAGTCATCGTCACACGGCGCGCGTTGCCGCTCGTGTACTGGAATTGTTGTAACAGGTGCAGTCGTAATAATCTGCTGGGCAATCAACTTTTTCCCTGCTGATCTGTCAGTTTAGCTTAATAATGCCATTAAGAATGTAAACATTTCTGCAATTTATATTTAAAAGTCAATAAAATAATGGGGTGCACTACTTATCCTTTTTAATTTTTTAAGTAATACATTTGATTATTTTAATCATGTCATCCCTTAACTGGATGGGTTTAAATATGCAGGCTACATCAACGTGAATTCTCTCTGCCCCCCCCCTTTCGTTAGAAAAGCCATCGAGCAATTCCATCTTGCTCCCTTTTAAAACAGAGAGGACTATTTAGGGACAATCAGCAGACAGTCTGCGTTCTACTGTTCTCGAGGGCAAGGGTGCCCGTGAAATATATCTTTTATTAAGGAAGAAGTATACTGTAATTGACCATAAAGGAGCTGGAATCCGAACCGCAGCAGTCAAATAAAATAACTTAGTAATAATAAGGATCAGCTATATAAACTGTTCTCGGTGTAATTACAGGGAGGTAGCCAGCAAGCGTAAAACTGTTTTTTTAAGGATGCCAAAAAAAAAAAAAAATTCCCCTAGTATTATAGACATTTTCACTTTATCAGTGCTAATATGAAGGCACAGGATTTGCTGGTCTATAATTCTCACTTCAATGTCTAAGAGGTGAAAAAGCCAAGTCAAATGTTAGCCTGGATGGTTAACATCCTCTTTGCATTTGCAGGTCAGCCTACAATAGAAGCAGCTGGAATGTAACATTCTCCACTCTGCCCCACCAATTACTTCAACCCAGCCTTCTCTCAGGACCAGTGTAATTTGGTCTCTATGAAAGCGCAGCTTTGGGTCCCCTGAGAACGCCAAGCAAAGACTACATATTTCAGGGGTGTCTGAGCGGAGACACATCACAAAGCTGCTTTTCATTTGTTATCTCTCCGCAGTAGACCATTCTTGCTTGGCCTATGCGGTCGCCAAATACCGAAGCACACCTTTATTAGAACAACTAAATTTCGTACACTGGGATATTTATAGCAGCCTCACTTCTGGTTAGGCACCTCTTAAAACGGTGCAGGTGTACAAAATTTCCCGCATTTAAATATTTTATTAATCTTTCGGGTCGTCAGACTAATACCAGGTGAGAGGTAAGCACAGATACATGCACATTTTATATATATATATAAATTACAAAATGTTACACATTTGACATTCACTCAGCTGTCTCATTTGTCTGGGATATTGTACCTGATCACACCAATAGTAGTAGATCGTTTGAACTGTATGCTATAAAATACTCAAAGAACCAGCCACAAACAAGCCAATACTAAAAACTGATCAGAGAGGAAAGGCTTAAAAGAATCTCTGGGGGACTGATGGCATGACTGTATATTTCTCAAAAGGTTTACCATGTGATTGCAATGATGCTGATGATATAAGAAGACAACAGCCGCAACTATCAAACTTTATAATAGATAAATGCAGAGGTCTGGAACTTTTTTTGGCGGGTCTGGAAAAATATCTTGTGGATATACAATAAGCGTGCCCTGCATAGGATACTTCTAGTCTGCTTCCAACCATTTATTCCAGGAGGCACACGTGATTTGAGCATTTCAGTTTTCACGGACACATCAGAACACCTTCTGATACTCAAACGAAGGAATATTTGCTGAGCAAATTCTAACAGATGTATAGTTGGCAAAACAAAAACATTTTGTATTCACACGAGGACTTAACGTATAAGCACGGCCATACAAATAAGAGTGGTTCTTGAAGACCCTTGGTGTTGTTTGTAGGGCTGGGCTGCTGGAACAAAAATATTAAAATATGTTAATTAAAAGAATGCCTGGCTCCTGGAAGCCAGGGAGAGAAACTAAATTCTTAGCCGTTCTCTAGCAATGCCAGTCAGCTTCATCTGGGCTCTTTAGAAACAGCATTCTTTTATTTCCAACGTGAAGTGCTTTAAGACAAAACACAAGGATAGGAGGCACTGCTGGTCCAAAGTGAGGCTGGGAGTGACAGGCAACTGACCAGACAACAGAAAGGTACAGCAGATCCACAATCCAGTTAAATTGAATTACTACGATTTTAAGCCAATTTATTCCCATTCCACATCAACAGGACTAAATTGTTTTAAGTCAAGGACTAAAACCTCACTGCGTTACATATCCGGCTGGCAGCACCTCTCTCAGCATTTTACCATATGCGATAGGTTTCTATAGACGGTGCAATAGATGCAATAAATCGACAGCAGTTGCCTTCTCCAAAGGTAATCCTGTCTATAAAAACGGAAGACAAAAAATCCCTCCTGGTACAAGATGACAGACATCCCTACGCATCTCAATGGTCACTGTCTGCCTTCTGCTCTTGTAAATACAACTTGGAGCAAAATCTCCAAATCCTAGGTCCTTGACATACTACGGCAGTTTTACAGTAAATGGACTATAACGTGAACCAGACATATTCTCAAACAGGAAACAAACAGTTCTTCTGCACAATTTCCTGTAGATCACTTGGAAGGTATTTAAAGGCTACACTGGCAATGAGCAATTGTTTTAAAAAATTACCCCCTCCCATTCCTTCACAAAAAAACAAAACAAAACGTGCACTCAGCCCAAGGTTTTAACAATACTGAATTTTTTTCAAAGTCAACATGTTTTAATTTTTCCAGATATACCAGCAATTCATCATTAAATAGATCATATAAAATTCATAATTTTTTTTTCATAAAGCAACTGAAGGGATTTTATTCCTGCAACCATATTCAGGATGGTATTATCACAAGGAGGTAGTCAACACAGAAAACACAAAAAGTCAGTAAGGCCTTTGAGAAAGTATAAACTTGCATTCAGAAGTGATGATCACACACACACACACACACACACACACACTCACTCACTCACAGAAGTATGTGCATATTCAGACAATAAACAGAATAATGATCACTTTGTTGCACCAGACAACACAACACAGTGTTAAGTGTTCAAAATGTTAAAAAAAATTTTTATAAAATAATTACCATCTCCACCAAACCAGAAATGTTTCATCTTAAAAACATGAGATATATACACAAAGGGCCAGACATAGCAAATGAATCCACATTCATATTCTATACATCTTTTTCTACTTTTCTCTTTTCTTGATACAACTGGACAATTTCTAAAATGATATGTTACGGACCTAAATTTATCAACAATTTAGAAGGCTCCAACAAATTTACAACAGTGGCAAAAATTCTACCACCTTTTCCATTTTTTAAATACAATGTAGAAAATACACACTGATTTTTACACACGTAAAATTAAAATATATTTCTATGATAATGCTGCTCGAAAAGTTACAACTTTAGCACTGTTTATGGTAGTGGGGTCAGTAACGTGTGTATTGCTAGCACCCACCCTTCACGTGGGTCTACGTCCCATTTATTTCAATAGAATTTACTTCCACATATTTTGCCATGTTAGTGTTCAAGACTGTTTGAATATCATCCTTCATTCCTGACATGCATTATTTCCCACATCTAAAAAATGTCATTCATGTTTTCCATATGTAGTGCTTGGTCTAAAATCTGGAATATGGGTTACACAGTTTCATTTAAAGGGGGGGGGGCGGAGATTTTTTAAAAAAGAAGTCTGACTGCCAAGTACCTATGTTTTTCTTTTAAAATACAGAAGTTTCCAAAAAAAAGGGGGGGGGGGCACTATTACAATCCTCCATCATTTACCAATTTTTTTTAACTGTTATTTTTTTACACTTGATAGATGAAACTATCACACTACTTGGCCTAGACTTTTAGCAGCAACAAAACGATTGAATATTTATCTCCTTCTAAGAACTTTATTGAGTTGCAAAGGTCCATAATAAGAATAGCAGACAGAATACAAACAGAAAAACCTCATTAGCATTTACTTTTTTTTGGTGATTTGATGACTTGACAAATAACTGTTTCAGAACAACTAGTTGGTGAGATGGCTTGATGCTTGTTGGTATAACGTACAAAAAAAGAGCAATTATGATAATTATAGGGTTCTCTATATGATTTAACACATGCGCATGCGGGTGGGAGCCAATGATGAGATCTTAAAATACTATTAAGTGAAAGTTTTGCCACTTTTGCTTTCAATCCCATTTGCAATAATGTCATACTTGCTGTCTCCATGTTCTTTAAAGTGTGGCGCTGGCATGAACAACTGCTTGCTAAAAAATCTCAAGTCATGTGCAATTAGCAAAACTGAACGTCAGATTTAAAAAGTAGCACTGCCACGGTTTCAGACTTTGCCCACTGTTGGAAATATCTAGCTGCATTAGAGTAACAAGGAACAGAGGTTTTTTTTTTTTTTAAGTGGCATATATTACACAATACGTAAAATACCTGTTATTAAATGAACGTGAGTTATTTCAAAAGACGCAATCATTTAGCAAAGCATGGAAAACCTAACCATGGAACACTTAGGACCTGCGAAGTGACAAGGATGGCTTCATGTTCGGTGCAAAGCCTTTCTCTGCAAGTGGTGCTTAGTTTTTTTTTTTTAAATGAGTGCCTCAGATTTAAAGAAATATGTGTCTTTAATAGTAGAAAGAAAGGAAAAAATACAGCTGCAGAATAGACAGATGAGATGAACAACAGGTGAAGGGGGGGGGAGTATATGATTTCCTCAAATGCTGTAATGCCTTCATTAGGAAAAGAACCAGGCAAGGTACTTTTATGGCCATATACATTTACCCTTTTGAAGAAAGAAATGAAAAAGGCAGAGAGAATGAGGGAAATTATTCCTCGCCATACCATTCCTCCCACACTAACTTAAATACAGAGGGATCTGGAGTGATTTTGCATTTCCCCCCCCCCCTTTTGTTTATTCCCAGGGAAGACCTGCTTCCGCTGGTTGTTCTAAGTTCAGAGAGTTCAAACTGAATTTAAACAAGTAATTGACTTGTCGTGGAAAAGGGGGGGGGGGGAGAGAAGAGGAGGAGAAGGAGGAGGAATTTCAAATGATGTCTTGTCTGGAGACCCCCCAAAAACAAAACAAAACCCACTCATGTAACTTATCACAGCCCATACTTTCCTCCAACAAACTGGGAGAAAGACGTGCAACACCTCAAGCCGAAAACTAGCGTCTTTTTCCCGACAGGCATTCTAAACAATTCATGCAGGGCAAACACAACCTCTGCAAGACACTTGGCACCAAATCAAGAGCTGCACAATGCTGAAGCTGAGATAGAACAATACCGGCTGTATGAAAAGGTGCCCCCTCAAAATACAGAAATAGGACTTCCCCTCCTTTCCCGCCAAGTGCCAACGTAACTGGCCTCATCCTCAGAGGCCCGATAACTTTACTGCCATGATGGATGTCTTTTCATGGAGCTAAGTCAAAGGACTTCCCAGTATTAAGGATGGGAAAATGTCCTTTGCGGATACCACCAAGAGTTGTTCTCTTTGCTGCCCAACACATATACACTCCTATGCATGCAAAGTTTGCTCTGGGTTTTTTTTTTGTTCCACACATACTGACCAGATTTGTTTTTAATAAATGTCATTTAACAGTTCCTATAAATACATTTCCTCT